>JAQFVV010006207.1:16090147-16690147 GCA_028023455.1 Epiperipatus broadwayi
TAAATAATTCTTCATCATGGCTTAATGCTTTCAGTGATTCTCTCTCCATAATCATAGCCTTTAACTGTAATAATTTATGCAAATTTATGCAAGTTTGTTCAGATAGTTCATCTTTTCGAAATAGAAAAACCTATCTTTTCTATTTATTGCATTTACATTTCTCACTATAAACCATGCCTCCATAATCTTCCTTTTTACATCTTTTCTTTCTGTAGAGATTATAGTAGCATTTGTAGGTTCAAATTCATGATTAAATACTTTATGGTGGTCTATGAACATTGAACTGCCTTCATTTTTGCTCAATACTCTTTTGTACAAATATTTGTGTTGAGCAATTCTATTGTATTTGAAAATAAAGACAAATAAAACAGTATTTGTTATTAGAATGTAGATGAAATAAATAATAAACTAAATTAGATAAATTTAATTTAATATGACCATTGAAATGTCCTCTTGGCAAAATAATGAATATGAATATAATAACGGCAACCAAACAGAAACATAATAAATAGCAAAAATATTTATTTACATGATAAGATTATATTTAACACAATATTTTATTTTCAATAATATTACTTTTAATTTAACACATAGATTAATAGAGATATTGGTACACACTACAATAGATATTTCTTTTTTCAGTATTCCTACAGGAATTATAATAAAAGCATTTTCTATTACCCAAAAATTCTCATGTTCTATCTAATAATACTTCTTTCAATATTAGATACACAGAACCAAATAATATGCCTAGACACCGGCTCCTAGTATACTATTAAACACTTTACAAAGCAAAATGTCTTAAAATCAGTATGAAAATACACTTATTATGGATTTTATACTGATAACAAAATATTATGCAAAATAATTACCCTAGTATAATACTACTATGAGGGGTGGGGGAAATAAAAATGCTCAATATTAACAATGTTTTTACATTTAAGTTGCAGTAGAATACCCATTAACATTAAATTAGAGGCTACATGGATGAATGGAAAATATGTACCCAGTAACTATGTGCAGGCAGTGCCAACAAGTCAAGCTCTCACTCATGGAGGGGCTGAATGCATGCAAAAAACAATAAAATATTCACATAAAATTGCCCAAATTGATAGCTGACTTCACACAGCTTATTAATTAATAATCATACAAGGCATGAGTTTAATAATAATGATAAATGAATAATCATAATCACACACACATTCATAAGCATCAGAACATATCCATTCCTTCTAGCACTATGTGAACAGCGACAAACCATAATTGCATAATGGTATTCAACATTAAATTTTATATGCTATCTAAATTTACACATACCAATGTCCCAAACACTTTCATTTATAATCATTAATATCAGATATAAAAAGTCTCTTATACCCTGGGTACGATAATTCATTTCTATTAGGCTGGAACAGATGAGAATTCCAAATAATAATAAAATAATTTATAAAATAAACCTTTTTACCTAATATTTCCTACCCAAATCTGTTCATGATCATGTGCCATAATAAATATATTTTATAATATCATAAATAATAATAACAATTAAATAAATTATAATAAATTACAATTACATGATATCAATAATAATTTTAAACATATAAAAACATATACTATATATTTGTCTTACCTGTCTCCAACTTAAGGATTAAAGTTCTTTCATTTACAATGAAATTAATTCCTTTAGTTGAGTCCTTTTATTATTTTTTTAAAGAAATACTATAAGATAGCCTTTGATTCCAGTAAATAATAAATACACACATAATAGTTCGGAACAGGAATTCTTTTATGGCAATGTTCGCAGTGAAAATATAAATTTGAAAAGGATACGAGCTGAGAACAGATATTTTAAGAAATAAATGGTTCTTTTATAAAGGTCACATATTATTTGACAATATTGAAGTAAAAGGTAAATTTGAATTCATTCTTATTTAGTAATGCAATAAAATATATACTAAGCAAATAAATAAACGCTTTCATTGAGAATAATTCAATGAGAATAATTATGATAACAATATACTATTATTTTAATCTCATTAGCAATAAAACAAGTGTATAAAGCTTTGCCAAACTATGAATAAAGTGGATTTGGAAAACATTTTCTTCCATTAAAATTATAAACAACAGTCTCTAATTATCATGTGTTGTCTTATGTTTTAAGACCGGCCATAATGTTAAAATACCTATTTACTACCATTCTCTTGGTTTTATAAAAACACAGTGTTTTTCAATTTTATTTTAAAATACTGACTGTTTTCGTTAGTTAATTATCCACATATATTATAAAAGTCATAACTTTATCAGGATATATAAGGTAACATTGGTGTGTATTAGCATTAGCATCAATAACAAATTTAAATTTTATATAATAATATTTTTAAAAGTAATTGTTAATAGCCAAAGTTCAAATTAACTAAAGTTTATAATATGACAAAATAACATTAAGTCTATTTGATGATTCGTCAGTTCCAATATCTTTTCTGTGTGTTTTTTTTAACTAAATTTCTTGCATGTTCCAGTGATTATTACTATTTCATAAGTAGTCGAACACACATTGTAATGCAGTACCCAAGGATAACATTGACTTTTCTATTTAATCATTTAAACTGATAAAAATAAATAGTAATAATAAGCAATTTAAAATCTTTTAAACTGATTAAAAAATGAAGTAGCAAATTAGTTCAGGAATAGTGAAGTTTTATTTTCTGGTCTGTTTGTTAAGAACACCTTTGCTTGTGTGTTTTTTACTGCAGTACACACCATGTTGCATTGTTCAACCAACACAATTAAAATATGGAAGTAAAATCTTTTAAACACTAGCATATTTTCAAACTTTTAATTAACTTGACTTTGAACTTTTATTTAATCAAGACTAATACCACATAATTAATTTTATTAATTATTAAATAAATTATTTATTTGACTCTAATAAACCTTACTTTTAAATTAAATATTTCATTACTCAAAATACACTCTTTTTTACTTCATTTAAACCTCCTAATATGATCATTATTTAAAATACTCTTTTTATCTTTCTAATTTCTTTTAAAACTTTCAATCTTTTACATGTATGTATAAATACCTATACACATACATATACACTAGATATAACCAATATTTTTAAAGCAATGAAGCTAAATTAATTACAAAAAATTATTCAACTTAAAACTCACCCCAATTAGTTACTTTTAAGTTTAATGTCTCAACTTTTAACCTCAAACAGATATTATACTACTTTATGAATTACTATTTTAAAGCTATTTATTAAAAAAACTAACAAATAAAGACTTTAACACAAAATAAATAAACATATTTAATAAATAATAAAAACTTTATTTACTGCATATATTTAAAACACAGGGCATGCTTAAAATTAATACTTATCCAAATTTAAACTATTAACTTTGAACTTTTAAATAAATAATAAGTAAGCTAACTGACATTATTTTATTAAATTATTATTATTCAAACATGTTTAATAGATTGCTTTATTACTAAATTAGAACATTTAATTAAGGCTTTATGTGTTTAACACTAATATAATTTATTTATTACAATTTAAACTAAAAAAAAATTAAAACATTACAGAATATATCTAACCCATAGGGCTAAGTAAGCTTGTATTTAAATATTAATAAATATAGTAATACAAATATATATAAAGTACAACTTTAAAAACTTTTGTCCATTTAAAAGCACTTTCAACTAGCTTCATAGTCTTTGTCAACTAACTCTAAATCTTTTTAAGGCATTTTCAAACATGCTTTCAAAGTCTAGCCTTTCCACAATTCATTAATTTTCTAGATTTTGTAAGTGTGTTTGAAGATACCCTAAAAAAAAAATAAAGTTAGTTGACAAAGACTACAAAGCTAGTCAAAAGCACTCCTAGGATAAAAGTTTTTAAACTTGTTTTATATATATATATATATATATATATATATATATTATGCTACTGTATTTATTAATATTTAATTAGAAGATTATTTATATGACTTTGAAGAAATATAGATATCAAATAAAAATATCATTATATATATATATTGTACCAATCGGAATGAAAGTGAAGATCGAATCTAACCGCAAAAACAATATCTGCACTACAAGGGCGCCATCTAGGCATTTGAGCCTAGAAAAATTTATAAAGTAGGCAGATACGCGCTGTTAAGATTCCACTTTATTTAAATATTCCGATCGTTAGCCCAAGTCACTAGCTCAGTGGAGACGCAGAGATAAAAATCTATATCTTAATTTATATCTTAAATATCAAAGAGTAAAAGCCACTGCCAGAAATTAACATATAAAAATATTTATTTACGCACATATAAAATAATATTTAAATTTTGAGGAATAAGTTTAACATTTTAGATTTTTATATTAACTTTTAATTTTACATTTAACTAAGTTTCAATGAGTTTAATTATTATTTAGATAGTCAAGTATGAATAGACTACATAGATCTGCATTTGAAAAGAAAATATTCTTCCCTGATTTAACCTTAGGCAACAAATTTCGCAACCAAATTGGCGCCAATCCATCTGATACATTCATGTATTCAATGTAGCATGATACGACAACACAAAATACTATATTGTCAGGAATGTACATCTGAACAATAAGTAGAAATAGAGAAGACATTGACTCTCCACCAACGGGAATGTGACATCTGTTGGCAAGTAGAACAATAAACAAAAAACTCCATAGGAATGGACTGCGGTCTTCTGCCGACTTACAAACCCATCCATAGGCAAACAGAGGGTATGTGGCGTATATCTATAATCCTGCCCGTAGCGGACCTCATACTACATCTACTAATTACACAAATATATCCAATCCATTGAACCAATTCAACTACGAAATGAATAACCTAAGATTACCCTCCCTTAATACAACTTTACAAAACTATACAGCCATTCACGCCCGACTTAATTTTAACATTTAAATACGTTCGCACAGATTTGTTTAAAAATGTTGGGTATAGATCGATTACATAGATTCCACGGTCAAAAACATTTCAAAATAAACATAAACGATCAAAATACAAAATTATTGATACCGACAATCGCAGAGGGAAACTTATAAGTAACCCAATAGTATTCACCATAAGATACTTGCGTTGTCACTAATAACTTAAAAGACATCCGAATAAATACATTTTAGATACTCACCGTAAGGTATCATTATTTATCGAATGTCTATATATTTTGATCAAATATGAAAACCAAAATATAATTAACCGCAAACGAATCCATGCAAGCGTCTATAAACAACTTAAATTTCATACATTTAAATAATCTTTACAATAAGAAAAAAAAATGGAAATGATGTTTATCAATCGGAAAACATATAAAATTAAACATTATTAATTTGATTTAAAAACTTACAAAAGTCAGATAAGAGTCCGTTTTTAACATTTAAGTTGGCTTGTTTATCGATTTATAAAACTTGACGAAAGTTCTTAATTGATTTTAATAATTTTTCATTTCATATAGCTTATGGTAGGAGTCCAGGCCTCTGCTTTCAATTCCCGCGACGCCTCCGTTGGAAGGTAATGTTCTGGAGATGGCAATAGCTGGTTCAAGGTATCACAGTCTTTTCATTTTTTTTTTATAGAGAGTGTGGTATGTGCGTCATACCACATCTCTCAAACACACAACGCTGGAACTGTCTGAAAAAAACTGTATTTCCCTTTTTATATTATCCACAAGGATTCAATGAACAAAACGTCACTAGTCTATCACTTTCGTTAGGGTCCGAGCCAAGGCTTAGTGCTTCCATTGGTCAAGCTAAAATTTCTTTCTTCTCTTATCTAACTTTTCATCTGACTTTTTAATTACACAGCTTTTAGATAATTAATAAACAATCATTTCCATTTACAGATTACAGGAATTAATTAATACCTGTTTTTACTTTAACTTACGTTATTTTTTTATTAAAATATTTTTATATTTCAATCTGGCATTTTTTTATTAAAAAAAATACGTTCAGATACTTTTTTTTTTTTTTGTTTATGAAAAAAATACTTTTAAAGTTTAGCATCTGTGCGAATGTATATACGTATAACAAACATTTTTAATTTTAGCGTTTAGTTTTTTACTCTTATTTGCGAACTTGTAAGTTTTTATTTTAAATTAATGTAATGACATATTTATGTATCGTTACAATATATATATATAATAATTTTAAGAGTTGTTCAAAATTACCTAATTCTATTTCTATAAAATTTATTTAATTATCTTGCCTTGCATTATCATTTGTAATATGATGTTAAAAATAAAAATAAAATAATAGAAGTTTGATTACTGGATGTATGAAAGATAGTTTCAATCTATAGAACTTGAGCTCCAAAATACATTATTTTACCACTGCACCAAACCATACAAAACAATTTGATATGGAATCTTATAAATACCATTGTCTATTTATCCATATTAATAAATATTCAAGAAGTCATGGGGTTTCATTTTCATCTGCAGAGGTAATTGGATGATATTATAAAATGAAATTGTTAATTAAATTTAATACAGATGACCCTAGAAGATTTTCAATAACTTTTAAAACTATTATGCATAGATATACACCTACTACAATATAAGATTCAAATCTAGAATTTTATTTTTGTTTTCAAGCAAGCTTGGGAATTAACAGTAGCAGACTCTTCATACAGTACTGCCCCCAGTGTAAGCCTTAGTAATTAATGGATGCAGGAAGGTTTGTGCATAAAATCCCCATCTACTGACTACTCAACCAATATCCTCTGACTGTTTTCTAGCTTATGGCTTTCATCAGTGAGGAGCTTTAAATCTGAGAACACTGTACCTAGATCTAAGAATACAATGCAACTCTCCGGCAACTACCCTTTATCTATTTAGTTAGCTATAAAGCTAGGAACTCAAGATGAAAACATCTTAATGTCTACAAATCAAGAACATTTCCTTATATAGTCTTTTTTATTTATTTATGATAAATGCTACTACAAGAGAAGGCATTCAAATCATTTTTATCTTGGATTGTCCCCATCCCCAGACCGGTTTCGACCTATGGGTCTCTTCAGTGAGAAGTTCACTGAAGAGACCCATAGGTCGAAACCGGTCTGGGGATGGGGACAATCCAAGATAAAAATGATTTGAATGCCTTCTCTTGTAGTAGCATTTATCATTAAAAAAAAAAAAAAAAAAAGCTTGTTTAGAGTTATTAGCACGCTCTTAATTTTACATATTTGTAAGTGCAAGCTATATATAAGTCATGTGACATCTGACTTGTTATTATTACTATATAGTCTTATAGATCTGAATCCAGTTCAATATCTATACATTTTGATGACCTTGGTTTATCAAAAAAACATGTTCACTATTATCCCATAAGAAGGAATGGTACAAAACCAACAAAACATCACTTGATCAGCATTTTTATGTTTACACAAGCTGTTATTAACAGTTTCAAGCTCTCAATACAGTAGTGTGACCCAGTAAAAGCCTTAGTAATCGATGGATACAAAAAGATTTGGGCATTAAATTCCCATCTAATGCTTACTCATTCATTATCCCCAGACTAGTTTCTAGACTGTGGTTTACATGGGGGTGTCACTGCATGGAGAGTTTGCTGCTGTTAATAACACCTTGTGAAAGCATGAGAAGTAGTGATCATGTGAGGTTCTGGTGGTTTTATACCAATTCCACCTATGAGATGATGGTAACTAGTTTTTAATAAACCACAGACACCAAAACTCGTAGATGCTGAGATGGATTCAGATCTATATGATTATACAAGCAATTGTGCTTGGTTTGAAAACATTATGGTGTTTTATCTTGAACTCCTAGCTTTATAGTAAACTAAATAGGTAAAAGTTGGTTGCTGGAGGGTTGCAATAGATCCTTAGACATAAATGCAATGCTCTCAGATTTAAAGCTCCTCATTGATGAAAGCCACAAACTAGAAACTAGTTTGTGAATATTGGATGAGTAAGCACTTGATGAAAATTTTATGCACAAAACTTCCTGCATCCATTAATTACTAAGACTTGCACTAGGTAGAACTTTATGGAGAGATTGCTACTTTTGATAATGGCTTGTATAAGCATAGGAATTATTCCAGTAGCCAATTCTCAATCATACTATCTACTTACCTGATTAATTATAATAAGAGTACTTAGTTATTCTTAGATAGAGACTAGAAAGACCATTAAATCTTTCACAATTTAGTATTCTGCTATTTTTATTGGTAATGACTCTTTCCTAGAATGTCTTTTAATTGAAAAATTTTGGATAGAACTTTCCTCTATCATGAGTTATTTAAAAACTGTTTTATTCTTTATGCATATATATTTTTAAAACTTTTTGCTTTTATCAATGTATCTTTTACTTTTAGTTCAATCCTATCACAACTATTCATCATCCCAGAAGTCAAACCAATATCTTATTCTGTAGATACCCTTGAAACTTACATTTTTTCAGGAAACCATATAGTACATTTACAATTTAACATACTTAAATTAACCTTCTTCTAATATGTATTTAAATATATTTCAAACTTCTATTTAATCACACATCATTGAAACATATGATCAAAGACATGTGAAAAAAATAAATGATATATCAATGACTTTTTATGTTTATTTAGCTTTTTACTACTGGCATAACGATGATTTCAAATATACAACTATTTCCTATTGTTTATCACTTATTAAACATTTATTCAGGATTCGAACTCAGACTTTCACATGACTGACAGCTTTCAGTGTCATCCTATATTGCTGACCCACCTGATCACACACATGTTTGAAAATAAGTAATCACCAATATCCATATTTCATGCTAAACCAGCACTCACCAGTTGGTCCAGATTACCATCTCCACACATATATACAATCAGTGCTCAGCTTTATTCCATTAAAGTTTGAAAATTGGCTATCTTAATATAAAGCTGAGCACTGATTGTATATATGTGTGGAAATGGTAATCTGGATCAACTGATGAGTGCTGGTTTAGCACGAAATACGGATATTGGTGATTATTTATCTTTTCAACATGCATGTGATCAGGTGGGTCAGCAATATAGGATGGCACCTAGAGCTGTGGGTCGAGTGAAAGTCCGAGTTCGAATCCCGCATATATTACATATATAAATGCAGGTATAAGCCTGTACAATGTATTAAACATTTATTATAAATATAGATTTATAGTGATTAGTAATTCAAAATAATATCTGATTTAAACTAATTGATTTTTGGAAATTACTTATAGAAAATAGCTTTATTAATTAAAGAGTTTTCAGTCGACTTTGTTGTCACAAACTGAAATCCCTTTAAAATAGAGTTAATAAAATAACTGTATTATCCAAAGTATGTTTTTCATTTAGTTTATATAAATAACTTCATCTTTTAAAAAGCAGTTATTAATAAAATATTTATAGCCTGTAAGCAAATCTCTGAAGAAAAAAATATTTTCTTTTCGTGAAACTTTTTTATCAATAAAAATATCAATTACATTTACAATTTTCCGTGCCATTAATGAAATATGTAAATAATCATAATAAAATTATAAAAGTGATTTATTATATAAATATTTTGTGTTTAAAAAAAAATTAGTCCTTCGATTGAAGCTGAGACTGGAAAGCAAAAAACCTTTTTATCTTCAAGGTAAATAAAGCTGATTGGATTAGCCAATATTTTTATGGTCAATTCTGTGAATTAAGTTAAGAATAATTATTTTCTAAGTAAAGATTACCATTTTATCAATATTATTTCAATAAGATTAAACATTTGAGTAATTAAACTATCTAAATTAATGCTGATAATTGGTCTATGTTAAAATTACTGATAGTTTTGTGCTGGGTGAAGTAATTTTTTATGTTTAGTCAGAAATATGTCAGTACTATTCTATCAAATTAATAATGATTCATCATTACGTAGCTAGTGGTCATTTTTTTATTCAGTACATGATGACCTACCAATACTCTTGCATTCTCGTTTATCACTGTCATAACATATATATATATATATTGATCAAAGAGATGAATAGGCATATTTCTCATGTAATAATTAGAGAAATATGTTATCAATGATGTTTGCTATGCAATTATTAATTACTTAAACTAAACTAATTTGCCCTCATAGCCCATAATAGTTTTTTTTTGTCATAACTTCTACAGAAATATCTTTACCTATGGTGTTTTGCTATATAACAATCAATTATTATTGATAGGCCTTAAGCTAAACGAATATTCTAACAACTCAAAGTAGTTTTTTGTCTTGAGTTTACTTAAACTCAAAACAAAAAAGCTATTGTGAGCTACTAAAGCAAATTACTTTAGCTTTAGGACTAATAATATTAATTGAAAAAGACCTGTTGATATATTCTGTTAGTCATTACATGGAAATACTTCCAATCATTATTTTGCTTACACCTATATATATATATATATATATATAATATTTAACTACAAGTATATTATCTATAACTGAACTTAATATAATTAGAAGGAATTTGAAGACAGACTTTCTAGCTCCCTACATCTATCCATTCCATATTATACAACTGATCCACATGGCAACATATATGTGAAACAAATAAATGATCTCTAATATACCTATCTCATGCTGAATTAGCACTGATCAGTTTATCCAGACCACTATCTTCCACACAAACATATAATCAGTGCTCAGTTTATATTAAGATAATGAACCTTCAAACTTTAATGGATAGGTTTCAATCTTTTCCATCCTCTAACTCTTAAATCGACTATATCATTGAAAATCTTATAATGGAATGTTCAAAGTCCTTGTTGATGCCAATATTATTGTCATATCAATGTAAGTCACCCTGACAACATGGATATAGCAATAGTATTGATATCAATAAGAGCTTGCACATTTTATCATCAGATTTTTAGTGATATAGATGGCTGAAGCGTTGAAGAGTGGAGAACATTGAAGCCTATTCATTAAAGTTTGAATATTGACTATCTTAATCTAAACTGAGCACTGATTATATGTATGAGTGGGAGATAAGGATTTGGACAATCTGATAAGTGCTGGTTCAGCATGAAATATGTATATTGGAGATCATTTATATGTGGTCATGTGTGTCAGTTGTTGAAGATGGAGTGGATAGATGTAGGGAACTTGGGTTATAAATATATAATGCCATCATTTCTTTAGTGCTGTTTTTTAAGCAGATGATATCATCTTTGGGAGTGATATGCACTGGATTTATTTGTTTTATATATATATAATACTACAAATCGATGTCTGTATTTCTTCAAAATAATATACGTATACTTATAAATAAATATTAGAATTTACAGTGATTAAAATTTGTTAAAAAGAACAAAAAATATAAACATCACTTATGAACGCTTTCAACTATCCTCATAGTCTTTGTCAATCAATACTTTGAAAGGTCAATTTTCTCATAATTCTGTGATCTTAACATTTGCTGCCTGCCTATTGATTAAGTCTTGATTGCATTTATATATTAACATAGCTTCCTTGATTTTACTTTTATTATCATTTCTTTCAGTTTGCAATATTTTTACATTATTATAATTGAAATCAAAACAATATATACCCAATTTATTATGGTCATAAAAAAATGGAAGCTGATAAATTAGCATTATTTTTAGGATTTTCTTTTGTATTTTGAGCTCTTTTTAATAACAAGTACTCTTTTGTTATTTTCTCCAATGTATATCTCAACTCACCTATATATCTGCTACCATACCTACACACCCATTTATAAATGATACAATTTTTATTTGTAAATAAGATTCTATCTTTACAGTGATTTATTAATTTATTGGTGCATAAAATGCAATGTCACATATACTTTTATAAATTTTCCTTATAAAATTTTCCTGTTTATTCGAGATATATGGTATTGATATCCAAATTTTATTATCAGAAGAATTAACATCATTATTAATCTTATTTTTATTTTTGTATTTATATTTTGAATTAAAATTTTTAATAATATAATAAATATGATCACAATTGTATCCAATATTTAACAATTCATTATGATTATATTTATTATACTATTAAAAATTTTAATGCAAAATATAAATACAAAAATAAAAATAAGATTAATAATGATGTTAATACTTCTGATAATAAAATTTGGATATCAATACCATATATTTTGAATCAACAGGCAAGTTTCATAAAGAAAATTTATAAAGGTATATGTGACATTGCATTTTATGCACCACCTACATTAAATAAATTAATAAATAATTGTAAAGATAAAACCTTATTTACAAATAAAAATTGTATTATTTATAAATGGATGTGTAGGTGTGGTAGCAGATATATAGGTGAATCAAGATGCACATTGGAGAAAAGAACAAAAGAGGACTTGTTGTTATTAAAAAGAGTTCAAAATACAAAACAAAATTCTAAAGATAATGATAATTTATCAGCTTCTGTTTTTTATGACCATAATAAATCATGTATATATGGTTTTGATTTCAATTATAATAAGGTAAAAATATTGCAAACTGAAAGAAATAATAATAAAAGAAAAATCAAGGAAGTTATGTTAATATATAAATACAATCAAGACTTAATCAATAGGTAGGCAGCAAACATTAAGATCATGGAATTAGTTGACAACAACTACAAAGATAGTTGAAAATGCTCCTAAGTGATGTTTATATTTTTTGTTCTTTTTAACAAATTTTAATTATTGTATTTTTTAATATTTATTTATAAGTTTACATATTGTAATGGTATACATATGCCATTACATTATTTTAAAATTAAAATAAATAGAAAATAAATCTTAAATAAAAATTGATTTACTAAAAACTACAAAAAATTAAAAGAGTTATGTTTAACATATATATTCACACAGATGGGAAACTTTTTTAAAAAAAAAAAAAAAGTAGTATTTAAAAATAAGAAATTTTTAAAAAAAGTAAAAATCTAAAGATTAGTATTTTTAATAAAAAGTTAGATAAAGGAAAATAGAAATAAATGTTAATGAATTTCTATTTTAAGAATCACGTTTTAATGTTAGTAAATGGAAATGATTGTTTTATTAATTAAATGTAAAGCAAACTAGCCCTTGGGGCACTTAAATAATTGAAAGGTCAGATTAGAGAATAAAAAAATTAGATTGACCAATGCAAACATGAATCCATAGCATGGTCCAGAAAGAAAAACATCTAGACCTTAGGATCAGTGATGTCATGTTCGATGGATCCAAAAATTTACTGATAATGGAGATCTACTACTATAAAAAGAAAAAATAAGTTATTGTTGTTGCTTAATTGTGACTATTAATCTAAATATAATCTTGCAGCTGTATTGTGGACTCTGTGATGTAGGGGTCTTGCAATAAAAATAAATTTCCTTTGCATGCACCAGCCAAAACCTAAGAAATTTTAATAAATAATAGGATCAATGATGGATATCTGGAGAAATCATCAAGATTTCTCATGGAAAGTATGACCTTTTATCAGCTGAACTTTTTTAAAAAATATATCTCTTCAATAAATAGTCAATCCATAAGAAAATATAACTTTTAAATGAATTTTATCTGACTTAAAAGAATTCTAAATCAATTATTAATAATTTTTAACCATATGTTTAATAATCATTTCCACTTTTCTTTGTTTATTTTTATATTTTATTAAATTATTAAACTTAAAGTTGGGTGTAGATGGCTGCATAGATTTGTTAAGTTTGGAGTTAGATCATTGGGATTAATTTCAGACTATTTGTCTCATAGTTGAGTTGATGCTGGTAGAGAGATATATGGGTGTTTATATTGGTGTAATGTGAAGTGTGTTAGTATACAGGGCAACATGCCCAACTGAATGCATGACCCCAAAGATGTAGTCATTGTGTTGCAATAGACACAGATATATTTCCTGCGACATTGATTTCCTTTAGCTCTATGGATAGGAACTACAAGTTGACAAAAGTATTCCTCTCCCCCATTGCATTTCTCTGTAATATTTTATATATGTGATTCCTTTGTCAGACTGATGCACATTCCTGTCAACATGGTTTTATGTTAACATCTTCATATTGCATTGGTTGTGTCTGTATATCAGGAAGCAAGCATTGGTTTAGCTATGAACTTTTAGCCTGAGGTTGGATATTTTGAAAAGTTTTTAATTGCATAGTCTATGTAGCCTATCTATACTCAACATTCTAAAATAAAAATATTATACCATCTGTGTGGACTTTCTAAAATAATTTAAATTTAAAATTAATAATAAAATCTAAATTTATTCCTCAAATTTATATATGTGCATCAATAAATGTTTTTTGTGTGTTATTACTGGCAGTGGCTCATTTTTTTTTTTAAATATTAAAAATATATTTTAAGAACCACAAGTACTCTGAAAAATTTTTTCTGAAATGGATATATAATTTTTGTGTGTATTAACGTAAAATTATAATTTGAATATCTTGTAAAAGAACTGCCAGTAGGAAAATTGCACATGTATGAATAAACGTGAGGAATAAAATGTAATAATTAATATAATAATTTTTTTTTTTAAAAAAAAAAAAAGTTCTCCATCTGTGTGAATATATATGTTAAACATAACTCTTTTAATTTACTTTTAGCTTTTAGTAAATCAATTTTTATTTAAGATTTATTTTCTATTTATTTTAATTTTAAAATAATGTAATGGTATATGTATACCATTACGTATCAGTGAACTTCCTCAAAAAACAAAAACAATAAAAAAAAAAAATTTACTTAGTGTTAGTAATTATGTTACACAGATTGATTATATAAAAAAAATTAAATGTTTTCTTTGGTTAGTAATTACAAAAATAAAAAATAAAAATGTTAACTATTATTTCCCTTCTACCAACAATTTATTCATCTAACTTTTTTATTTTAAATATGTATATACGGTAAAATAATCTAAATCAGTATTATTGTAGTTGTCACTTCAAAAACAAAACAAAGCTTAGAATTCTTATTTATAAAGATTCTTAATTGTAAACTTTTCTCTTTTTTTCGTAATCTTTTCTACAACAAAAAATTTTTTTTCTTTAACACTTTGCTTTTGCGAGATTTTTTTTTCTTTTTTTAATTACATTTACTGGCCATATTTTTCATATACTGGCCATGTTAGATAAGGCCCAACACATTGGGCCCCAAAATTTTTCCTCTATACCAGTTCATCCAAACCCTGTTAAGATGAGCATGCTCACATATTGAACTTGAAAAAAAAATATGGTGACACACCAGGGTAAGAAGCAATTTAAAATCTTTTTATGATCGCCTTGATACAGTCATAAGGACAATTATTAAAGTATTGGCTCTTATATACCTTTGAAGGATTACTTTAATTACAACCACTTGTGCCATTTCCAGAAAGAGAAAAAATATTTCCCTCTCTGAAAGGATACGCAATGCCAATAATTAATGAAATATAGTAAAACAAACAAAAAATGTAATAGAAATAAATACCCTAATGATTAAGATTCAAATCTCGATAAGTTGGTATCCCATATGCTATCTCAGCATTCTCTTTATCCAGGTAAATAAATGAGAATCACAAAACTTGTGTAATTATCTAATTATTTTATTATTAGAGAGAGAAATACAAATAGAGCATCAAAGCAGTAAGGCAATTCTAAAGATTATTAAATAAATATTTATTAAACCCCATATCCCTTCACCAATTACAAAGATAAATACTATAATAATAAACCCCAATGCAGAGAAAAAATATGTGATAATATAATAGAAATATTTGAAAACCAGGCTCTCTTCACAAACCTGGGAGCTTAATTGTAAGTATAGAGGATTTGAACTCAGATTTTCAAACACCCTTCAACTATCCACACTATCTCATACAACTGATACACATGACCACACACATGTAGAAAAGATTAATAATCACCAATATACATATTTCATGCTAAACCAGCACTCATCAGTTGGTCCAGATTATCATCTCTCACACATATATATAATCAATGCTCAGTTTATATTAAGATAGCAAATCTTCATACTTTAATGTACAGGCTTCAATCCACTGCAACCTCCAACTTTTTAGCCATCCATATCATTGAAAATCTGATGATGAAAACTCAAATCCTGTGCTGGTGCTAATATTATTGGTGATTATTAATCTTTTCTACATGTGTGTGGTCATGTGTATCAATTGTATGAGATAGTGTGGATAGTTGAAGGATGCTTGAAAATCTGAGTTCAAATCCTCTATACTGATAATATAATAGTTATTTTGATAAAGAAATATAGTGTTAAAACATATAAAAAAATCAATTAGTGAGAGTGATCTGAGAATTATAACCTCGCACACGATACATTATACAAATACTAAATAGTACATTAAATAAGATTGATATTTTTATGCAAAGAAATATATAAATAAAAGGTATATATTACACAATAATATATATATGAAATTAATAAAAATAGAGTGTACTATATAAAGTCTTTATCACACTTCTCTGGGCTCTGAATAGGCTATTCATCTGTTCATCCTGGATGATGAGAACTTTTCTTGAACACACCACTATATAGCAGCTTTCATAATCACTTGGTGGCTGGATCTAGGAGACATTTATGATGGCAGGAGTAAAGCTGGGTGAGTGCACTAAATGGGTTTCCTACCCCATGACTATTTCATGGATGAGAATAGACATGTGTTGCATGTTTAATCATAATTTAATTTCTTCTCTGGTCAACAATCATCCACTAATAGTAGGATTTTCTTCTTGGTTTACACAGCACTGGTAATGGTTTTCTTTTACTTTGTTTTTTTTTAAATATCCGCAACCTCTGGTAAAACAGTTCTGCATCACACTAATAATAATTTGTTAGTCTGAAATCATCTTGAAGCTTGCTCTCCACCAGTGTGATATAAAAGAAATATCTAGAACTCCTTGAATGGCTGACTGTTCAACTCCTCCAACTCTCCAAGTTTACATAAGTTTGATAAGTTCACCTCCAACTCTAAGTTTAAGTAAGTTAAAATAAATGCAATAAGTAAGCAAGCAAGTGAATAAGTTTAAATCAGCAAGTAAATGAATAAGTCCAATCCATTTCAATAAGTAAGTTAGTGAGTGAGTGAGTGAAAGAATGCCTCAAGCACATGTTTAACAGCTTATAAAGCCCACTCATTACAATCCCATCCAGGTACCTCTCTGAAAAACATTTAATTAGCTAATTTTGAATTGTATTACCATACAATGCATGGAGCATTTCTATGTAATCCCCTAATTAATCTGAAGAATTTTTATTTTTAATTAAATTTATTATTTACTCAGACCACTATCTGATTCAACACAAAAAAAGAAAACAAAATTTTACTATATAAGACATTTTCTGATAATCAGATTACACTTAAAAAAATATTTTTAATTAAACTAGATAGATACTTTTCTTCACTGCATTAATATAAGTTTCAACGAATTCTTTTGTCTAGTTGAAATACATGAGAATTTAAAAGAAAACAAAATTACTTATCTACAAAAAATATATAAATGTCTTTAGGCTTTTCTTAAATCTAGAACAATGAGTTTCCACCCTGCTTAGATGTGTTTGTAGAGAAAAATGACTAATAAAACTTTTGATTTTAAAAATTACATATATGTTGGAACATTTAATCATTTCCATCTTTTTTTTTACTTTTTACAAGCACTTAAAAAAAAATGTAAATACAAATTACACATAAACATCTTTGTATTTCTCTAAAAAAAAATTAACATAAAATAATAATAAAAATTATTATAAGCATATAGCTAATATGCCTCCACATCAAATTATAAGCCTTAACTATTGGTTTTTTTTATATGTGTGAGGATATGATATATCCACAGACCCCTCTCACCTATTTTATAACACTACTAATTTTGGTTATATAGATGGTACACCCCCCCCTTTAATGGCTTTATTACTTATTTTAGGCCATTTGTTTACTTAATACAATCTTATGCTTGGCCATACAAAGTGTGCTCTGCATAATATATATATTATAAACCTTAAAATAGAATAATAATGAAGTCAATCTGCCATTTCTAACTAAATACAAAACTTTCAGAGACTCTTAATTGCTTATAGTAAAATTTACTACAGACACATGCATTAAAATACAAGGGAACTAAAATAAATGACAAATGCATGTTATTATAACTTAAGCAAATAAATTAAGAAGAGAAGAAACCACTATCATTCTTATACATCACTATTTAAATTAATCAATCTTCCCATATTTAAATGCATCTCCCACATAGCATAGATAAATTTCATGTCATATAAAATTTCATAATAAATTTCTTTTGTTATTTTTCTAGAAATATCTTGAAAAATCAATGCTAATCACAAATCTATTTTATTGCCATGATCTGATCTGAAATACTCTTCTAGAATAAAAGCTAATGTACTTTTCTAATAGTACAATGAACTATATAATTGGTTTCTTCATGCCACACTGTTGATTTTTACAATAATAAAATTAATTTAAATAATCATGAAGTGATATATAACAATCTCAGGGTTCTTTTTTTATTTATTTTTTACTAATCTTGAATATTTAATCATTAAATGAATGACATCCTAGTAGACTAAAGGAGACTTATGTTTCTCTTATAAAAATTTCAAAGATATTTAAAATTATAAATGTAAGCTAAAAAATTGTTGCATTTAAACTAAATATTTTTATAATTTTATAAATTAGTAAAGATTAATAAAATGCATCACTTTAATTATTTTTATTTTGTTATAAAATAAATTACTAGTATTAAATGTTTATTATATTTATTATTTAAAATGATGACTCATAATTTTATTTCCCATTTTTAAAAGTACTTAATTAGGACTTATGTAAATGAGTCTTTAGTCTGCTTATTATTTATACAATTAAATTGTTTTAAAAGTAGGTATATATACTGTGTGTAATTAATTTGAGGGCTCTCTCTTTTTTATAGATTGTGTTTGAAAATTATTATTGGATAAATAGTATCAAGTTATATTACTATAGGATAGTAATATATTTAAGCTAAGAGTCAATTATCTAAATTTTTAATATATTTTTATTTTTAAAAAAAAGTCAAAAGAATTAAGAAAACTAATATTTTAGTTTAATAAAATGTGCAAATAAACTCATTAAATTTCCTATTGGTGGACTATTCTAAAGATTAATTCAAATTCATTGGTAAATTTTGGAATAAAGACCTATGGTCTTGTGTATGGTAAGATAGGCAGTGAAAGACCGAAGAATTTATAGAAGCATGGTTTTTCTAATGCTATTTAAAAATTTATATATTTATTTATGCAGAATATTTCAAAGTTGTAAACAAATTTTATCCAGAGATATGCTACATGTAGTGCATATGTATGTATTTATAAAGTTTAAAACTTTTAAAAACATTATTGAAGGAGAAATTATTGGAAAAGACTGAAATGCAATTTACCTCTGAATTTTATAAGACATTCAAGGTGATCTATAAAATATATTGCTCTCTATAATATTTATGACATTATTTTAAATGATTATAGTTTAAAAATATTTATCTTTGAAGCAAATTTTATATTTATACTTGTGAAGGAAGTTATATGAAAGATAAATGCTATGAAAAATATAATTTCTAAAAAAAATGGTCATATTAAATACACGAACATTAAAATATAATTATCTGCTGTTCTAATTGCTATGATTTAATTATTAAAAAAGAAGAAAAATGGTTAACAAAAATAAAATATATTTTATCAAGAATAAATAATCTTTTAATATTTAAAACCTGGATTCATTTATTGCCGTATTATGTGCCATATTAAATTAAAGTGCAAAAATGTGAATACATCTGTTTATCTTAGACTATGAGCTTGTTAGATATGACCATGAATAATTCATTTATTCCTGAACAAATTAGAAACTATGTACGTGCATGGAAAGTAAAATGACTTACCTTTCAAAATGGATTTTTAAATATTAGTGAATAAATAATTGTTATCCTAAAAATATTTGCAGAAATGGACTGTGTTAGTTATCTTTTAATATCAGGATGAGCAATATTTTCAAAGATTTTTACAGATTTTAAAAGTTGATGATTTTATTTTGTTTATTGTTATTTTTTACACGCCAGGGAGGAACATTTGAAAAAAAAAAAGCTTTGAACATTACTTGTCACCTAGCAACCGCACAAACCCCCAAGTTACTAGCAGAACTTTTAAATAAGGATTTGCATCAAGATGAGGAATACATAACTTTAAATTTTACTATTCTTATTTATTATTTTTTAAATAAAAACTAACATTAGAATTACAATTTACTTTTAGATTAGGTGCATTATTAGACACTTTTAATTAGCATAATTTTAATTTTAAAATCATTTAACAATTTTTTAAATTTTTGGAAAACATTTTTTTAAAAAAGTATGTTAGCTTATAATGAGCATTGGGTAAATGCAATTTATGATTTTTATATTTTTATGTAATTTGGATCAGAAGACATCCACATGTGATAATGTTTTGATCACATAGGTAATTTAAATTGTTTTAATTATCATATAATTTTTTTTAAGAATTGCTTGAAATTTAAAATATTCATATTACATTAAAGGATGAATGAATATCTGGATGAGTGAATTAATAACACATACAGATTTTTCTTTTAGTAAGAAATATAAGTTATGAATAAAAATATGCATATATTTTGTTTTTATATTATAAAGTTTGTTATTACTTTATTAATTACCATAATTTTGTATGATTTTTGCTAAGTGAAACCATATTATATTTATTTTAAATATATGAATATTGATCATATATTTTAATCAAAGTCATTTGTATCTGTGGCTAAGCTTAAGTGTGTGAAACCACTTCTTATAGTATCCATGGGTTGATAAATTAATGTGTTAACTTTATTTATTATTGGGAAAATTGCTTAGTTTATTTTATGATGTAGATTGGTTAAATCTATTTGGAATTTTTAGATGATAGTGAAAAAGGGAGTAGGAAATGAAACCCTGGATGTTTACATTTGTAGGATGTGTCAAGAAGATAGGAGAATTAGCCTATATTATGTTGAAGTAGTCATTATACAAATTCAGTTAATGTAGCCCTGTATTATTGTATGTTTTCATGGACAGTATTTGATATTTGTATTTTGATGTTATGTAAGTGCTGAAGAAAAAGCCTAGACATTATTTCTTATGGTATTAGATTAAGTCATACTTATTGCTTCACAGTGTTTTTCATGTGGATTAATGAATTATTTTATACTATTGAGTTTTTACTCTAGTTACTTCTTCATATCCTATACATTATATCACTATCTTAATTTCATTAGTAATGCATTGTGGAGAAGAGTAATCTGAAAGCAGAATAATGAATAAACTTAGAATGATGAATTCTTTTAAATGAAGGCAAGATAGATTTTGAATTATAGAAATGCAAATGATCTTGAATATTTAATACTGATGAAGAACATGATAAAGGAATCATGACTATTCATAATATATTTTTCAAATATTTTTTGATATTTTTTGATTTTTCATAAATCAACAATATTTTGAAATAATGCATATTTTACAAAGAAACACTGAAATGGGGAATGTGGAGTGTATTATAAATGCTTATATATTTCATTTAATTTTTTTATATATTTTATGTCTTTGAACATAAACATATAATAAAACTTAGAGTGATACCAAGCAAATTATTTTAGTACATGAACAACCATTGTTTTTGTTACTTTATATTTTATTAACCTAGAAAGAACCTAAAATATATTTTGATTGATAAAATATTATAGAAAGTATTTTTTATAAGAAGTAATATTTTCTTATTCATTTAACTAGTAATAAACATAATATAATATTGCAAAATGATAGAGGTTTTTTTTCCCCCATGTGTCATAGCATCAGCCAGGAAGCGAACCTGCTAACCCGGGACAACTGCTTGTAAAGCAGCTGTTGCTGACCTCCCGACCACCAAGCTTGACTATAGTTTAAATATTTATACATGATATATATTCCTAAGTAAAAGTTCATAAGCCAGAGTGAAGGCTTACATATTAATGATTTTCATATTGGTAATCTGTAACTTAATTTTTTGTTGTTGTTTTGTTTAATTTTGTATACATTTTGTTTTAATTTTAATATCATATTTGTTAGTTTTTTTTTATTGAAGATTGTAAATTTATTATATAAAATTGTTTTGTTAAATAGAATAAATTTGTTAAAGTTGTTTTATAAAACTTTTTGTCAGTATTATTATTGATTTATTCACTTTCACAAGATTTGAGCCACAGAAACTTTGAAATCGAACACATAACATACTTTGCACATTGTAAATTTAAATAGTTTATTAAATGATAATTATTGTTCAGAATATGATACTGAAATATCACATAGTATAATATTATTTTAGTCATCATTTATTACTTAAATTACTGCTATATGATTATGTGTAATTCCTTTTGCCACATATCATTCAGATTATGTCATACTTTGAACATTATTATTATTATTATTATTATTATTATTATTATTATTATTATTATTATTATTATTATTATTATTATTATTATTATTATTATTATTATTATTATTATTATTATTATTATTATTATTATTATTATTATTATTATTATTATTATTATTATTATTATTATTATTGTTGTTGTTGTTGTTGTTGTTGTTGTTGTTGTTGTTGTTGTTGTTGTTGTTGTTGTTGTTGAGGTGTAGTTAGGCATGATGCTAAATCCCTCATCATACTTGGCTACAAGATTTTAAAAAAATTATTTAATGATTTTATTTAAAGAACCTGGGATGATATATTTTCAATAATAAAGATTATAATATATTAATATTATATTAGATTATTTGTAATATTTTTAAAATCTTAAGAATACTGTGAGTTTATATTATTAATTGAATAACAAGGGGGGATAGTATTCTTATGCCATTGACTTTATGTTCTTAGGGAAATGTTTTCAATGTAGTCCAACAGCTATACCTTTCACCAAATGTCTCATGATTGTTATTAAATATTAATTATTTATTCATGTATTTAATCAACCATATATTCCTGCTTAATTTGAGCTAGTCTAATGATAAAAGAATTATCCTAAGATATTATTAATACTCGTTTCTACTACATTAAGATTTAGAGTTTTAGCCTGAGCGTTATTATTATTTACGTATATTTATATTTTTTTATTGATACACCAATTGAGTGAGAATACAATATATATATATATAAGATCTGTTTATTATTGAAGATTTTTAAGAGCTACGTATAATAGACGAGAGGGCAGAGGGAAGATCAACATCAAAACCATATTTTCATATAGTTTTGTATTCTATTTTCATTTTTTTTAAAAATGAACATCTAGATTATTAAGATTTAGAAAGTAAATTTTATAATGTATATACAAATTATTAATCAGCTGTCTAAGTATAAAAAAAAATTAGACAAATTCTTCTATGCTTCCATTTTTATAAACATTTTATATTTCTAATATATTTATAACGTGTTAGCACTTTTTCATTCAGTATAAAACATTAACTCTTCTCTAATATATCACACTTTTTTATATTTTTATATGTTTCCATCTATTGTGTAAAAATAATGAGATATTTAAACTGGAACAAAAATAAATCGATATAAAAGTATAACATTTATGCAACTTTTATAAAGATTGAAGCTGTCTGAAATATCTTAGAAAATAATGAAAAAGGATCGGTTGTTTTCAAAAATACACTTATGTTTGTTATTGTCTTAACAATAGTTATTACCTAAAATAAATAGTATGTTTATATACATAAAAGCACACATACGTTTATTATTCATAAAATAGATAGTATGCTATATACGAGTGCATATGCCATTTATAGTCATATATATAATTATACGGGAATTGAACTCAGACTTTCAAACTCTCCACAGCTATCCATTCCACCTTATACAACTGATATATATGACCACATACATGTGAAAACGGTAAATGCTTCTCAATAAACATATTTCATGCTGAATCAGCACTCATCAGTTAATCCAGATCACCATCTTCCATATATATATATATATATATATATCATCATCATCATCATCATTATCAACCATTATCAATCCACTGCAGGATGAAGGTCTCTCCAAGTTTAATCCATCTTCTCCGATCATTAGCTTCTCTTCTCCACATCACCCTTACACATTTTCTTATTTCATCCATCCATCTTACATGTGGTCTCCTTCTGGGTCTTTTACAATCTCTTGGAATCCAGTTTAAAATTTCAATTGTCCATCTATTATCATCTCTTCTAGCAATATGTCCAGCCCAACTCCACTTCAATCTTTTAATTTTTTCAATGAGGTCAGTAACACCTGTTTGTTCTCTTACCCATACATTGTGTTTTCGATCTCTTCTTGTTACTCCCAACATACATCTCTCCATACTTCTTTGAGTGGTCTGAAGTCTCTGTATTGATCTTCTATTAAGTGTCCAAGTCTCAGATCCATAAGTAAGAACTGGTAAAACACATTTGTTAAAAACCTTTCTTTTCAAACACATAGGCATATTTCCTTTTAATATCAAGTTATTTCTACCAAAAGTACTCCAACCAAGTTTAATTCTATGATTAATTTCCTCTATTATGTTTCCATCTGTATTAATAATCTGACCAAGGTATTTGTAACTCTTAACTTCTTCTAATTCATCATAATCAATCTTTATTTTCATATTTTGAGCAAATCGATTAAACATTATATATATATATATTTTCATATTTTGAGCAAATCGATTAAACATTATATATATATATACACACACACACACACAATCACTGCTCAGTTTATATTAAGATAGCAAATCTTTAAACTTTAATGGACAATCTACAGTCTTCTTCATTCTCCAACTCTTTAGCCATCCATATCATAGAGAAAATTCAAAAATGAAATTCTCAAAGCCCTTGCTGATGCCAATGTTACTGTCATACCCATGTTGACCTTAAGTCAATCTGACCCCTCACACATAGGACTTTAATATGTCCATATGTAATATTTAAATACACATATATTGTCTATACTAAACTTAATGTAGTTATAAGGGATTTGAACTCAGATTGACTTAAAGTCAACATGGGTATGATTATAATATTGGCATCAACAAGGGCTTTGAGAATTTCATCTTTGGATTTTCAATGATATGGATGGCTAAAGAGTTGGAGAGTGGAGAAGATTGATGCTTGTTCATTAAAGTTTAAAGATTTGATATCTTAATATAAACAGAGCAGTGATTGTATATTGTGTAGGAGATGGTGATCTGAACCAACTGATGAGTGCTGGCTCAGCATAAAATAAGTGTATTGAAGATCATTTGTCTTTTTCATATATATGTGTGGTCATATGTATCAGTTGTATAAAATGGATTGGATAGCTGTGGGGAGTTTGACAATCTGAGTTCAAGTCCCTTACAATTATATTAACTTTAGTTAAGACAATATACATGTATTTAAATATTTCATACACATATATAAAAATCTTAAATAGATAAACTCAAAATGAAAGCCTCTCCAATATTTCCCACAGTTCCTTGTAAAATATAAAAGAATAGAAACTTAATTAATATGCTAGTCAAATATTAGTAAGTAAATGGATATTTAGATATTTTAGTAATATTGAATGGTTGATAGAATTAATTATCAGTAACTATTTGAAAAATGTGGAGATTAATTAACAAATTAGCAGTTATGAAAAATATTAGATTTGCACTAATTTCTATTTCATACAATTTGTATATTGGAAACACACTCACATTTTTCTTTTCTTTTGAATGCTTTTCTTAAAGTAATTTTAAGATATATTTTTATTATTTATTTTCTATAAAAAAAAATTACTATTCTGAATCAAAATTTAAACTTATTTTCAAAATGAATGAAGATAAAATAGTCACTATGAAGCTGTTTATATGTCATATATGTTTTTAATCGCCATAACACTGAAGAAGGCTTTATCAAATTTATGAATTTCCAGGAAATGGGGTGGGGGGGTATTGTTTTTCAACCGCAATAGTAGCAATTACTAGCAGACACTACTCTATCTCCATTAAAAAATTAAAAATAATAGTTTTGCGATGATTATACAATCTAATCCACAAACCCTAAATACATACACATATGGAAATGCTGGTCCATTATTCTCTTTATATGACTTTTTGAGATGTTGTCTTTGACACGGCAAAATTTTCTTTCTGAAAGACTTCACCAATTTGTCTAAATATACTCTTATTTAATTGTTTCCTTTATTGTAATTCAGCACTCCTTAACCGTATTTTTCCAATTAAAGCAATCACTATTTCCCTTTTTTTTTAAGTGTCTGTGATATAATCTTATAATAATAGTGAAATAAATTAAAAGCGGTACTAAAATTGTATATTTGAAGAAAAAAATGAAAATATTAATTACACCTTTAACGTGAACTGAGTTCAGTTGTCAGCTTTTTAAAAGAATATAAACGTTGCCATTGAAAAAAGTTCTCAACTTCCTAAATATATTAAAGTTGTACTTATACATTGAATGTTTTTTTTGAATATATACGAATATAGCTATATCGTAAAAATTGCCTTCAATTTATTATATTTCTTTGATGAAGTTATCTAGTTATCTATAATAACAATGGTGCCTACCCTTGCCATAAAAAAACTATATTCAAGTTATCCATAAGCACCATTCACACATTTTGCATATCCAAGCTAATAAAAATGTAAATTTACAATAATAGACTAATAATAACATGAAAGGCTGAAATCTTTGACAGAAGTGCCTTAAAAATGCTTAAATGACAGCCAATCAGATAGTAATAATGACTGCTCAAGAAACTCTAAATTCAAAACACACATCAGAGATTATATGAGAAAAAGATGGAGCCCATCTTCTTCTCTACTTATAAAAAATTTAAGTAGAGAAGAAGGTGGGTTCCATCTTTTTCTTATAAAATCTCTTATTTGTGTTTTGAATTTATAAGAGTTCCTTGTGCAATCATTATTACTATCTGATTGGCTGTCATTTAAGCATTTTTAAGGCACATCTGTCAAAGGTTTCAGACTTTCATGTTATTATTATATCATCTGCTTGCACTTAATAAATTTAATTTATATACATTATGATCATTTCATTAGATTTGAAAATTACTGAGTAGTAAATCAAAAGATTTCATGTTGTTTATTTATATATAAATTTAGTAAATTAAATGTGTATGTGTTTAAAGCTTCATGCTCTTAGTTCAAAATAATTGAGACTGTCTTATTTATATATAAAAAATTTAAATAGAGAAGAAGATGGATTCCATCTTTTTCTCATAAAATCTCTGACTTGTGTTTTGAATTTAGAGTTCCTTATGCAGTCATTATTACTATCTGATTGGCTGTTGTTTAAGCATTTTTAAGATGCATCTATCAAAGGTTTCAGCCTTTCACATTATTATTATATCATTTGCTTGTGCTTAATAAATTTAATTTAATAGTAGACTATAGAATAATATTGACATTTTGCTAATAAGTCTTATGATTTTGCCATTGTATTTGTATGTATCTAATTTCATTGCAGTAGTTCTTTCAGCATAACAAAATGCTCTATCTTTTAATGGTAGCAGCATATTGGAGTATATACTTGCACTTCAACATCTAAGAAATATTTTTTTCATAAAAAGCTAACCTCAAATTCTTAACTTCAAAACTATCCAAGCCAAAGAATGGCTGAAGATTTTTCTTTTATTACTGATTGATTAAAAACTTGTTTTTTTTTTAGAATTAATTACTTAACCAAAATCTTTAATTAAATACAATCTGCAAATAAATATCACATGATCACTATTTTTTATACTTGCTCATAGCTGTTATTAAAACAGGCAAAACTCTCCATACAGTAGTGCCACTCAGTGCAAGCCAGATTAATCAATGGATGCCAGAAGGCTTGTGCATAAAATCCCTATCTAGTACTTACTCATGCAATATCCCCAGACTAGTTTCTAGACTGTGGCTTTATTCAGTGAGAAACCTTGGATCTGAGAACACTGCACCTAGCTCTAGGTGTGGTGCTCTCAGATCCAAGCCTCCTCACTGACAAAAGCCACAAGCTAGAAGGTAGTTTGGAGATCTATGAACAGTTCTGTCAGATCCAAAGCTCCTCACTGATGGAAGCCACAAGCTAGAAACTACTCTGAAGATATTGGATGTGGAGACACTAGATAGTGATTTTATGCACAAGTCTTCTGGCATCCATTGATTACCCTGGCTTCCACTGAATGGCATTACTGTATAGAGAGTTTTTCCTGTTTTAATTCTGCAAATAACTTTTTGAATTGCAAGGATAGCATAATTGACAGCATTCTGTAAAACAGAATCCAGAATGATAAAGTTCTTGCTTTTGATTTAATTGATTCAAATTAAAATTTCCATCATTACTCTCTAAAGACACATAAAAATAAAAAACAGTATCGGGGCAAGTAGTCAAAACACCTACTTTAATTCCACTAAGTATTGGCTGTTGCCTAAAAAGAAAGTGTAAACCTGTTTAAAACCTTCACTTGAATTTGAAGCCATAGTTATAATAAGAAGCAATGTTTCTTCTAAGAGTAAACTGTCTCCAAGCTAAAAATACAAGAGTTGAGCACACTAAAGTGATCAATGCATGTTTGCATGTAAAATGGTTTATATACACTGAAATATTGTAGAATATAAAATAATAACAAAACTCAATATTAATAGTTATTTTTTTATTTTTCATATTCTTCATGATGTACCCAAATTTAATAAATTTCATCTAGATTCATCAGCTTTTGTGATAAGATATAATTCTAAATTTTTATTAAATTATCCAAATGTTCTTATCTAATTTAATGCAGATTTTGATTTTATTGTTTTCATCAAACTAAAACCATGTTCACAATTGATGGTAGAAGCATAAAAAGTTGCACAAATATCAAAAAGTACTGAAAATTCTTCATATTTTTGGTCTTTTAAGAGGTATATAGCTAAGTCATTAAATTATTAGATTACTTCAATTTTACATTTTTCATTTACTAATAAATTTAAATTACTATTTTATTCTAAAATTTTATTTAAACTTATATGTTTTTTATCATTATTATTTATTATAGATTCATATTTTGCAAATAAACATTTTAGGTACCTTTACCATGTTCTATGTTTAAATTAATTTTCATTACAATAGGATTGAAGGATAGTCGTTTATATTTTCTCTGAAAATCTACTATATCTAAATGATTGCAAAGCAGTTGAATAAATTTAAATATTACTGAAGTATCTATATAATCATTGGAATCTAAAATTGTTTGAATGCCTGCACTCCAGCAGATGATATCTCGATATTGGCTCTTAGTTTATTAACTTTTGTCTTCACAAATTGTTCTTCCCATTGAGGATAAATTAGTCTTTTGCAAAGTTTTGTTTAATTCTAATAATCCACAAATCCTTTTTAAAAAATCACATTGCTATACAATATCATAAGTTTTTGAAGTTTTTCCAGATAATATTTATTTACTGGATCATAGAATTCTTCAACTTGTTAACTTATTAAAATATCATCATTTTTTAACAGAAGATTTGGTACAAAATATCTAAATACTTATCTTACTTCACTGAGGGTCTGGATGATTTGACATCAATTTCTGAAATCTTGGCCAATTCTTTAAGTTTTTCAATTCTTGTAGATGATCTACTAAACATTGTATATGTTGTTCTTAAAATGGTTTCAATATTCTTAAGAAATGGAACCTGTTTCTATGCATCACCTATTCCCAAGATCTTCCATGTGAGCCAGACAAGCAGCCACATCATTTGTTTTTTAACATTATAAAAATAAATATAACCATGTTTGATGAACCATGATTATTCTCTTTATAAGACTTTTTTATCCTTTTTACAATAGACTTATTATCACGTACAATAAACTTATAATGCCCACAAATTTTGTATAAATATAGATCTTCCCTAAGAGCCACACATTACCGTTGAACTAAATGTGGAATATGGTCTCATAAATGAGCAGCCACGTTATTTGTTTCTTCTAACATTATAGATGCTTTGTCAGACGAAAATATAACATTTTTTGTAAATCAAGGTTATTCTCTTAATAATGCTAACAAATTTTGCCCGATATCTGGATTTAAATTTTGAACTGTATTTTATGTATATTATTTTTTTCTGTCGAAATATTCCTATTTTTATCAAATATTAAACAATGAAATAATAGTTCTTGCTATGCCATGATTTATGAATATTAACATATTTTTACATGATTGACTATATATTGCACAGGAAGCATTGATGAATTGATATAATAACTGCTATGATAAAGAAGAGATCGAAAAGGCAATGTATGGGTAAGAGAACAAACAGGTGTTACTGACCTCATTGAAAAAATTAAAAGATTGAAGTGGAGTTGGGCTGGACATATTGCTAGAAGAGATGATAATAGATGGACAATTGAAATTTTAAACTGGATTCCAAGAGATTGTAAAAGACCCAGAAGGAGACCACATGTAAGATGGATGGATGAAATAAGAAAATGTGTAGGGGTGATGTGGAGAAGAGAAGCTAAAGATCGGAGAAGATGGATTAAACTTGGAGAGACCTTCATCCTGCAGTGGATTGATAATGGTTGATAATGATGATGATGATGATGATGATGATGATGATGATGATGATGATGATGATATTATTTACTAGAATTTTAATCGTGTTTTTGTCCTGTCCTGCATCTAGTGTTTTTTTAATCTGAGATTATAATCTTTTGGTATTTCAGTTAAATTTTCAAAATTCCTCGGAATGATTTTATTTTGAATGGCAATAACTGAATTAGTATGATTTTTTTTTAATATAAATGTTACTTCAAATAGCCTATTTTTCATTCAGCCTATTTTTTACTGGTAATAAATTTACCTTCTGAATTTAACTTACAGCAAACTTTACAAATGATATCATCTGTATTGCCCCCCCCCCCCCTCCCAGTTTAATACAGTAGTTATAACTTTTAATGAAGATGCATTTTAGTTTCAAGTCATTGGAAGAACCATTTATATTTAAAGTTTTTATTTTTATATTGATTCGAGAATATATGAACTTTCTGAACGTTTCTATCTTTGTAGGGCCTAAAGTAATCTATAGATATATATGCTGGATGATTTTTTTAAAAATTACAATAATAAAATAATCTTTCATTGCACTTCAGCTGCAGTTCTAGTTGCATTAAATATTCTGCCATGGCCACGCCAGCAGAATAAATGCAAAGCTTAGGCAGTGCTGTTATATATGGATCGAAACGTAATAGTATTGGATCTATTTTTAGTAGTTTCAGGTGAAACACAACGTTATTAAACTGAAGCCCCATAGCAATATCCCTGCCTTACTACATGTACAAATTAATCCTTTTTACTCAAACTTATTTATCTGGATTCAATTTTATGGGTTTAAACATAAAAACAAATGGATGAATATTTCAAATATTGGAATATCTGAGTATGCAGAAGCTGCTGAGAAAATATGCAGGTTTTCAAAATAACTGCACAATTTCACACTGCACCACTTAGAGAGAACACTGGTAAGCAGCTTCTTTAACTATTATATGATAGAACTTTTTTAAAAACTTTTTTTTAATCATAAAATTTATTTTCAATTAAAAAGATTGCCATCTAGAAGTGATAAACCTGGAGTAAAAAGTTTTGGCTTTAAAAATTAATGTTAAATTTCATTATGGTGTATTTCTACTGTGAATTGTTAATGAAAAGTATATGTCTGCTTAAAAATAGTTATTAACTCTAAATATTTTTATAGTAATTTTTTTAAAATCTAAAGACTTCTAATGGTTATGTAAATAGTATTTTTATAAAATAATATATCCATTATCTGGTTTGTCAAGATGCTTAAATGTGATGATGGATTTCTTTCAGACTTTTCTAATGAACTAGATCAGTTTATGATATGATCATGCTATGATCAAAATATGAAATTTTAACCCTTGTTCTTTTGCACCTCAAGCAACATTTTAGTTCTTCTCTGATTCAAGGTTATGTAGTTTGATTTTTTTTTTTGTTAATCATGAGATTCTCAAAATATTTTTCCAAAACTACAATGAAATGCATCAGTTCTTTTTTTATTATTTGTCTTTAGTTCTTATATTTATAGGTACACAAAACTTATTGCTTAACTCTTCTGATCTTTGTTTTAAAAAGTATATACTGATTTAAAAATCTTACCCACATATATAATGTTAATTTGTGGTGAACTTTTCAACTACTATGTATTTTAATGCTGATGATGATCAAGAATGAAAAACTGTTAAGTATGTTGTCATCATCAATTTTCCAAGTCATTTGCCCACTTTTTTGTTATAAACTTTTTCTCATGCTTAGCTAAAATACTATATTTTATTCTGCTCTTTAACATCTTTATTTCAACTATAAATGTGGTTTTAATCAGATAATCAAAAAGATTGACAATTACTGATTTATCTTCCCTCATTAAATACTTGGCATACAAATGGAATAGTAAAGTGGCAAGATGCAGCTCTTTTTAACCCTGATACTAATGTGAAAACAGTCTGCTTCTCTGATAATCTGATTTATCTGCATGAAGGCAATGAAAAGTTTTAGAACATTCTTTTCTCTAAGAACATTTTACAATTATCATGCTCAAATAAATGAAATGTTTCATTATAATTCATAAAACATGCATAGACTTTTTCCTAATAGTCCTGGAATTTTGAAATATCCTACATACATCAATATATATTCTCTCTAGTAATTAATTTTAAAATTAATTTATGCATTTGACATGATTTTTCCTATGGGTGGCATACATAGTATTATAAGATCTTCATTCTGATTTACTTGTCTGTAATATAAGAAAGGATGGATTTTGCACATTCTGCCAAAGCTCTTTTCTTTTACAGTAATATACTTAATTTCTTCCAATGTGTAGGTCAGCCAATAGATTTCAACATTAACTTGTGTAATATAATCAGTTCTTCAATTTGTTCTTCAGTTTTGTGAAATTTTTTTGTTACAATGTCATAACTTTATGTGGCATTCCTTTTGTTACTAATTTCAAGATTACTCCAACCTCATCGTTTATTACTAAAGATTTTTAAATTGTAGATGGACTTATAATTCTCCTTCAAGTAGCTAACTCATATCCAATATAGAATATCATCTAATATTGATCATATAAGCTGAGCACTGATTATATATATGTGTGTGAGAGATGATAATTTGGACCAACTGATTAATGCTGTTTTAACATGAAATACGTTTATTGGTGATTATTTATCTTTTCTACATGTGTGTGGTCATGTATATCAGTTATATGAGATAGTGTGGATAGTTGGTGGTTGCTTGAAAGTCTGGATTCAAATTCCCTATATTTTCTAATATCGATCAGTTGACAGATAGATGTCTAGTTATTATTAGCCAGAGAGTAAGAGTTTCAATTTGAACTGGGTTGGTTAGATCAATTTTATTGCACTGTCTACAAAAATAAAAAATACAATTTAATATGATACATGTTTATCCACTACTGATGAAGGAATCGTAATTCTATGGACCCTGATTTTGTGGTTTATTTTTACTTCTAATAAAAATATCTGATAAATGCCATGTAATTTAACTTAATTTTGTGATCTTCTGTACTGTAGGTGATAAATACTGCTTTAAATTTTTTTGTTGCATTGTTTTAGTCAATGTAAATTATAATAATTTAATGGCATTGGTTTATGCATTCTTTCAGAAGTAATTCACTTAACCCTACATGAGATTGATTTAGTGTTTCACTTTTAAATTTAAAGCCCTAACTGTTGATGGCATAAGCCTGATCTGAAGATATAACACCACTATTCTCTAATGTAAAATACACAAATACCAAAATATTTTAAGAGATATTAAATAAAAATGGATCAGTTTTTAATTGTTCAAACTGAAAGTTTTGCATCCAAAACTTGGATAATCAAAAAAAAATCATTATGAAAAAAGCAATGGATGCATTTGAAATGTGCTATTATCAAAAAATGTTATTAATTCCCTATATGTAGGTCTTTAATTCTCTATACTAATCATAAGAAAGGCATACCTATTTTAGAACAACTTTAAATCTACAAAAGATATGTGCTAATAAGAACCAAATAGTGTCATATTGGCATAATTTTAGTCTATAGTGAGATGGCCCATCATTACAAAAAAAAAACTTATCATTGAAGAAAAATGGGATTGCAGTGGATATATCAGATTAAATAAGTCGTTGGACATTTGAATTCCACAAGCCTGAAATGTTGAATTGATAAGGAAGGCTGTGTAGTCCTTTACTTGATGCCATTATACTTTTTTAAAGTTTGAATATTGAGATAATATTATCTGATGTTCATTGATTATTTAAAATTACAATGGGTAGCTATGAAGGAGGGTGAGGAAAATTATGTCTAAAAACATATGTTAAAAATCAGCAGAGAAAATATATTTTATCAAAAAAATTTTTATTGTTTTTTAATATTATTATAATAAATATTTAGTAATTATAATTATGCACTCTTTTGCATATATTAATGAAGCTGTAGTTATTTAATATTTAAGATTTTATAAGCTTAGCACTTTTAGAATGTAACTTTGGGACCCATACTCATAGCTTTAAAAATGATAACTCCATTATAAGTTGTTATGCATTTATGCAAATGTATTTGAATATTTAACTAGTCCATTTTTTGGAGAAAGAGCAAAACAAGTCTCTCTTCTGTTAATGGCACTGAGGTCATTTGCAATACAATAAGCCTCATTAATCTTTCTTTTGGCATTGTTCTTCTCTATGCAAATGATGTGGGGAGTAGTAAGTTCAAATGAAAGACCTGTGGTTCTTTGATGCTCCCAGAATATCGATGTTCCTTCACTTTTGTTTTTTGCTCTGTTGTATGTGTATTTATTCTGGTAAACTCTTGTGTTGATGTTAGTATGAGTCTCACCATAGTAGGTGGTGCTAAAACCTTTTTGTGGGAGTATCATTTTATAAACCACATGAGGGGTTTGATCATTTTCTATTTTGTCCTTGGGTTATTTATTAATTGGTTAGTATTGGGATGCCTCCTAAAGCTGAATTTAAAGTCTTTAGAAAGTTTTTAATTATTTTTGAAGTTACGTTCTGTATGAATGGAATGGTTATGTATTTCTTATTTTCATTGGGCTGTTTGTTGTTGAGATTTTTATAAAAGGTTTTTTATTTTCTCATTAATTATGTTGTATTTAAAACCTATGTTGGCGATTCCTGAAAAGGAAAGCATTTAAACTTGCCCATTTATAGTAAAATTAAGACTTTATTCTATTAGTTATCTAAATTTTTATTTCATTTCATTAATATTATATCATCTGAAATATATTTTATATTGAGGAAATATTTATATATTCTCTAGCCAAATTAGTTTGCAAATACAATTGAAGAAGAAAATGAATACATCGGTTAAAGATGATAAAATTCGAATCAAACTTCTACACAAAAATGTACATTGAATGTGGGTGTGTATATATATACATTAAAAGCATAAAGCTAAACTAGTCAATAAATAATCAAAATTACCCCAAATTCACAACCCACACAGATTATCTAAAAAATATAAACTCTAAATCACTAACAATGGTTTCACTGCTACAAGCAGACTTCTCAAATGTAAAGAATTATAAAAGAACAAACATTTGAGAAGTCTGCTTGTAGCAGTAAAACCATTGGTATTGATTTAGAGTTTATATTTTTTTAGTTAGTCTGGTTAAGTTGTGAATTTGGTGTAATTTTGATGTATACATATATTACAACAGACAACTCTAAACTATCAATATTCTTAACCTGTAGTCAAGGCAACTTTCTATGTATATTGTAATGTGATAAAAATGATGATGCTGGGAAATGGTCAATATAATCTGAATAAAACATAACCCATCATTGGCCACCATTTTGTAATGGAATATTATTTATAATATGAAATGATAATATAAAAACTTTAGTATGTCTCAAAATTGAGACATTATTCATAATAAAATAAATCTAATCTAAATGCAGAGTCATTTTATAACAGCCCCAAAGTTGATTTGGCCTTTTGTAACAATTTGTCACCTGTACGTGATTATCATTGGCTAGCATTGGGTAGCTACTTTGAAACAATAATAATGGATTTTCTACCTCGCTAACTCTCAACATTTGTCACAAAATAAAAAATCTATAAACTTTTACACAACCACTTATTACTGACACTATATATATAGAAATAAAAGATCATGAAGAAATACCCTTAAGATTTATATTATTTATAACAGAGCAAAACATGCAACAACAAATAGTAACTCTGTTAGAACCTGTGTAAAATTATCTAGCTTAGTTATTGGCCCCAGTAGGCAATAACAATATTTTCAATACATACTTATTTAGATTGTCCACTACATGATAATAAAATACTAATGACAATCTCTATTAAAATCTAATTTATTCAGATAGTATTTAAAACAAAAGAAAATAAACAAGATCATCACTTCAGACATCCCCAAATCTATTCACTATTCCAAAGTACACTGCAATAAGCAGTGAAATCATATATTATTGTACTAAACAATGATGTATGCCTAAGATATCTATTTAATTTATTATTGGATGAAACAAAATTCAAATCACTAAGTTCTGATATACTTTTATGAATCAAACACTACACATAGTGATCTAAATCTATGTTAAAATTCAATGATATTCTACTTAAATCAACTAGTTTCTAAATAATTATAATAAGATTTTGAGAACGTTTTCCTAAACCTACATAACATTTGTAATGTTTAAATAAAATAAACCTTGACTCAGTTTTGTTTCTAATTTAATAAAATAATAAACATAATATTAATATTTTGTTCACATTTTACATTATATTGATATGCAATTAATGCTGAAGTTATGTATTAAAATGAAATACTCTGTACGGATTCAGTATCAGTTAAATCTATTAGGTAATCTTGCATTTGGCCATACCCAATCATATTATATATAAATTATATTGTAGGTTTCCATTGCACATTTACCAACTTACAATCACTGATATTATTTATCTACATAAATCTCCAATCAATTATAAAATGGATTTTATAATAATTAAACTATATAAGACAATTATTGGCAGTTGTCCAAGCCAAAGATAATATTAAGTTATACTAGTTAATGAAATTTATGATCCCCACTTCAAAGAATTTTAAAGGTAATAACCAGCACATGATCACCATTTCTTATGCTTGCTTATAACTTATTAAAATAGGCAAAACTCTCCATACAGTATTGCCACTCAGAAATGGTGGTCATGTGATGTTTATTGGATTAAAATCAATCCTGCCTAATAAGATAGTTGTGGCTATAGTTATTAAAGAACCAAAGATACCAAAATGTATAGATACTGAACTGAATTCAGACCTATATAACTAAATAAGCTAATAAGCTTGAATTGAAAATATTATTGTATGTTCAATTTAAGACTCATAGTTTTGTAGTTAAGTAGAGATAAAAGGTGGATTCTGGAGGATTGCATTAGATCCTAAGATCTAGGTGCAATGCTCTCAGATCCAAGGTTTCTCACTGATGAAAGCCACAAGCCAGAAATTAGTCTGGGAATATTGGATGAATAGGCACTAGATGGGGATTTTATGCACAAGCCTTATGGCATCCATTGATTACTCTGGCTTGCACTGAGTGGCAATACAGTATAGAGAGTTTTGCCTGTTTTAAGTTTAAAGGTAATTAAGACAAATCATTCTGACTAATGACAGAACAAAATCTATTAAAATTTTTGTAACCAGACAAGACAAGCAAATTAATAATGCAAAACTGAACTAATGAAATTATTTCTACCAGTAATATTGACTTAGATAAGTAAAAAAACATTTAAATGTAGTAACAAATATAAAATTTACATCTAATCAGACTTTAAAAAATATACATGTATCTAATTCTATTTCACTTACCAAGATTAGTTTGATCTCGGATCAAACTTTAAGTACCAAAATTATCTTGTGCATTTAAAAGAAAAATAATTAGACAGATTAGTCAGATTTTAAATCAACTCTAAATTTATTAGTCTATAATAAAAATTTATAATAGTAATAAAAAATATATAACAGAACAAACAAACAAACAATGCATGCAAAAGACTAAAATCGTAACCAGTTAAAAAAAAATACAATACTATATTCTTTAATATATAAATAATTAATAGTCTATGTATAAAATGGAAGAAGAGATTTTAAATATCTTTTTGAAACTTCTAATAGAATATATAACGATAAAAAAAATTGTGATCCAATAAAAATTGATCTCTATTTATTAAAGTAATTTCTAAATAATTAAACTAACATAAACCCATTATATTTAAACCCTTCTCTATCTAAATATCCCCGAGTTAAATCTTGAACATAAAATTTTTTTAAATATTTGAAAACATCGAGATGCAATAACCTATATCATCAGATAAGAGTTTAAATAATAAGAAGAAAAATGAATCTCTCCAACCTTTTTACCACGTTACAATATATATATATATATATATATATAGAGAGAGAGAGAGAGTAGGTAAGATCTAGTCAACAAAAATAATATCTGGTATAAAAAATAGAAATTCATCAATAAATTTTTTATGGAGACAAAACACTGTATAAAGAAAAGAAATGTGAAAATATATATAAATGATCCATTAAAAAAATATAATATTAGAATTTAATAAAATAGTAGAAAAGTAAGTTAATATTGATATAAGAAAATACAATTGTGAATTAGCAAGGTAAACTATAGAAGAGAAGGAAATTTTCAAAAGTGTAAAACAATATTTTGATAATTCTGCAATAAGAAGAAAAGATGAATCGATTACTAAAAAAAAATGACATAAAAGCATAAAGAGCAAGAAAATAAAATATTCCCTAAATTAGCCCATCTTCTGCATTGGCCCTCAATTTAAATGATATTAAAGAGACATACAATTTCAGTTATTAAAAAATGAGAAAACTCAGGAAATTGATGGAATTGTAGTCATATCTTAAAAGAGATTAAGAAATGGAAGGCAAAGTTATATACCAGATGTCTAAATGATAAAGATATCCCAAAAGATTGGAAGAATGTAGGAGTGATATTTCTATTTAAAAGGGTAATAAAGAAGATGTAATAAACTATATTTGTCAAAATAATTACTTTCTCTCTACAGCTTCAGTAAACTTTGTATTTTAGCCAACTAAAAGAACAAGCTGGATGTAAAAGGAGTTTCAGAATAGTGGAACATAACATGAGAAGGGTCATAGAAAAGTCTACTGAATGTGAATTGTAAAACAGTAACAACTCTCTCTGTACAATATTACCATCCAGTGCAAGCCATAGTAATAAATCGATGCTAAAATGTTTGTGCATTAAACCGCTCTCTAGAGCCTACTCATCCAATAACACCAGACTAGTTCTAGCTTATGGCCTTTATCAATGATGAACCCTGGATCTGAAAGCATTGCATCTAGATCTTTGAATATATTGCAACTTTTCAATAGCCACATTTTACCTTTTTAGTTAACCACAAAGCTATGATTCCAAAATGAAAGCACAATTATGCTTTTAATCGAAGATTATTTGCTTGTATAATTATCCAGATCTGAACCCAGTTCAGTATCTATATAATTTAGTGTCTTTGGTTTTTTTTTAACAGCCATTATCATCCTTTGGCCAGAATTGGTATTAAATCACTAAACATCACATGATCACCATTTGCATGCTTACACAAACTGTTAAAACAGTAGCAATTCTCTCCATACAGTAGTACCACCCAGAACAAACCATAGCAAGTATTGGATCATAAGAAGGTGTGTGCATTAAAATCCATATCTAGTGCATAATCATCCAATATCCCCCATATTAATTTCTCATTTGTCACTTTCATAAGTAAAAAAATCTTGAATCTGAGAGTACTGCACCTAGATCTTTAGAGTGGCACTACTATGGTGTGAGAGTTGCTACTCTTTTAACAGCTTGTGTAAGCATGAGAAATGATTGTGGAATATAATTTGTCATTATATTTTAGATTTGTGGATTATAAAAAGGCATTTGATTGTGTAAGTATTTTCTACAATGATTGAAGCATTGTATTATAATGATACAGGCATGGGATATTGTCATACTTGGGAAGATATTTATGAGAATGCAAGAGCAAATATTAAATTATGTAGTGATACTAAGAAGATTAACAATAAGAAGGGTGTGTGATAGAATGATTTCATATCTTCACAATTTTTATAGCAGTTCTACAAGAAGTATTTTGTGGATAAATGAAGTTCCTAAAAAATAATAGTGATTGGAGATTGTTTAAGTCTCTAAATTGTTCAGTTGATGTGATTATTTTGTAAATTATGATTAAGTGTTTCAGGAAATGTTGCAAGAGTTATCAAATAAAAGTTAGAAAGATTAAACATAAATGCTAAAAAAAAAACTAAAGTAATTTTGAATGTATTTTTCCAAGAGAAAAAAATAAAGATTTGTAATTATGAATTATAAAAAGTTAATAACTATGTACATTGTGTATCACATGATCACTATTTTATAAGCTTACACATGCTGTTAATAAGAGTATCAAACTTTCCACAGTTCCACCATGTGCAAGCCTTTGTAATCAATGGATGCAGGAAAGTTTGTGCATAAACCCTTTGTCCAGTGTCTACTCATCCAACATCCCAGACTAGTTTTTAGCATATGCCTTTCATCAGTGAGGAGCTTTGAACTTGAGAGCACTGCACCTAGATCTTAGGATATACTGCAAACCTCCAGCAGCCATCTTGTACCTATTTGGTTAAGTATAAAGTATGAGACCAAGATAAAAACAAAACTTCAGATACCAAAATGTGTAGATGTTGAAGTGAGTTCAGATCTATATGACTATACAAGCAAATGAGTTTAGGTTGGAAACATAATGGTGTTTACATCTTGGGTTCCTAGCATTATAGTTAACCAAATAGGTAAAATGTGGCTGCTGGAGAATTGCACTGGATCCTATGATCTAGATGCAGTATTCTCATATCCAAGTTTCCTCACTGATGAAATCCACAAGCTATAAACTAGTTTGGGGTTGTTGGATGAGTAGGCACTCAATACAGATATTATGCAGAAACCTTCCTCCATCCAATGATTAGATTATGAAGGCTTGCACTTGATAACAGTACTATATGGAGAGTTTGGTACCTATACTTTGGTTATATGATCAACATACACAAAAACATAATGGATAAAAGTAATCACAGAATTAAACTTGTATGAACTATCTTGGTAGAAATAATATTAACAAATATATAATTATGAATTTGAAAAGAAAGGCTTTTAATAAATGTGTTTTACCAGTTCTTGCTTATGGGTCTAGACTTGAATATTTAACAGAAGAGCAATAGAGAGATTTCAGACCACTAAATGAAGCATGGAGATGTGTACATTTGTATACAGGAGGTTATAAAAAATAAAATGCATTGATGTGTGAACAAACAGTAATAGTCATTGAAAATATTGAGAATGAAATAGAATTGGATTAAACATATTTCTAGGAGAGATGATAAATGGTGGACAGGTGAAATGTTAAACTGAACACAAAAGATTGTAAAAGACCTAGAAAGAAACATGTAAGATGAATGAATGAAATAAAAAAGTTTGCTTGTATGATGGGGAGAAGAGAATCTAGAGATTAGAGAAACTAAATTAAATTTGGACTTTTCTTTTGTGATGGATCAATAATGATAGAAATAAACATGACGATTAAACACGAGCAGAATTTATAATTAAACTAGAAAGAGACATTTAAGCAAAAGGTTGCATTGTTTTCAGAGGTTTTAGAATAAATCTGATACAATTTGCATATTAAAAAAATCTTTTCTTTATACATAGAAGTGATTTTTCAAACTTATTTATTAATATATATCTCATTTCAGAACTCCTTGAATTTCAAAAGTTGATTATATATTTTTTGCTAAAGGTGTAAAAGTCAAAATGCCATTTGTGGGTGTAATAACTTATCTTTTTTACAAGTATAAAATAAAGTTAAAATTCCTAACTTACTTAAAGCATTCAAGAAAATAAGATAATATTAAAACTATGGTTAAAATAAAAAGCTCTCTTTTTTTTTTTACAAAAATAATATATATTAAACATTAACCTAAAATTATGTAATTCCTGCTGCAGATAAATCATAGTAAATTGATAATAAAATTAGTAAGCTAAATACAGCTATAGAATAATAAATTCAAAAGTTTAAATTCTTTTGATCAAAACTCAATTCTGTGTCTCTTTCGTTGTTGTTGCTTGCATGTTACAAGACTTACCTAAAGATGAATCATTCAATAATAATAATATTTCTTTATTATTATTATTATTATTATTATTATTATTATTATTATTATTATTATTATTATTATTATTATTATTATTATTATTATTATTATTATTATTATTATTATTATTATTATTATTATTATTATTATTATTATTATTATTATTATTATTATTATTATTATTATTATTATTATTATTATTATTATTATTATTATTATTATTATTATTATTATTATTATTATTATTATTATTATTATTATTATTATTATTATTATTATTATTATGTTTCAAAGAAAATAACTTTATTGATGACCATAGGGTTACATTTGCCATAAGACACTTCGTATACATATATTTACGTTGCTTAGTGAGTAAACCAAGTTTAAGTTTGTATCTGTGATGTACAAAAAAAAATTAAATTAGGAGGGAAAGATATTTAAACATTGTTAAGGGAAGTGAAAAATACATATGTATACATTACATTTGTGAGCACTGTAATCAGAGTTCTCAAAAGTCTTGGGTTATCATTGTTCAATTTGCAAAACTTCAACTTGTATGTATATTGCAGTTCTGGGTTTAGTTTGCTTTCCAGTATTTGAGTTATGATTTTGTTGTTCCTGTCCTCTATATTAATCATATGCAATCAAAGACGACATTCTGTTTTTTATTTGTAGATACTTGCCACATTTATTTTTTATTTTTTTAAATATTTGGTTGATGGCATAGATTGTTGGTTATTGGGAGCCATCTTAGAGGTTTGATTGTTGTGTTATCAGTAACCAGGTTGCTGCGTATATGTCTGGATGTGCAATTTTATTATCTCTGGCTCGTATTTTTGCCAGTTTGATATTGAAAGTTGATGGATGTCACCTTGTGTTGTTACCTAAAGTGAATGTGCAACTAGTGCACCAGTATGCATAAAGCACAAAAGTGGCTGCACGGATTGATGGAATAGAGCCTTTGCAATATGCATTAAAGATTGTTTGAAGGGTTATGTTAGATTGTCTATATGCTCCTATCATAATAAAACGAATTCTGTCTAGTGCCGGACAAAGATAGAATAGATGTTCCTGAGTTTCTTCAGCCCTGTGACACAGGGGACAAAAAGGATCAATGTTAGTGTATAGTCTCCAATATCTCAGAAAATATTATTATTATTATTATTATTATTATTATTATTATTATTATTATTATTATTATTATTATTATTATTATTATTATTATTATTATTATTATTATTATTATTATTATTATTATCATCATTATCATTATTATTGTTATTGTTATGTTTCAAAAGGTACTTTATTACTTTCTTTGGTTTACATAGTTTTTACTAAATTGTATTTACAATTTGATTTAGTAAAATTTACAGTTTTGGTTTACATTTCTTTAAACATAAGTTTTTTCTTGTGGCAATTTTGAATTTGTTCCTTGTTCTATAATTTATAAATAATGCAGTAACTTCAGTGTTTTCAATTGTCTTTGTTTTGCATTTCTCATAGTCTTGATTGTTCTTTTAAAAGTGACCAAGTTGTGGCATGTGAATCTGGTCTAACAATAGTTTTATCTCTATCATTGATTTGTTTTAGTTTATTAATGAATGTGGCTGAATGACATCAAGTATTTTTCCTCATTATAAAGCTGAATCTCATGTACCAAAAAGAATATAGGACAAATGTAGCTGCCCTGATGTTTGGTATCACTCGGATCTGATTTGCATTAATAATTTGCTCCATCATGGTGTTTTTCCTTCTATATATTTTGCATGCCATTTGTCTTATTTTTATTAAACCTTCACAGTTGTAAATTAGGTATTCAATTATTTTTAAGGCTCTGTGGCATAATCCATAAAATGGATCTATGTCCCTATATATCCTTTTATAATAAAGAAAAAAGGTCATGGGCATAGCAGTGAGGTTCATATTTATTATAAAATTGAACAACTTAGGTTCCAGTGTTCATCGCTTGAATTGTTTAATTAGTTTTTTGTTATCTATTCCCAACATTGGTAAAGGTTCATTTGTTTATTAGATTGTATATTTCCCAATATAAATATTTGTTCTCATATTGTTCCGGTATGTCCTTATTGGTTTTACATTGGTAAATTATTGATGAGATGTATGCTCCCAGTGGTGATGGTATGTCAGAAGGAGTAAATTCAATTAGATGTTTTAATTTCAGGAATTGTTCCATAGTCATAATAATCGTATTCTTTAACTTTTGTATGTGGAAGATTTCAACTGTGTGGAGACCAAGTCCATTTTTTATCAGTGGTTAAGACATTTTTCTATTTTATATGGCAACTGTCTTTTTGGACCAGAGTAGCTGATTGCATATTGCTTTGATTTTTTTATGAAAACCTTTGAGATTTCGATAATTGGTGAATAATAGCTGATTTTTGTCATAATTAGTTGGTTAATTAACTGCATTTTGGGGAAAACAGACATATAAGTCTCCGAAAGGGAGTTGGCACACCATTTTATTTCTTCCTTAGTCCTATTTTGGATTTGACATCTCATCCCCATGATTTCCAAATGAAATGGGAAACCCAAGAAAGATATTGGTTTTGACTGATAAATCATCGCACATGGTCTTCCTTTGAATAGAGACCATGCTGAAGTTTTTGCTTGATTGAATTTGAGCTTATAGTGTATGGTGTATTCTTTCAGTAGCTGTTGCAGTCATAGAATTTGTTTTTTGGATGAGAGAAAAACTGTAATGTCATCCATGAATGCTAAACAAGCTATGTGCTGTGATGTTCCAGGTATCTGAATCCCATCAAATGTTTTCTGTATTTTTTTAATGAGAGGATTAATGTAATATATAAAAATCAGTGCACTAAGTGATGAGTCTTGTGATAAATACTGGTTTGCTGTAAAAGGTGGTGCATTTCTTCCATTGATATATATATATATATATATATATATATATATATATATATATATATATATATATATATATATATATATATATTCTATTGATAAGTAGATTTGCAATGATGTATAGATGTATTCTAGGGATGTTGGTGTTTTTGAGCATTTCCAGCAAAACTTTAATGTTAACTGAATCAAATGCAGCCTCAATATCCAGTTGAACTACAATAAGTGCATATTTTTTCTTATGTCTAATTGATGTGAGTACTGCCTTGAAAAGTACTGCTGCCTATATTGTTGCTGATCATTTTTTGCATGTTGCCCTTTGGAAATTAGTGGTAATATATACTGTTCAATTTTTTCCTTGATCATCTTTTCTATTATTTTTATGGTCAATGGGCCCATGGATATTGGTCTTAAGTCTCCAAAGAAAGGACTATTTTTTTGTTTTTTATTGTATAGAACAATTGCAATAGGGTAGATCCCTTCTATGTTCTGAATTTTTTGTCCTGATTGTCTAAGGTACAGATATATTTTGTTGTGTATTGGATTAAGGGTTTCAAAAAAAACAATGGGATTCCAGGGCTACCTGGGTGGCAAGCTTCTGGTATATTAGCTAGTTTTTTTTGCAAAGTCATCTACGATAAATGGCCTCTCCAAATATGTGAGATGCCATTGAAATATCTTCATCTGATTGCAGCCTGCCTTTGAAGTATTGATAGATTGGCCTGATCATATTATATCCTGCATATGTTTCATCCTCTGTCTGGATTGCTATTGGTACTTTGATTTTTGATGGGTTTCATAGGGCCCATTTAATGTATTCTCTTGTCCATGTGTGTGGTTGGATAAGGCAAATTTTTTTTAAATGTATTTGTAAGTTTAAAAATATATTGTTGTGTGCAATGTGATGGATTTATTATTATTATTGATGTTGTTGTTGTTATTATTATTATTATTATTATTATTATTATTATTATTATTATTATTATTATTATTATTATTATTATTATTATTATTATTATTATTATTATTAAGTTTCAACAATAGTAAACTTTATTGATCATTTTAGTTACATAATATTACAATGCCATAGCAAGATACATGTTGAATCTTATTATTGTCAGTTCAATTTCAAGTGCTACAATATTCATTTTTTTAAAAGTACATATCTATACGGGTAATTTTACATGATTGTATCCACTTTAGTAATGTTAATTAATCACATTATTGTCCAATAGGAGTGATTTCTGTATAAGTTCTTCATAAGATGAGTTGCAATCCCCAACCAGAACAGTGGGGCTTGCATTCATGGCAAGAATTGAATTTATATTATAAATTATAGATTCTATCTTTTGCTTTTCTACTGGCATATATACAAGCACTATATTCGTTATAATTATTTTTGAGTCAGTGTTATTATTAGAAGGTTTGAATCAATGTAAAGTATTATTATTATTATTATTATTATTATTATTATTATTATTATTATTATTATTATTATTATTATTATTATTATTATTATTATTATTATTATTATTATTATTATTATTATTATTATTATTATTATTATTATTATTATTATTATTATTATTATTATTATTATTGTTGTTGTTGTTGTTGTTGTTGTTGTTGTTGTTGTTGTTGTTGTTGTTGTTGTTGTTATATAAATAGTTAAGTTATGAAGTCTTCTGTATTTACCATATGGTCAGTAGGGAGTTACACATAAAAGTTATTAACCAATAATTAAAACTATCAATAATCTTTAGTATGGACTGAAACAGGAAATTAGTTATAGTTAAATTCGTACATTTTTCAATTGTGCAATTGGATATTATAAATAAGGGATTTAGCTAACGTTTGATATCTTATTATTCAAAATAAATAAACTATTTTTTTATAATTATTTGTAAATAAAAAGTAATTAATTAAATGTGACAAAAACATTTTATAAGGAAAAAATATTAAGATCATCGAACATAATCATAATGCTTTTCCACTGTAGATGACCATCCTTTTTAAAAGCAAATGTTATTCTCAAAATACATTCGTATATTTTTTTTTAAAGTATAATGTTTGCTGCTGAAATTGGACTGCTCTTGAAATGCATCAACATTATATTTAAAAATTTTAATACTTTCTCCAAGTAAAAAGCAGTTAAGTTACTTTTGTAGAAGCAGTATGATGGAAGTTTGTCAGCAGTATTTGTTTTAATTATCCATTTGTAGGGGCATCAAAAAAAATTGCAAACAATATGGCTGACTACAAGCTATCATATTTAATTTTTTTTTAATATGACTCTAAAAACAAAAGAAAATACACAAACAACAAATGATTGTAATTAAAGAAAATTTAATATAAATAAATTAAAAATCTGTCAAAGAAAGTTTAGCCAAGATGTATTACACATGTGGGTTTTTCATGTTGGAGGGCAGAAATTGTTAATAGTGTCCATCATAGCCACAAATGCATCTTCATCATTATGCAGTCAGTGCAACATAAATTCTGTTAAGTAGAAATCAAGGCGTTGTCTCACAGTGCCACCGTGCTTTTTGTTTCTTCTGTTATTGGAAGATTCCAATTTTTAATCATTTCCACAAAAAACAAAGTAAAAGCTCAAAAATAATATTACACTAAACATAACAAAATGCCACCAAATATTCACAACATATTTGCAACCATATACATAAAAAAAAATTATATGTAGTGAAATGAAATTTATAAGTAGTTTGGTAAAAAAATTTAAAGATAGCACTAACTCATAATTCATTTTTTTAATATTCTTTAATTTTAAGAAGTAGAAAATGTTCAGTAAAATATTTCTTAGAAAATAAATGTAAACAAATAATTGAAGCCCCTGAAAATGGATAACTAAAATAAATATGGCTGTCAAATTTCCATCATACAGCTTCTACAAAAATACCATAGTTTATTACTGCACTTAATTTGTTACACTTCAGCAATGGTATTATCATAGCTTATTAATTATTCAAACGGAAGTCAATCTCTGATAATGCGCTATTTCTTAAATATTATAAATCTCTGCACACTTTCCCATCAGTATGAATTTAAAAAATTTAAGAGTGTGCGAGATTTATAATATTTAAGAAATAGAGCATTATCGGAGATTGACTGCCGTTTGAATAAATTTCAAAGTTTTCAGCACTTTATAATAATAGGTTTACATAGCTTATTAAATAAGAGTTAATAGTTTAACAGATAATATTACTGATAACAATGAAAAAATTAAAAAGGTGTAATGGTGTTTTTAGAAGAAATGACAATAGATAATTACAGTCATAAATAGATTCCACCCATTGGTTAAATTTATGATGGTGATAAATAGACATTAAGAAAAATGAATCAATCTTCACTTTTTATAACTAAAATTATTTAAAGTCAATATTTTCAATTTATGACTATCAAAAGAACATTCTGCATACTATAACATTTTAATAATAGAAAACATAGGATATTCTTATTGCAGTAATAATGTTTTTAAAATTTTCTTAAAATCTATTTATTCTTTTATAATATTAAATTTTAAAAAAAAATTTTTCCTGCTTATTCTAATTTTCATATAAGAACTTATTTTCCTATACTTTAATCACTTTTAATACATTGCACAGGCTTAAACCTGCATTTATATATGTAATATAGGCGAGATTCGAACTCAGACTTTCACACAACCCACTACTCTCAGAGACATCTCATATTGCTGACCAACCTGATCATACACATGTTGAAAAGCTAAATAATTAGCAATATACATATTTCATGCTAAACCAGCAATCATTAGTTGGTCTAGATTACTATCTTCACACATATATATATAATCAGTGCTCGGCTTTATATTAAGATAGCCAATCTCCATACTTTAATGGACATACTTCAAACTATTCCAATTTACAACTTTTCAGCCTTCCATTTCATTGAAAATCTGATGATAGAATGTTCAAAGCCCTTATTAGTGTCAAGGTTGTCATCCTACCCATGTTGACATATTAGTCATTCTGACCCCTCATGTACAGGAGAATAATCTTGAAAAGTTGTGAATTGGAATAATTTGAAGCCTGTCCATTAAAGTATGAAGATTGGCTATCTTAATATAAAGCTGAGCACTGATTATATATATGTGTGTGTGTGTGTGTGTGAGGATAGTAATCTAGACCAACTGATGATTGCTGGATTAGCATGATATACGTATATTGGTGATTATTTATCTTTTCAACATGTGTGTGATCAGGTGGGTCAGCAATATGAGATGGCACTGAGAGCAGTGGGTCGTGTGAATGTCTGAGTTTGAATCCCGCATTTAATCACTTTTGTAAAAAAATATCTTTATCTCAAGTATTGTTTAGTTCTATACTTTTAATTAAGAACTTATCAAAGGCTTGTTAAATAAATCTACCATATATTTATGTTTTATAGTAGTTGTATTGTTTTTTCATATGCATCAAAAGTGCATAATGTATACATAATAATTGATAATATGAAAATATATTTATATGAAATAAGTAGACCAATAATAATATTGGGTTTAAATGATTTAAATAATTAATCCTTAAATGTATCTAATATAAATGTTTATTATTTTATGCTTTTGTAATAAGGCTAAGCAAAATGCAGCATATGTCCATTTCCAAGGATCAAAAGAGTAAACAGTGATGATTATTCAATCCAGAAATCATGAAGCTAGTTTGTTCTTAATGTGACATCATGATAAAAGAAGATAAAAGAGTTGTATGGCTAGCAATGAAAATGTTATCACATAAAAAATAAATAGTATACTATAAAGTATTCATAAGTGAGTTCTTAAATAGCCTTATATAAATAACTAAGATATTTTTATTAACTTTATGGTGGTTAAAGGTCACTATAGTATACCATACTAAAATGCATTTAACATGAATTGGCTAAATTAATACACATCTACATTTAAGACTTAATCTTACTTTTTATTAAGGCATAATATTAATGATGATTTATTTATTTTATGCGTATATAAATTTCTGTTAGCTAGTAAGGCATCTGACAAGAGGTTGTTTGTGAAATGTACATTCTGCCAAGATTAATGGCAGTTTTTCATATGGTGTAATTACAAAATTAAAAAATGTTTTATGTACTGTAGTCAACACTTACTAACCTTTAGTTATTTACATTATTTTTAGCACATTTATCTATCATTTATATATTTCAATATAAATATTATTTATCAAGGTTTAATTAATAAAATGGATTTATATACATCTGGATTAGTTAGTATATAACTGTGCTAAAGTATATCAATTTATAAGAATACACTAGTGCTGTATGTTTAAACTTTATCATCATATCAGTCTGAATTAATGCTAATAATACAAGTAGTTGCTACATTTATATGAATTCTAATGGTGCTCCAAGGCAACTAATAATGGAAGGTTCAAAATATATAACTTTAATATGAGTAGTAAACTCTTTATACAATAGTGCCACCAAGTGCAAACCTTCATAATCAATGGATGCAGGAAGGTTTGTGCATAAAATCCTTATCTAGTGTCTACTCATCCAAAGTTTCTAGTTTGTGGCTTTCATCAGTGAGGAGCCTTAGATTTGAGAGCACTATAACTAAATTTTAGGATCTAATGCAACTCTCTAGCAGCCACCTTTTACCAATTTGGATAATTATAAAGCCAAGAACCCAAGATAAAAACACCATAATGTTTCCAACCTGAGCTCATTCACCTATATAGTCATATAGATCTAAATGCAGTTTAGCATCTATACATTTTGCTGTCTTTGATTTACAAAAACCACAGTCACCATTATCATATGGGCAGGATAGATATAAAACTATCAAAACCTCACATGATCACCATTTCATATGCTTACACATGCTGTTAATAAGAATACCAAATTCTTTATACAGTAATGCCACCAAGTTCAGTGCTTTCAAATCCTCACTGATTGGAACCCACAAGCCAAAGACAAGAATGGGGATGTTGAATGAGTAGGCACTAGATAGAAATTGTATACACAAACCTTCCTGCATTCATTGATTACAAAGGCTTGCACTTGGACACTACTGCATGGAAAGTTTGCTGCTCTCATGGGTAAATATATGAAATGGTAATCATGTGATGTTTGATGGTAATATGCAGCTTTCCTGTTGATTGGGCAACTTGTTTTTATGATTTGTTAATCAGATAAATATTACAAACCCTATGACTGGAGATTACATCTTTTTAGGTATTTACATTATTTTTAGGAATATTAATCTATTAATTATGCATGCACACAGCACAAACCACATATCTATATATAAAATAACTTTTAAATACCTTACTGAAGGGTAAAGACCTCTCCAATAACCTATCACAAAATCAGTGAAGAGATAGCTTTATTTACCAGGATTACTAATTTTGGGAAGATGAGACTTTGAGCTATTTTTCATCCTTGCTTTATTTCCTAACTAAAACTAGTTATGACTCAAGTTTGCATAGTGAGCAGTACTGTGGTTATACATTTTTATTTGCACTTTTGTTTCTTCTATAGTATTAAATAATCATTGAATTTTTTATTTATGTTTTACATTTTGATCTATATGGACAAATTAATATATTTTTACATATTATACATATGGACAATGATTTATATATATATAGGCATTTTTAAAACTTTTGTAGTTTTATTCTAGAGGATTTTTTTTTATTATACTTATATTATTTGCTATTATATGTTGTAACCAGTTGGGTTACATTACACACACTAATATAGTGTATGTGAATATATATATGTAAAATAAAGGAAAAGTAGAAATAAACATAGAATAAATTTTTGTAGATATTTTTCTATATTTTCTAAAATAAAATAATAACAAGTAAAGGGTTAAATAATTCTGGGTTTAAAATAACATTTCATTATGAAATTAATATTTTAAAAAAGGTCTTAATAAATATAAATATTGTATTGTTATTATTATTATTCTGATTGTGAAATGTAAAAACACAATACTTGTTTTTGAAATTTTTTTAATTAATTAAAACATATATGTTTTTAAAGGGATTAGAGAGTTAAAAATAAAAGCTCTGTTTTTAATCAAGATCTTATCACCTTAGATGATTTTATAAAAAGAGCTGATAAAAAATATCAGCAGTCTGATTAATAGTTTTTTGTAAGAAGGTCAGCTGAAAAATTGTTGCAATATTTTGTTGCAGCTTATTGAAGTATGCAGCAGTTGGTTTAGGCTGACTGTAGAGTTGGCAGTCCATCTACCATGAATTGATATAGCCGAAGATAGGGCAGCAGATCCAGAACTGCTAATATTTTTCTTGCCAGGAGTTTTGATTTACTTGAAGCTGGGTCACTTCTATATCAATAGCCTGAAAAAGAAAGAGGACAAAATAGCTAGCAGAGTTATACAAAGCTCCTATGAAGATCTAAGGACAGTCCACTGCCTTATAGTTTACTGCAGAGTTTTGATGCATGAAGCCAGGGTCACTTCAAATGGATCATCTAGCTGCTTAAATATGTTCTAGAAGACAGCTTGACAATTGCTTGGTCTACAAAAGGAACCTCATGGTATGCCAACAAATTACCAGGATTATATACTTTTACCTGATGATGACAATTTCCTGGAATGACCAAAAAACAGCTTGCCCAAGAGAGCTGCTGAATAAAGAAGTAGTTATACGTATGCTGCTGTGTCTACATATGCGAAGAGAAGCACAGATAAACTTGCATACAAAAGTGAGTTGTTTTTCAATAATTTATTTGATGAACATTTTTAAATCTATATTTTTAAATTTAAAGACATTGATAATTCGTTAAGAGGTAACCTAATAAAAGCTTTCGAACCTCTGGAAAATTGACTATATATTTTTTGTAAAAGAATAAAAGAAAGCTATAATAGAATTTGTTAAACTGATTTTTTTAAAATATTGATACACACGTATAAGTGTGAAATTTATGTGTTTTCCAAATGAATTAATTATGAAAAAATATAATATTATTGTAACGAGTTGAAATAGATAAGAGTCAGTGTGCGTATATACACGCACACTCATATATGTAAATTTTTAATTTTTTTTTTTTTGATTAAATGTCAATTCATTTTTTTTTTAAATATTAATTGTAAATTATAAATCGCGCGTTTGTGTGCACATATGTAAATCAAGGTAACAATTTAAATGTTGAATAGTAATTATTTAAATCTCAATGTGATCATTTGAAATTTTGTATTATGATCAAAATCAGAAAATTCACGCACATATGTGTGCGTATATATATCAATGGTATTGTAAATAACAATGCGTGTCAGACACTAATGTGTAAAATTTTGATCATTTTTCTAAATTAAATATTAATTCAAACATGTTAATTTTGTATCAAGCCACATACCTTTGTGCTGAATGGGTTTTAAGTAAACCTAATTTATTAATCATGTAACCCAATGTATACTTTTCAAAATCAGAACCCTCATAAGACCTTAATCATTTATTTTTTTGTTATTAATAAACTTGTATTTAATTGTTAAAATTGTTTCCATCATCTCTTGGTCACATACAGTAATAGAACCCATGTTCTCTGAGCTAGATTTCGGACACGGATAAATGGGGGGGTGTTAGTGCTTTGGGCATCCAGAGATGATCAATAATCATCCTGGTTGGCATAAAAGAGGATACCCTTTAAAGCCCATGCACTATTATTTTTTATTTTACTTTAGTCTTATTAGAATTAAGTTTATAGTTGGCCAATACAAGTGGCCAGAGCATTGATGATGATCAGCATGTTTTATTATCCCAGCATTATTATTTCGATTTTTGATTCTTGTGTATTTTAATGGATGGGCACTAATCTGGTGCATCCAAGTTATGTTTATATAATTGCCCAAGCTGGCAAAGGCTCAATAGTTAGCCTGGTCTAAAGAAGACCAATTTCCAGTCCAGTCACAAAGTTGACTGTTGATTTACTGTATTGATTTATTGTACTGATTTGTTTATTCCCATCAATGATGATGATGGATGTTCTCTTAATATTTACTTATACTTACTTGTACTTTATAATGCTGGTTGATATATGATTCAATGGTCTCTCAATGTTCAGAGATTTTCTAATCTCATGATCCTCTTAAATATATTTTACCTTTATTATAAATTTCAAATTATTGATATTTGTATTTCATTAAATGGACTGAGAGTTCTGATTTTCCACCAACCCAGATTGATTTCCCATCACTCTAGGTTCAATCCATTACCCATCACCCCATCCTGTTACAATATATATATATATATATATATATATATATATATATATATATATATATATATATATATATAAACCTCTGTCAATATGAATGCATAAATCCTTATCAGATGTCTATATTTATTGTAACAGAATCAGTTAAGCGATCGTCACTTAATTAAAAGCTCAAATAAGATGAGATTTTCCTTTACCTTTTGCTATTTTATGAAATAGCTACCAAAGAAGATTTATTCAAGTATATTGAACATGCAATGTATCTACATACTATTAGAACATCATTAGATAATGCAATACTTTATGTAGTAAGTATCGCTAATCTAAATACTAGAACATTATTTGTGGAATCATATTAAATCTATTGTCCAATAATATAATTCATGGTATAAAGCAGATGTCATAAACCTTTTGAGACCAATCAGTAATAGCAATACAATCACCAATGAGTGGGGCGAACTAAAATTAAGAGAAAAAAGTGTCCCTTAGGTGACTAATTATGACAATGTAATGCAGAATCCTTCAGGTCTAGATCATACAAGTTTCCATTTAATTAGATTTAATATTCCCACACTTCATTTACTCATTTAATAATGAATATTTAAATGAATATCTTAAAAGTCAGATGTCATTAAATTCTATTTGCATAATTTAATTCTAGAACATTATAATAATAATGATGATGATGATGATTATAATAATGATAATAATAATGGTGATGGTGATGATGATGATGTTATTTGTGATCATATGCCAGAACTAAAAATTGTTTAAAAAATAATGAGTGTAAACCTTCACCAGATGCAACCCGCCCTTGATACACTTAATCCATGAACAATGTCAGCTAATATTAATGTTGGTGTACAATTTGAGTGGAAAATTAAATGTTTTGACTCAATAAAGTTTATAAAGCACTTTTATAACCTAAATGCATAATAAAAAAGAGAGCTACTTGGTATATTCCATTTTTACTTACAAATGCTTTTGATTAAGGAAAATGACAAATAATATACAGGTAATGTAATTTCATAACTGTAATTTCCATGAAAAGAGCTTACATACCATTATTTAAATTTTAAGTAATAGAAACAAGTGTCAGTAATAATTATAATCAGAAAAAAAAAAATACTTTCTATTTTTTTTCTGGCATGACTAGTACAATAAATAAACTGCTTGTATACAAGGGTATATAATTAGTTTTAAAAAAGATTAGCACATACATGCAGTCCAACATTCAATTTTTGTGCTCAATTTTTCTCTTTAAAAAAAAACTGAATGATAAACAAATATAAATAATATTTTCTCCCACTGCATTGCATTATAATTTTCAATAACAATTTAAACATAAATACAATTATACAGAAAATTACAGAATTATTATACAAAAATGAAAAACAAGATTATCAAATTTCCTCTTCTTGTTTAAAAGTAATTTCACAGCTTTTCAGATGTATTTCCAGTAATTCTCAGCTTGTAAAGTATCCCTCAAATACTAAAATTTTTAACAGAGACAGCAACCACTAGAAAATTCATTTAAATACATTTATCTTCATAATTTTTCACCAGTAATTTTTTAAGTTGAAGTATTGATTGAAAGATTTCATTTGAAATTGCTTTATGTTTTCATTAAATTCATTTTATTTCCATTATATTCCAATATGAGACTTTGTGAAATATATGACTGGCATACCTAATTTGAACATTTTATTTCAAGCATGAGAGGCCAATATATATTTTCTTATAAATATCCAACAACATAGTAAGTAAACTTTATTAACATTCCTTCTTGCCTTAAAGATTCATTATCCAATTCTGTGTTTATCTTGGGTTTGTAGAGCCTTACTTTTGATAAGTTTTCCCTTTAAAAAGATGTTCATGCCATACTTGACATTTTAAATACAAATGATGTTAGGCTTCTTTAAATGAGTGTACAATTCTGTAAATATATGTTTTTAAACACAAATGATGATAAGTTTCTTTTCCATGAGATTAGAATTTGTTTCTAGATTCTTTTCTAACTTCTTGACTATGAAGGCTGCCATATTGGATTTTAGAGAATTGAACTGAGACATAATTTATACAATATCTTCAGTTTTAACACATTCTATGACATATATTATTAGAAAGAGCAAATCTCAAGGAATGTAATGAAGCTGAGAAATCATTACCTTCAAAAAAAATTAAAAACCGATTTTTAAACATTTAAAATGCTCATATTTATATTCGTACAAGTTCTAAATTTTGAGAGTTAAATATTAAAATCACATTTTTATAGACAGCTTCTTTACCCTCCTCTTAAAATTCTGGGGGGAAAAGATATATAACATGACTTACCTTAGATAAATCTTCATTAAAAAATATTTGAAATTCACTGGTGACTTTTATTTTTACTAGCTCATCCAGATCTTGTCCTTCCAGACAGGTATTTTCTAGAAATATGTTTCTTTCTAATGTAAAAAAATAATATTTCACAATAAGTATTGTATGTTAGATAATAGATATTATCTATTGCATATCAGATATTATGTAAAAAGAACTTTAGTAAATTTATATATATTGAAACAGTCGGATCTATCCTTCTGTTTCACCTACTATATACTAAAGTAATATTTATTTATTTATACCTATACCCAAATCTTCGTATATTATATTAATATTATGCTAAATTTTAAATCTATGTGTGTGCGTATATTTTAGCATACAGTATGGAAAATGTATGTATATATGTAAAAATCAGTAAATACGCACGTATATATTTCTAGTAGTTAAATAAATGGAAACATGCTATGTATGTGTAACAAAAAACTACTTACATGCAGAAAAGAAATAATGTTATAGGATTAAAAACATTAGAAAATTTCTTTATTTAGAATATTTATTCTAAAATTAATATTTGAAATTATAATATTTCTGCATACATCGTTAAATTATATAAATGAGTTAATATATAATAAAATGTTTTTCCATCTTTAGATTTGTTTTCCGGAAAAGGTGATTTAATAAAATTAATTCTTCTCACTGTATTCTGATCTAGTTAAAATTTTAAGAGTAAAAATAGATTTTAAAACCAAGTATGAATAAATTAACCTGGTCAAGCTCGGAAACCACCTGTAAAAAAAATCGATAACAGCAGGTATCCCAGATTTTCAAGAATACAGCGAGGTAATTAGAAAAACAGATTTGAAACTACTAAGAAAGGGGAGAGGGGGTGAGCTAGTATATAAGCTTACTTCAGCCATCTTTGAAAGATAGAACTCGGACATTAATTCAGTCTTCACTCATTCTTTACTTGAACCTTGAAGTATTTTGTAAAAATGATGATGATGATGATGATGGAGTAAAAGGCAATTTCTTTGCTTTCTAGATCCCAATGATAGTCTACCGAATGTGGAGAAAGATGTACTAAAATCTGATACCACCTAAAGAAAATTCTCAAGATGAAGCCAACTTTCCACAGCACAGAAAATATAGCGGTAACAGATCTCCATCAATCTAAAGTTGACTTTTAAACTAAACTTCATAAATCCTAAAAGCTAGATAAATTTATTAATTATGGCCAAAATAATTTAATAGATTCTAAAGCTCTAAACTAAATGTATATTTTATTTTTTCTTATTTAACTCTTAAATCTTGCCTGATTTGTTTATTCTGATTGATTTATTGTAACTGAGTTATCATAACTGATTTATTCTGATTTATTCTACCTGATTTGATTGATTCTAACTGATTTATTTTAAATGATAATTATGTTTCCAAATTATTTTACATATTTTAGCTTAATAATAATATTTGCTTTTATTAATAATATTCGTAAATAAATTAAATTTATATTAAACTGAATCAATCGAAATTAGGCTATTTTATTCCATTCCCTTTTAAACTAAGCAAATAAAGCCAAATCTCAGATTTCACCTACATGAAATCTTATTTCTAAATTTATGTTTCTTTTAATTAAATCTATGCCAACTTATTTTATTTTTAATTATGTATTTGTTTATGCTATGTTGTTCAGAATGGAGTTTTACTCGTAGTTAAATGATTAATGAGAAGCGATTAGATATTCTCACACATATATAATTTAACGTTTATTAACACACAAACAAAACTCCCTTCTGAAATGGATAAAATAAATCTTATTAAGAGATATAATTAAAAGCTTATAAATGCTTTAAGATAGGATTGCTTTAAATACAATATTTAATTAATATTTAGCTGAAGTGATAAAATACAGCATAAAGCTAGAATTTAGTATTATAATTATCCAAAATATGCTGTAATCCTCCCTAGAGTTATATAAATGCCTATATAGATGGCTTAGCAAATTAGATTCATAAATTTTCTTTAATAGTGTAGTTATAGATGGTAGATTATGAACTGATTTACGATAGTTTCATGAAAGGAAACTATTGTTTTGCATCATAATTTGTTATATAATAATGTAGTCAGCAGGGAAATGTGTCCTTAGGAAATGCATTAGCATATTTACTCATTGCTGTACATTATATTCCAATGGGTCTATTAAGGGCCACCCCATTACTCTTAGTTCGGACAACTATATCTTCTTCAGATGGGCATAGGTTTTAAGGGCCACCCCATTCTTCATATTTACTGGAGCATGAGGATCCAGAATATTATAATTAGTTGTTCGATCACCTGGACCAAAAGGTCTGTTTCACAGCAATGGGTACAGTAAAAGGGAACTGGTACTAGGTACAAATCCTGTGAGCAAGAGCACATTCAAGATGCACAGACTCAGATTATGTATTTTTTATATGCCTTGGTATCTGTAGTCTGACTGACAATCATCAGTTTATCCTGCCAAATAATAATGTATATTTCAGCATTGATCTGAAACAGAATCTAATTTTATAGGCATATAAGCTATATAGAGAATATGTTAAATAATACGCATTTAATAAAATATTTTTTATAAATGATAATAATCTCTTCTGCTAGCTCTAAAGCAAATCTAAATCCAAATATATAGCATAAACTAGGCATAGATTATTATGAGCACATCAAAACAATTTTTAACGTAGTAATAATTCTCATGAAAATGTAACTTGATAAATTACAAATCTTCATCACCTGTGAGTGATATATATATATATATATATATATATATATATATATATATATATATATATATATATATATATATATATATATAACAAGCAATTTGTAACCAGAAAACTAATATGACCTGTTAGTAATTTGAAATGCTATATATATATATATATATATATGTAAACCAAAAACTGCTTGTATCTCTAAAATCATCACCTGCGTGCGAACCAATATTTCAAGTATTAATAAATTGTAATCCCTAAAATCTTCATCTGCAAGTGAGACAATTTCTATAATCCTATTGTAACTTTATTATTTCATTTATTAGTTTTATCATTTATATTTTGGCTTTCATTAAATTTATTTAAATTTTAACTTCTGCTTAGTGTCTCAATTTTGCTCATTATTAATTAATTAACTATTAGTATTTAGTTATTATGAATCACAATCCATATTTAGTAATTATGGTCATGCTATGCCTATATATATAGCTATACTTTGAAATATGTCCAATTCCCATAGTCTCATGTTTTACCGAAGTGCTACTACCGGCACGCAAGTTAAGAAAAATGCTGGTGTAGCCTCATATATGTCAGAATAATAAGTTTTAAATCAAAAGAAGAATTAAATGATCTTTGTTATTGAAAATTTATTATTCTGAAGCAATTAACTTATTTATGAGTTCTTTAAATATTAATAGTGGATGGGAAGTAAATGGATTTGTAGGTAATGTTTTTTTAGTTCTTTACACTTGAGAAGTCTGCTTGTAGCAGTGAAACCTTTGGTTGTGTTTTATTATTATTTCTTGGCTGGTCTAGTTGAATTTTGGATTTGGGGTAATTTTAATTATATATATATATATATATATATAAAAGCAAAGACAAAAATAATAGAATGAAAAACTGAAAAGCTTTTCTTGAGTGTACACCTGGGTCTCGTTTTATGCGATAGATAGGTTCCTCAGAAAACGCGCGCAAACGAAATCGCGCAAAAATAGACGTAACTTACATTGAAAAAGGGAGGATGCGGTCTGTGATTTTTCAAAATTCGCATAAAAGCAAACAACATAAAATTACTTTAAAATTCACGCAAAAAAAAAAATAAGGAAATAAAATATGACTAATAAAAAATTTCAAATTTGAAAAAAATTGATACAAGACAAACTTTTTTTAACTATAATATTTAATTTTATTCAAAATAATATATTTTTATGCATAATTTACAGTACAGTAATTTACATTTTTTTATACACGTTTTAATTATTGTCGCTATTTGCCCAAAAACATGTTCATTTGCAAACTAGTAAAAAATCAGATTCTCATGTGATGTGATGTATTTGGCTTCTCCTTAAATGAAGTTGAGAATATCTCAGCAATTATTCTCACAATAAGAAATACGACTAGCGCCAAGTTCACTCTCATATTGTGTTAATGGTTTTCTGTTGATGATGACGATGATGATTTTATTAATTGTTTATGAACTTAGACTTATGATAATAAAAAGACATTTATTCACCACTGCTGGGAAAAATTTAATTAAAACTAACAACTAAAAATTAAATTCTTATTTTTGTCTTTAATTTTCAATTCCGTTTAAAAATCAAATTTCGTTTTACATCACATTAATTTCAAGTTGCCCATAAGTAATTTTTAAATTGTTAATTTCAATTAAAAATCAGATTTTAATTTTTGATTGTGCCCACTACTATTACTGACCTTTTAAAAATAAACTTGTGGACACTAAATGATTAATAATTGATTACATTCTTTTTAAAAAAGCAAAAACAGAATGTGATTTAAAATGCAAAATTAACACGCACAATGTTTGAACAAATTTACATTATAATCTTGTCAAATTTAATGTGTATATACATAAAATGTGGAAATCATGATTTTAATTTCATTATTGCATAAAATCTTACTGTTATAAAGCACTGAAAATATTGAAATTACTAAGATGAAAGTAGAATTCCAATAATGTGCTATTACTTTCAATATAATAAGTGTGCAAAATTTATTATTTAAAGTAATAGCGCATTATCAGAGGTCGACTTCCGGTGAAACACGAATCGCGTAACTTCAAAATCGTGTTAAATAAGTCCGCATAAAAAGAGACCCAGGTGTATATACATCATAATTTTTACACAAGGTGATAACTAAAGATTTTTTCCCTTATGAAAGTGCCCATAACTTGCTAGGTAGATGGCTTTAATTTAGAAAAATTAGAATGAATTGTTGTAATATATATGATTATGTGTAATTTACAAAAAATTATAATATTTGTATAAAAATATTCATAGGTTGCAAAAATTGAAATATAATTGCATATATGTGAATGATAGAGATATATGATACAGATATCTACAAAATAGACATATGAGATTCTGTTATAAGCAACAGATGTGCTAGTAAAATAAATATAATTTTTTATAAGGATTGCTTGGAAAGAAAAATATTAGGTTTATATAAACATGTAGAAGATTACAAAAAATGAAATGTAATCACTTACGTGTAGATGATATATATATATATGTGTGTGTGATAAAGATACATACAAAACAGACATATGAGGCACTGCTTCTAATATTAGTTATGACAAAAAATAAATTTTCTTTTTCTTTATAGTTATTACTTGTAACAAAATATTATATTTATATAAAAAAGTAGAAACATAATTGTAGATTGAAAAAAATGTTATAAAATTGTTTATATTTACATTATTCAATATACACAAAGCAGACCATTATTTCAAAGCACAAAACAAACCATTATTCTATAGCATTATAACTTATTTATATAAAAAAAATGAAAAAGATTATTATATACATGCAACTGGTAGAAAACTATATTTCCGGAGGCTTCAAACCCTACGAGTAACGTATATACCAACATATCGGAGTTTTAAGTCATATTTTCAAGGGAAAATAAATCCACATTCATTCTTTTCCAAGAAATAAAATTGAAAATCTCTTTTTATAAAAACTTTCATAAAAAATGCAAAATTTATTACTGTATATAAAAAAATATATACCGTTTGAAAGATAATGAAACAAATGTTTCTAAACCTTTTATGATTGGTCAAAATTCTTGGAAAAATAATTCTTTTGAGAACACTCATAGGTAAGTCACTAAATAGCAATGCATTTGCAATACTATTAGTACTTTTTTTTAATGTGTCAACGCGTTGGCCGGGAAACGAACCCCGGGACAACTGCTTGTAAGGCAGCTGTGCTAACCACTCGCCACCAACGCTTGATAATACAATTAGTATTAATAGTAAAAGAGTATAACATATCAGATTCTTTAAAAGAATTATTTAAAAAAATATGGCTTATTTCTGACATGATTTATTTCATTATAAATTAAAAATTATGAGACTTTTTTAGCATATTCTTAATAACATTCCAAAATAATCTTTTGATTCTTGAGTTAATAATTGAAGTTTTGTCTTTTATTGTACTTTAAGAGGGGATATAAATGTTTGATAAAAAAATATTTTTTTAAATAACTGATTTGTTACAAAAATATTGAATTAAGAACATATAAATTAATATTACAATTTTTATAATATTAAGAAATAATTGGAAATTTAGAATATAATTAATTCAAAGTTGTGTGTGCTTACACAAATACAATTCTCAATATTACTCACACAAAAAAGAAAATGCATCATTATAGTTAGGTATTTAAATATCAAGAAATGTAAGCTATAAGTTAAAAATAATTAAAGGAAATAAATATTCTGTTTTTAAGTAGCTATTATTTGGTTAATATGAAATGTTAATATATACACATACTTAATCTTTAGTTAATCTTGGATATATTCTTTTTTATTTCTTTAATAAAAAATTATAATGTCAGTTTGACATTAATAATAACTTTCTTCTTATTACTCTTATGTCGATTACAATTCTTTTTGTAACAAGGTTTTAAACTTCTCGCAATATATAAACCTTTTATTTCTTTATTGTCTTCTCTAATCATAAATAAATACTTATCATATACTTGGATGATTTAGAAAGATATTTTTCAAAGATTGTAAAATTTGCTATAGATATGTTCTAGCTTTATGGAATTCTAAATACTACATCACTGACATTAAATACTGACATCTTATTAAAATAATTTTATATATTAAAAATTGATAAATGGTTGTTTTTATTAGAGAAACCTTTGTCATTGTTAGTAGCAGTCCTTATAATTGAGAACTTCATATCAAGATCTCAGGTTTTCTTGTATATCTCTCCATGGCCCTTCATTGAATGATCTACATTCATCACTAGCATTACATAATGATTCTGTAATTGAAATATATATCCCATTGCTTTTCCATTAATCTAAACATTTTTGAGTACTAAGATTTACTTATATTTATGGTGCTGTGTATCTAGCTGTGAGCACAATTTTTTTTTACGTTTGGGGGTAAGCTATGCCTAATTATATTAATAATCCACTCTTCAGATAAAAGTAGGTAGATTTCTCTCAGTTTTTATACTTGCAGTGAAAAAATTATGAGTACTACTAATCTTAGGCAGCCCCATAAAGTTGATATTAAGCCATTTACATTTTTTCTTATTTCCTAGTATGTTTAGAGAGAAACAGAAAATTTGTAAAATTGGTCCCTATTTCAATATAAAATGTCATAACCACAATAAATTATTAGCCAAATTTACATCTTCTCAAGGATTTCTAAACATCAAATTAATTCCCTCCACATTATCAAAGGTTTCACTTTTTGAGTACAACTTAAGATAGTTTTTATTGAAAATGGATGTTTCTCTTAATATATAGAATAGAGGAAATCTATCAACTAGGTAAATGAATTCCATGCTTTTATTTCCATCTCTTTTGTCGTAACCATATGGAATTGTTTTTGAATATAAATTTGGAGTGTCTTCTGCACTTCTGCAATGACTTTTTGAATTTTGCTCATTATATTCATTAATAGCATTCTAATTGTGCCTAAGGTGTTATAGATATTCTTTAGTTTTTGTATGATTTATTTTACATAATCTTCACTCAAACTTAGGTAGAAAAGATCTGTTTTAACTTATTAATTCATAAAGTCTCTCACTTCAATACCTGTTTTCTTGTTCACATTCAAGTGGACCCTGATGGTAATGATCCTCAAACCTCTTTTAGTTATTTCTAACATGACTTTCTTCATCATTCCAGTGCTCTTTCATATTATTATGATTCTCTTCATATATTTAAAACACTTTTCTTCCTATGGTACTCATCTTGGCTTTCAGTTCATGATTGGCTTATTAACTCTGTTTCTGCCATTTGTTTTATCCTTTCTACATAATTAGAGGTTTTTCCTAAGATGTTCCTTTTTTTCAAATTTCACATTTGAACTTTCTATTTTTCCTTCCATATATTTCAGTCTCTCTTCTACTTTCATTTTCAAATTCATTTTGTATTTCCCAAATCTTTTCCATATTTTTGAATCTCTTTTTTATTTTGTCTTCCATACTTAGAAACTTTTTGAATATTCATTTGATCTTATGTAGATGAGTATTTCTTTGATGTTTGTATAACATTCATTTTTGGGAATTTGCTTTTCAAAAAGATGTCTTTTACACGTATAACAAGTGTTAGGAAGCTTTTTTTTTTCTAAAACAAAAATAATATGCTCCTTTATTCACGAGTATACAAATTTTGGGGTTTTTTTTTCTAAATTAACCATGCATTTCTAATATTATAAATACTATTAATAAAATTAGTATACTTTAATAGATAGATGTTACAGTTTTAAAGTTCATGGCAAATTTTTAATATCTTTCTATTCATCAAAAGGCAAAAATAATATATCTTTTTTTTTTAAAGATTTTTGATTGCAACCATTCATAACTTTTGATTCTTCAGTTAATTATATATACAAAATTTGAACCTTAATCTTTCATTGTACTTTTAAAAGGAAATAAAATAAATGTTTAGTTTAAAACGAAACATTTTTTAAGTAGTTGATATTTCTTACATGTTTATTAAATTAAAGAGATCAAATTAATATTAATATTTCTCCTTTATAACATTAAACAATAATTAGACATTTATAAGATAATTAACAAAAAACTTTACGTGCATGCAAATATATATAACCCTCTACCTCTCATACACACACACACACACACACACACACAGAAAGACATCCGAGCGTTATGAAGTTAAAGTTCAAACAATGTAAATTATAGATCAAAAAGTTAAATCAGTAATTAGTGGTTTTTATTAATTAGTTATTATATTAGTATACATGAGTTCTTAATATTTATGTATTCTTAAATACATTTCTCTTTTTTACCCCTATAAAAAATATTAATAAGATAGAGAGCAGTATATAACAATGAGTCTGATTTTATTTCATTAAAGGTCTTCAATATGCAATATATAAGGGGTTTAAACTCAGACTTTCACATGACCTTCAACTATCCATGCTATCACATACTGGCACACTTGATCACAAACATGTTGAAAAGATAAACAATCATTAATATGCATATTTCATGCTAAACCAGCACTCATCATTTGGTCCAGATTGTCACCTCCACACATATATACAATCAATGCTCAACTTATATTAAGATAGTCAATCTTCATACTATAATAAACAGGTTTTAATCCATTCCACCTCACAACTTCTCACCCATTCACTTCATTAAAAATCTGATGATGGAATGCTCAAAGCCCACCTTGGTGCCAACCTTCTCATCCTACTCGAGCAGGTTAAGCATGAAATACTTACATTGGTGATTGTTTATCTTTTGACATGTGTGTGATCAAGTGTGTCAGCAGTATGATATAACATGGATAGTTGAGGGTCATATGAAAGTCTGAGTTCAAACCCCCATATATTGCATATTGGAGTGCAGGTATGAAAAAGCCTGTATTGTAAAAAAAATTATATATTAAAGGACTTCATAATTGTCATTTTTAGTGACATATTTTGGGCAACAATTTGAAATAAGACCAAATGATAAATCAATCAGTTTTAACAAATAAAAAAAGGATTTGTATTTTTTTTTTAGACTTTTATGATTCTTATGTAAATAAATCATAACCATTCAACCAATTGTTGATCAGCATTGTAATGTAAGTAGACTGTGAGGTAAGAGCAATTTTTTAAAAGTTCACTGCAGAGTAACATTTTATTCAAGAACTTTATAGAAAAATAATGAAGACAAACCATTCATCTTCAGCATTGTTGAAGGCTGTGTAGTAAGGGCTTGAATACTTTCTTATCCTTGTTTTATCTTCTATTATAATCATATACTAACTGATGTTAGATATTTAATAGCTTTAATTCTGATATCATTATTTTAAAAAAATAATCTTTTTAAAAAATATTGACCCAGATTCAAGTCTACACCATAGTGTGATATCTTCAACCACTGCATGAAAGTCTCTCAAAGTTCAATTCATCTTCTGTAATATCTAGTCTCTCTTCTCCACATCATGCCTACACACTTTCTTATTTCATCCATCCATCTCACCTATAGTTTTTTTCTGGATATTTTACAACTGTTGGAATCCAGTTTAATATTTCATTTGTCCATATATTATCATCTCTTCTAGTAATATGTCTGGACCAACTCCATTTTAGTCTTCTAATTTTTTTAATGATGTCAGTAACACCTGTTTGTTCTCTTATCTTGTATTGTGTTTTGATCTCTTTCAGTTACTCCTAATGCATTTTTTCAGACTTCTTTGAGTTGTCTGAAGTGTCTATATTGCTCTTCTATTAAATATCTAAATCTTAGATCCCTGAGTAAGAATTGGTAAAACACATTTATTAAAAACCTTCCTTTTTACAAACACATAGGTTTATTGCTTTTAATATTAAGTTATTTCTACCAAAAAGCACTCCAACCAAGTTTAATTCTATGATTAATTTCCATTTCATTATGCTTCCATCTGTAGTAAGAACCTGACCAAGATAATTATAGTTGTTAACTTCTTCTAATTCATCATTATTAAACTTTATTTCAGCTTTTGAAAAAATCCATTGAACATTACCTTAATCTTTTTAACATTTATCTTTAGTCCTACTTTTTTAGTTATCTGATAACTCTTGCAACATTTCCTGAAGCTCCGAAGATTATTTGCAAAAACAGCTACCTCATTTACAAAATCTAAATGACTTAAAATAATCTCCATTTACTTTTATTCTTTTAGCTTCCCATTTTAATCCACAAAACACTTCTTGTAGTGCTGCTGTAAAAAGTTTTGGAAATATGGAGCATCCTGTCTTATCTCCTTCTCAATGTTAATCTTACTAGTATCATTATGTAATCTAATTATTGCTGTTGCATTTTTATAAACATTCTTCAGAATATAACAATATAATGTGCCTATACATTGATTATCTAATGCTTTAATCACTGAAAAAGTGATTATAGAATCAAATGCCTTTTCATAATCTACAAATCCAAAGCATAAAGGCAACTCATGTTTATTAGTCCTTTCTATAACTTCTCTCAATATATAAAAATGACTCATTGTATTAAAACCACTTTTAAATCTGGTTTGTTCTTTTGGTTGGATAAAATCCAAATTTCTCTATAGTCAAATCGTAATTATCTTGACAAAAGTTTTGTATAAAACGGATAAAAGACTGAAAGGTCTGTAATTTCTAATAACTTCTTTATCTCCTTTTTTAAATATTAATACTGCATTTTTCCAATCAACTAGTAGTACATCTTTATCATTTAAACATTTGGTAGATAACTTTGCCAACATTTTTTCTATTTCTTCACCTACTTCTTTTAAAATATTGATTATAATTCCATCATTACCAGGAGTTGTTGCCCTCTTTATAAATTTAATTACATGTCTCACTTCTTTATTTAAAACCCTATGTATTTCAGAAGATATAATAGTTGATGGAGATACTTGTTGTTTATTATTATATAATTCTTGATAGAACTCTTCTACCCAATTTCATGATGTCATCTCTCTTTTTAATAATAGTTCCATCTTTTTTTTATCACAGATATAACTTTCCTACCAATACCAAAATGTTCTTTTACACTCTTGAGATTGTTATTCTCTTCTATAGTTTTTCTTGTTCATTCACAATTATACTTTCTTATATCATTATCAACTCTTTTTTGCACCATTCTTACAATATTCGAGATTTTCAATCCTTAATGCATCATTTCCATATTCATTTTTTTTATCATAAATTCTCTAGTCTTAGCAGAAATGTTATTGGTCAATTGCTACTCTTTCCTACCAGCTATCTATGTTGCAATTTTTAAAACTATATCATTTACTTTCGTATTAACTTCATTCAAATCTGAATTATGTTCAAAATCTGCTAATATTTGAAAATGATTCGCAAGTTCTAATTTAAATTCATTAGAATGTTTCTAAATATTAGGAATATTAACTGCAAATATTATTTTTCTTAATAAATTTTTGTCTCTCAAGTCTTGTACTAACACATATCTTAATCTTACTAATCGATGATCACTTCCTGAGTTGAATTTATTAAGAACATTACAATCTTGCAATATGTATTTTCAGTTAGGCAAAATATAATCTAATTCTGCTGTATTTTCATTTGGATGCTTTTATGTCCATTTTCTTTTAATATTTTTTTTAAAAAAAAAAAAGAATTTGTAATATAAAGTTTTTCTTTTTCTGGAAATTCCATAATTCTATGTCCTCTCTCATTTCTATTACCATAACCACATTTACCCATCTTTCAATTGTTTATCAATTCTGGCATTAAAGTCTCCTATAACAAATTTTAAAATGTTGTTTGGTCTGATCAAAAGACTTTTTATACATCCATATAAAAATTCTCTACTACTTCATCAGTATGAAAACTTATTGGAGTATAAACCTGAATTATCTGCATTTAGTATCTGCTATTAAGTTGAATAACTAGTCTTGCCACTTTAAACAATACACCATCAATCTCCACAAAGTTATTATTCTGTTTTTTATTTATAATAAATCCTACTCCACTTGTACTTCCAATATTTGTGCCTTTGTAGTAGAATACATATCCACTTTAAATCAATCATCTCTTTACCTTTTCTTCTAACTTCACAAAGCCTAATAATGTTTCATTTAATAAGAGATAGTTCTTCCAATTCTTGCATTTTTTTTACTTGAAAGTGTTATGCAGTTCAAAGTACCTAAATAAGAAATCATCATCAAATGGCAGCCTGAATCCACAGTCATAGGATTCTTAGCACACTCCCCCCATCTTTGACTACCTTTGGCTGATGAATTTACAGCCTCCTAGGAATAAGGGCCATAATTTATTTTTGTCTGTTTTAATTTTAAATATCAGAAGAAAAAAAATGTTCATTCACACACACATTAATTCTGCCTTATCAGGCAACTGAGAAGAAACATTGTGTTTTTTGATCTTAAACTTGAAGACAAAAAGCCATTAAACTCACCATGCTGTATGATGCATGTTGGTGAGCAGTCCATCCACATTTGTAAACTGCATGAACAATCACATAGTAATAACAGCTGCAATGACAAAAATGTATGAAGTGGACATAAGGAATTTGCCCTGCGCAGTTTTTTTAAGGCATCCAAGTGGAATCAAAAGATCTTTTAGTTAACCACATTATTTTTTTAAAAATTATAGCAAAGTGTGATTATTGTGTTTTGTAAAATTCTATATTTTTTTCAGATATGGTGATATTTGTACTTTACTATTGATGATAAGTACTGAAATGTGATATATGTAAGAGACTGTGTTGTTGGACAATTGAAGAGTGCTGGTTCAGGGTGAAATACATCTTGATGTCACTTATCATTATTTATATTTCAATAATATATAGTGAAGTGAAATTTAAATATATATACATCAATTTTGCTTGGTTACATTTTACATATAAAATGTTAACATCTCATTTATTTGAACAAAAAAGTCTTGTAAATAATGAATTAAATTTGTTAACGTGTGAAAGCAATATGGTATAGCAGACCATATTTTAGCTCACAAATTAATAATTAATAATTTATCCTATATAAGTATTATAAAATATTCTCTACTATTCTGTTTTCTGACACTACATCAGTAACAAAATCTATATAGAACATTCTCTTAAAAATTACAATAATTTGAGTATGTGAAACAAGTAAATTGTATAATTATTTCAAAAGACATTTAACTAATAAAGTAATTTTTATATACTAGATAACATGTGACAACTGAATTAAAAAAATTTCATTGTTTCTTGCATTGGTGGTCGAGAGTTCAGCATGACTGCATTGTACTTGCAGGCAGTTGCCCGGGTTGCAGGTTCATGTCCCGGCTGATACTATGACACTTAAAAAAAAATACAGGCTCATAAATTACACACCTGCCCCTAAAATTATATACATATGATGATATTTATAATACTGAATCTCAATTTTTCCATTAAAAATCCACTTCTATTTGTCCATTAAAAATCCACTTCTATTTTTCTAAATTATATGATTTGCAATTTAGAAAATGTATGACATTTGAACATCTAATGGTATATTGAATGCAACAGTTCCAATCAATTAACTAATGTGTGATTTTTCTGGGAAGTGATCCTATTATTTTCCTTTTTCTGATTTTCTCAGTCTACCCTTGCACAGGATGCAATGTATTTGATTTGAATTGTATTCATGCATGAAACTGATAAAATATTTCATGATTACACTCAATTAGTTTTTAATTTTTATAAATTATTATTTAGTTAATTCTATGTAATCATCCAGTAAATTACATATTTATATATTAACCTGCAAATATCAAGATCATGTGTTCTTCAATATGGCAAGTTGAAGTGCTATGATTATGACCCTGGCTCCCTCTGTGGATTGAAAGCAATGCTTACCAAATTATTGCATATTGTCTATCAAAATGTAATCTTTTCTTGCATTAGTGTAATAACGTTATTCATAGAATAATTATGTAAAGAAAAGAAGGAAAATTATATAGTTATAATTTATTTCATTTAGTCTTTTCCTGTCTACAAACTTTCAAAAATGCTGGATAGGCAAATGAAAATGGTAAAACTATATGTTAGGATTGTAGTACTAAATATTAGCAACAATAATAATGGTTCTCACTGTGAAATAAATGTTATGAACAATGGTAGTATTTCTCACTGTGAATTAAATGCTAGGAATAATGACGGTGGTTCTTTATTATGAACTATATATTAGAAACAAAAAATAATTAATCTCATTATGAATTAACTAATAGGAACAATAATAACAGTTTCATTGTGAATTAAATATTATGAACAATAACAGTAGTTCTCACTATAAATTAAATGCTATAAATAATGATTATAGTTCTCACTATGAACTTAATATTAGGAACAATAGTAATAGTTTTCATTATGAACTAAATGTTACAAATAATGAACTAAATATTAGACACAAAAATAATAATTCTCATTATGAACTTAATGTTAGGAACAATAGTAGTACTTCTAATTATGAACTAAATGCTAGAAATAATGATAGCAGTTTTTGCAATAAACTAAAAGGACCAATGATAGTCATTCTCACTATGAAGTAAATATTAGAAACAATAATAATGGTTCTCACAGTAACCTAAATGTTAGGAATAATGATAGTGATTCTTACTATGAATTAACTACAAGGAGCAACAATGGTGGAATGTGTTATAAATTAAATATTAGGAATAATAATAATGCCTCTTATATGAACTAAATGTTAAAAATAATGATAATGGTTCTCACAGCAAACTGTGTTTTAAGAATAACGGCAACTATGCCACTGTGATATAAATATCAGGGATAATGTTAGTTGTTAATCATTGTGGAATCTAACCTTCAAATATTTTTATGCCTAATTTACAAGCTGCTTATTGGTGATAATTTGTTTTATCACAAGGTCATTGAAACTAATATTTTCTGATACTGATTTTTGGGTTTTTTCTGTAATCATTGTTTATATTTGTTTCTTTTGCCAAAACTTACTTCATTAAACCTTCTGAAGTTTTTTACCTACAGACATCTGACTATTTTTGGCACCTATCTTTCTTTTTCTTGATGCAGAATTATGTGATTGAATTATCAGTACTTAATAGTGATTGAATTTTTTAAATCAAATTGTTTACTTTCATTGTTAGATATTGTAGTTCCTTAATTCTCCAGCATTTTCATCCTACTGTTTTTAATTTATCAATTTTATTTTTAAAGCTTTGATAAAAGTAGTCGATCTTTATTGAGATTGATTTTTACTGCTATGAGATATATGTTTTGAACCATTAAGCATCACATGATCACATTTCCTATACTAGCACATTAATTGTTGATAAACAGAGCAAAACTCTCCATACAGTATTGCCACCTGTGCTAAACAGAGTAATCAATGGACACCAGAAGGTGGTTGCTAGAGGGTTGCATTAGATTCTAAGATCTAGATGCAGTGCTCTCAGATCCAAAGCTCCTCACTGACGAAGGCCACAAGCCAGAAACTAGTCTGGGGATATTGGATGAGTAGGCATTAGATAGGGATTTTATGCACAAGCCTTCTGGTGTCCATTGATTACTCTGTTTAGCGCAGGTGGCAATACTGTATGGAGAGTTTTGCTCTGTTTATCAACAATGTGCTAGTATAGGAAATGTGATCATGTGATGCTTAGTGGTTTAACACCAATCCTGCCTAATAGGATAGTGGTGGCTATGGTTTAAAAGAGCCAAAGACACCAAAATGTATGGGTGCTAAACTGAGTTCACACCCATATGACTATATAAGCTATTGAGCTTAGATTGAAAATATTTTTTTGTGTTTTCAATTTCATTCTCATAGTTTTGTAGTTACGTAGAGATAAAAGGTGTTTGCTAGAGGGTTGCATTAGATCCTAAGATCTAGATGCAGTGCTCTCAGATCCAAAGCTCCTCACTGATGAAGGCCACAAACCAGAAACTAGTCTGGGGATATTGAATGAGTAGGCATTAGATAGGGATTTTATGCACAAGCCTTCTAGCGTCCATTGATTACTCTGTTTAGCACAGGTGCAATACTGTATGGAGAGTTTTGCTCTGTTTATATGTTTTGAAAGAATCTTTTTGGTAATTCATGGTTTTTAGAAATAAGTTCACTAATAAATTATATTTTTTACATTCAGAACATTTTTTATTAGTTTTAAACTACACATGATCACTATTTCTTATGCTGGCTCTTGACTGTTATTAAAACAGGCAAAACTCTCTATACATATTGCCACTCAGTGCAAGCCAGAGTAATCAATGGATGTCAGAAGGCTTGTGCAGAAAGATCTAGGTGCAGTGCTCTCAGATCCAAGGCTCCTCCTTGACGAAGGCCACAAGCCAGAAACTAGTCTGGGATATTGGATGAGTATGTACTAGATGGGGATTTTATGCACAAGCCTTCTGGCATCCATTGATTACTCTGGTTTGCACTGAGTGGCAAGATGTATAGAGAGTTTTGTCTGTTTTAATAATAGTTTTAAACTATTTGTATTAGCCTTCCATTAGATTTATTTGTAAATTTTTTAACGCTACTTCTTTATAAATATATTTTTAACACCTCTGAAAAATGTTGTTTATAACTTTATTTCATCATTTTATTACACTGAATATCTTTTTATGATTGAGATATTCTTTATTTTTAAAAAGACCTGATAGCATAATATGAAGAAAAGACCTTTAAATGAAATGTCTTTTTTTTGTGAACAGTTATGAAAAATCAACAATTATTGAAATATCATTTAGTGTCAATTGACTATTCAATCATATTGGTGTCATTACTGTATATATGTAAAAGTCATTACTGTAAAGTGCAAATAAAGAAACCTACTTGATAAAAATATAAATGCAAGGGTTAAAAATTTACTAGCTTGCAATTTGTAGCCTAAAACAAAACTTTGTTTTTTATTTAGAAAAAAAGTTTATAAAGGTTTGATAATTTAAATTTGTAACCATGGAAAAATTTAGGACAGTTTGAAAACTTTGCATAACCAATGCAATCAAATATTTTGTAATGCCTAATAATGTTTTTAAATTTTCTAAAGAATAATATTAGATGATATTTAAAGTCACTTGCAAGTTTAACAATATACTGAGATTATGATAATCAAAGTTTGTATAAAGCTTAAATAATTTTAATACATACCATTAAGATATTTGCCTGAAAAAGAGTTTCACAAAATAATATTATGACTGTGCAACAACATTTTTTTATTTCATTTCAGTATTTAGACTTACATCATAAACTTTAAAGGACTCTTATGTCATTACAATAACTTTAGTAATAATTCTATCACATTACTTTATTGAATTATTTTATTCTGATATTACAACAATATAAATCAGTTAAATCACAGTAGTTCAAGTTTCAAACTCATTCTGGTAACCAATGCTTATATATAAGCATGTAGGAAGTCTTATGCCCAAAGGTGGTAAAATAACTATGTAATAGACTATTATGACCAATGCATTAGTACTTGGTCCTTGCTTACTGTTTTTAACCACAATTTACTTCATTATATTTCTTATTTCTAAAAAGTAAAATAATTGTGTGAAAAAATAAAATGGTTAAGTAATATGTTAAATTCTCTAAGTAAAATCACATTGAAAATACTATGTAATAGTGTAATATGATTAATGATATTACTTAATCATCTTTAATGGTGATTTAATCAACTCAATAATGAAATCCTTCACATTATTGACATGGACTATTCTGACAATTAAAAGTTTATTAATAAAACACTTCTTATAAATTTTAAAATAGGAATAAAAAAGATGGACAGGCAATCATACTTGACAGTCCAAAACCAAAAACTTACAAATAGTTTTATGCGAAGTGATGAAGTTTGTTTTTTTTTTTAAAAAAAGAAATTTTTTTCTATTGTTATATTGAAAGCTACAAATACAAAAAAGACATCAATTACATATCTATTTGAAACAAAGTAGATCCAATCTTCTCCCATGTTGCTCTTGTGATATAGCTTGGAGCAATTAGTTGGTCCTTTTTCATGATTTTCTCCATGATATTCTTAAATTTAGTTCCTTGTGGGTCTCTCATCCAACTGTTACTTTACATCTAACACACCACAGAGCATAGTTCATGAAAATTGCCAGTCTTATATCCATAAATAAACCCTGACCTATATAGTCTTTAAATGATTTATAATTTTCATTTGTATTTCTGTACCATTCATGAGTTATCGATCTATAATTGGACATACTGGGACATCTAAGAAAAATGTGGTCAATTAATTCCTCTTCTCTCTCACACATCCAGCACACAGGATCAGTCTTCTTGAAATTTCTCCTATATGCCAAAAATTAGTTTGTAGGGAGGGAGTCCAGGTTGATTTTTATTAGGAAATCTTGAAATTTTGCCTCAATGAACCAGAATTTTGATCTCAAAATCAGTTGCTGATTGGTAATCTCGAAAGCCCCTTTGTTTATGTTATTTTCCCCATGTATTATTTTATGTGCATTCCAGTATTTAATTTATGATATAATTGGATTTTCATTCAAGTCAACCATTTTCTGAATATTATCAAATGAATTCCACCAACTATTATTACTGGGTGGTGGTCTATCCATTGGTGTGACAACTTCTTGATCTGAAGTAGTTGAGTATTTATTTTAAAGCCAGAACAGTAGGTTATAGTTTATCTGAAATATCATGGTTTTGATATAATGGAGTGAAAGGCCATTTAGCCTTCTAGGTATTTAAAGTTTTTGAAGGCTGATGGCAGCAATCTTTCAGCCCCAGAATAGGTTTGTACACAGAAAGTTTATTTTTTTGATAAATTTTTGGGAGGGGCAGACACCAGATAGAAAGTATAATTTTCATGAATATCAATGAGTTTAAGTCTTACCTTACCATGAAGTCAATGAGTTTAAGTCTTACCTTACTATGAAGTCAATGAGTTTAAGTCTTACCTTACCATGAAGTGAAACATATATTTTGGAAAGGAAGGCCATAGTCCAGCAAATATCTGTTAAGAGGGATTCTTCAATTTCTCTCATAACACTATTCGACTTTGAAAAATTAAAGCCTAGAAATTTCTGAGGATCAGCTGTAAAGTTGGAAGCAATTTTCTTCCAGTTAGCATTTGTCTGAGTGCCAAGCTAGTATCTTGTCTAGTTTAGTAATATATTTCTTGGATGGTAGACAGATGAATATGTCATCCATATACCTGAAATGTTTAATCTCCCTTCCCACAGAAGATACAAACACTTCAGGCAATGATCTTTCAATCTCCATCAATAGCAGGTTGATATAGGCTATAAAATATAGCATGCTAAGTGGAGATCCTTGAGGAATAGAGATAGAGGTTTCAAACCCAGGTGCAATTTTTCCATTTCATTGTGATGTGCGTGATTCTGTTGGCTAGTAGGTTTGCAATCATCCTCAGATAAACATTTGGCACCCTATATTTCTGGAAGATGTCAATCAGAATGTCTTGCCTGATTGTGTTGAATGCTGCCAAGATGTCCAAGTCGGACAGCGATTAGTTTCGACATCTTTTGGGCTCTGATACCATCAATAAGGAACTTCATTTGGCCAATAGCATTAATTGATGACTCCCCTTTTTTGCATATTGGTTAGTAGAGATATATTTGTAGATTTTCACTTGAATTTGATCCTTAATTAGTTGTTCTATGATTTTAATTAAAAAAGGAGTCATTGAGATAGGTCTCAGATTATTTAAGTCATGTCTTCCATCTTTTTTCTTTAGAAAAGGTATGAGAGATATTGGATAAAGTAGTTAACCTCTCAACTTCCCTCTGCTAAGTGGTTTATCATGGCTTTGATTATTGGCACTTAATACTTCTCTAGATGTAGAAGGACAAACTTTGGTATGCCATGTATTCCTGGATGAATCCTCTCTGGGAAGCTTTTTAGCTTGATGCGGATCTTTTCCTCAGTGATATCACGGATCGAATTCTCATCTAAGCTGAATAATTTATTATCAGATCGAAGTGTTGCCCTAAAGTGTTCTCTAATTACACAGATTATTTCCAGGACCACAAGAATGTTATCTATTGTTAATGACAGTGGAACGGGTTTTCTGCTGCCTGACCCCAGTGCCCACCAGAAGTACCTCTTGGACTAACATTGTTGATCTGGTAGGAATCTCTTGGCCTACTTGATCAATATGTATTCAGCCAAAGCTCTCTACTTATCACTGTAGTGCCACCTGGTGATTTAAATAGTGTTACAACAATCACTCCAAGCTGCTGCAAAGACTAGTTTTAATCAGGAAAAGAATAGTTGGAGCTGAGAAAAATACCCTATTAAGTGGATAAGTGACCCTTCATTAAATATTAAGTCATGAAAGGGGATAACCCCCCCCCCCAAATCTGCTAAAAGCAAAAATAAAAAATTTTCTGAAGATATTTCTAATATGGCCGATAGAAATTTAAATAATAGTAATGACAAAATAGACAAATAATTCTGCAAAAGCTGAAAAAAGTTCTCACCAAGCTAGACACCTACCTAAATCACAATTCTCTAACTCAAATGATAATTATTACAACAATTCTGATTCACAAAGTCTCAAATCTCATAAAAACCAAAAGAAAACTGATCAGAGAAAACCTAGTCAATTGTTAAAAATCAATAATGTCGGTATAGAAGACAATATTGCTAGTTTTAAAATTATTAAAAATGAGACAGAAGTACCTAAATTAATGGTTTCTGAAATGAACAAATCTTCTAACTATCATAACAACTATGCCAACACACATAAGAATAATACTGACCTAAATAAATCAAAAACACTTAGTGGAATTCTGTTTTAAAAAACCATTTGAGGGTGCTGCAAGTGATAACAATGTTATGGGAATATTAGTTTTTCAGAAAATGAACTAAATGAGATAGAGAAGAAATTGAAAAGTGGGAAGGCAAAAGGTTTAGATAGATGGGCAGCAGAGATGGTAATGAATTTAGGATATAGGGCAAAAGTAAAGTTATTATCCTGTTTTAATAAAATGGCACAGAATAGAGTTTTCCCAAGTAGTTGGAGTAATACAAAAGTAAGGTTATTATTTAAAGGAAAGGGTAAGGATCATAGAAAGTTGAATAATTATAGACCGATAGTGGTAACATCAGTTTTATATAAAGTTTTCTCATATATGGTGGCTAGTAAAGTTGTAAAATGGATGGAAGGGAATAATGTAGTGGGTGAAATGCAAGGAGGTTTTAGATTAGATAGGCATATAGGAGATAGTTTATTTGTAGTTACACAACTTATGGATATGAGTAGGAATGCAGATAAACAGTTATATATGAGTTTTATAGAAATAGAGAAGGCATATGATAGAGTAAATAGAAATAGATTATGGATAAGTTTAGCAAATTTGGGAATGGATGAAGCTTTAATAGATATTATTAAGAAATTATATGAAAATAATTTTTTTTTATATATATATATATATATATATATATATATATATATATATATATATATATATATATATATATATATATATATATATATATATATATATATCAATTAGAGAATATAGAATCAATTAAAGTTAAAAATAGTGTGGGACTAAGGCAAGGATGCCCTATGTCACCTATTTTGTTTGTGTTGTATTTGAGTGAAATGGAAAGAGCAATAGAAAGATTAGGAAGAGGGATAGAGATACCGTTAATAGGTAGTAAGGGAGTATATATTTTGTCAGGTCTTTTTTTTTGCAGATGATATATTTTTGTGTGCAGAAAAAAGAGAAGATATGGAAGTTATGTTGAGGACATGTGCAAGGGTGGGTAAAGAGATGGGTATTAACATTTAGTGAAGAAAAATCAAATATAATGATGGTTAATACTGAGGAAAGAGAAGATGTAGAATTTTTATTGGGAGATATTAAGTTAAGTGTGGTGAATAGATATAGTTATTTGGGAATTATTTTAAGTAATCAGAAAAATTATTTGGATGAATGGGAGAAAAAATTGATAAATGAAGCAAAGAAAAGAAAGGGATTGATAAAGAAATTAACAGTATTTTCATATATAAATATGATGTAGCTAGAATTATATGGGAAGGAGTTGCAGTAGCAGGGTTAACATATTGTAATGATGCATTATATGTTAGTAAAAAGATATTAGATTATTTAGAAAAAGCTCAAAGGGAAGTAGAAAGACATGCATTGGATGCAGAAGTATGGACAGCAAGGGAGGCAATTCAAGGAGAAAATGTTTGGTAGATTGCAGTTTATGGATAATAAAAGAATAGCTAAAATAGTATTTAATTGGGTTATGAGTAAAGGGCAGGTAACAAGATGGGTGAGAAAGGTAATGCGGTATGCAAAAGATTTGGATAAAGAATTTATATCAGTATATTTGTACAAAAGATGGGATGATTGTGTTAAGAGGATTATTGAGTGTTATAGTAGTAAGGAATGGGATAAAAGAATAAATTTATTAATAAAGACTAGGGAGTTAGAGAGATGGAGAAATAGTATGGAGAGTAAAAAGAGTTTAAATATACATAGAAATAAACAGAATATTAGGTGTGAGTTAATATATGATAATAGTAAGGAAAGTAGTTTATTGTTTAAGGCTCGAACGGGATCTTTAGCTACAAAAGAATATACATGTAAATGGAAAAATATGGATGATTTATTTTGTAAATTATGTAAGGAAGGAATTGAAAATATTAGGCATTTGTTAATTGAATGTAAATGTTTGAAAACAGAAAGGGTACATATAATGAAGTTGTGGAAAAATAAATATGAAAAGAGTGATTATACAGAAAGTGAATTATTGGTTTTTATGCTGGGTTTGGGAAAAGATAAGGGGGATTTAGATATAAAGGTTATAGAGTTGACAAAAATTATGTTGTGGAAATGGGATAGAGCAGATTATGGGTAAATTTAGAGTGGGGAATGTAAAAGAAAATGGCTAACAGGTTTATCTGGGCGTAATTGCTGAGATATTCTTGACTTCGTTTAAGGAGAAGCCATAATACATCACATCACATCACATGAAAAATCCTAAAGATAGAAAATTGCTTCTTAGTCAATCTGTGGATTCTAAATACAATAAAATCAAAGAAAGTGCTTCTCCACACCAAGAGCAAAATGAAAATATAGATATAAGTTATAATAGTAAGAATAAAAGTAAAACCTATGCCAATGTCCTTAAAAAAGAAAGTGATAAGTTAAAGGAAAATGGAAACACAAATAAGAACCAAAATTCTATGCTGAATTTTCTTGATATGGAAATTGATAATAGATCACAGCAAATAGAAGCTCACATTGAAGAAAATATAATACAACTCACTGAAGAAGAATACCAAAGAATAAATACACAATTTAACAACTCAATCCCTGATCTCTTGCTACATTCTTTTACAAACTACATCAATGACAAAACCCTGATTTTGGCCATAACAAATTGTAATGGGGGATTATTTAACTTCCCTATAGAGAAATTTTACAACATGATCTTTAAAAATGATATTGCAATGGGTATTAATAAGATCTTTTCCCATCCAAATGATAGATACATAATTACCGAAATTTATGGTCTACTAGAAATTGCTTCAAAAATAGCATTAGACACTTGAATGGAAAGGATCATCTGCACAATTGATATAAATAGATGGAACCATCAAGAATTGTTTGATGAATTTTGATCAAGCAGAATTGGATAACATACTTGGGAAAATATGGGAAAACAACTGGACTAATAAAGAGATATGATAATTGAACTAATGGCCGCATCCTGACCAACACTAGTACTTTCACTATTACATTGAAGAAAGGGGTGCACTCCAATGAAATATTGATGGTGGTCTACTCCAGAGGTTCACCAATGGTTTTAACATTCCATGGAGTTCCACCACAATGTTTTCTTTTGCTTAGAAAGAAATAAGACTGCAAAATTTGCATCTGTAATGTGTGTGGCTTGAAACAGAATAGGATTCACAAATGCAATAAAAATTCAGGAAAGCCAACACTGGACTCTGATGGTGATAATCTGATTGACTTTATACAATAAGACACAAATCATGAAGAAGTCAATCAACCTGATCCAACATTGACAATTTTAGAAAAAATCCCTGTTCACACTTCCATATATAAAGTGTTGGGTCACAACTCCCAAAATATGCCAATCAGCTCAAATACCACTGAGCTACAACACCTCACTGAGGGGAAGCTCAAAACCAACCCCATAATCTGCCTGAGAATGAGATATATAGGCCTGGGTTCATCAGTGATGAGGGTGAATCAGATTCTAATGCAACATCATTGGTGACCAAAATGAACAGGCCTATAAAGACTCTAGTCCTACAAGAACAAAACAAAATAAGAAAGATATCATCAAAGTATAACAAGAAAAAAAGGAAATCAAGAGAACAAATCAGGTCCAGCTCAGATGAAGATATTTTCATCAAATTCAAATGACAATTCTGAGAAACTAAATAAACATTACCATGAAGATATTGAGATAAATCAGTGGCAGGATAAAAATAATAAGAGGAAAAAAGTCAATGTCCAATCCTCTATTAAGATCTCACCCAAGACCTCTCTGGCAGAGGAACAGAGCATAAATCAAGATGACAGTAATGGTCAATATCAACTATTACTAACATCTTTCATAAGCCCTAGTGACAATGAAATCTCTCAATCAGACTGGGCTTCTCCTAAGATGGACAATCAGTCTGTGGAAAATGAACATACACCTAACTAAGTGCTGGAATAAAGTAGTCTGTCTAGAAATAGACAGAATAATGAAATGGCAGATATCAGCCAATGAATAATGGTGGGGTCAATCAGGAACAAATCACCTCATACAAATCATATCAAGCTAAATTTCTATGAAGTTAGTGCTAGAGGTCTGAACTCGATTGACAGGGCATTTGCTATTCAAAATTGGATTGTCAAATGCAAACCAAATGTGGAATGCATGGCAGAAACCAAATTACATTTAAATTCATATTCTAAAATCGATCAGATTCTCCAAAATATAGGCTTTTTTCAAATACTCAATTTCAATGGCAGCAGCAAGAGGCATAGCTATTTTAATCAATTACAAAAAAGACCCCCCCCCTAGCTTTAAAATTCTGCACTTAGACTCAAATTGCTTAATTGCTAACCTAAGATATAACCACTTTTAAATCAATGTAATATACTTCTACATTAAAAATAACCACAATCTAATCATGAAAGTAATCACTGACATCAATTTGATCATGGCCTCAAACTCATTTCCAATCATTCTAATGGGTGACTTCAATGTGACTTATAGTTCTTTTGATAAAAAATATATTCACCTCTTTAATCATATACTGATGAGTGGAGAGGGCTTTTTCCCCATAGATGCCTTCTTCTATGCTAAAAATGGCAGATCCCTGTTCCCCAAGTAATCATTTCAAAATCAATGCAAAACTCTGACCAGTGATATTTTCTGACCACCTTTCCCTAGAGATATCTCTTGAAACAAACATTGGACATCAGATAGTAGAAGAGGATAATATCACCATTCGAATGTTACCAAAACAGACTGCACCTGAATGGGTCTTTTCCGAGGCCTACATTTATCTTTAAAAAAAATTGATATCCTAAAGCTACCAGTAGTGGAAGCATGGTTCATCTTCATCGGCATCCTCCAATCCTTAATAAATGAGATTTCCCTTAACAAAAAAAGGCCCTAACTGTTTATTAGCTGAACTTGATGCTATTGACCAAAACCTGAAAGAAATTCTACTTGATAATTAATTTGTACATCTTGCTCTTGCCCTGAAGAGCCATTACAGAAATGATGAAGTTTGCAATAAAAACACATAAAATTACAAAGCCAGTTAAAATTTTCAATAGGAGTACACCTATATTCCAATAAAATAAACTATTACGAAATTCCAATTTTTTGTAGGTTAAATAGAATGATTTATAAGAATAAAGAATTGGAAATTTTTTTAAATTAGACTATTAAACAAATAATTAGCAGATGGTTTTTAAATAATAATCATCCCCAGAAAGTCACATTGCTATATACATTAACTCATTAATAATCTCACACATTGTTTTTTGGTAGATTATATGAGTTCGAATACCAGAAGTGACAGAAATATACGACAAAGTATGACACTTTATTTTTTGAGATCACCACTAATAATTGCTATAAAAAATAAAAAACCTGATGCTGTTATTAGCAATTTAGAAATTTAAATACATTAAAAATGATCAGTTAACAGTTATTAAAAAATAAAGTTTTTATTAATGCAAAAAGGAAAAAAGTTTTAATTAAATAAAAAAGTACTGTTTTTTCCTCTCTCTCTTCACACATTCCTTTATTTAAAGTACTGAATGTAAAATTTATGTATGAAGCCTATTAAAAATCAAGTTTATTATATTTTTAATTTGATTATTAGTATTAATTAATAATAAAGAGAAATTTATAAGAAAGAAGAATTTATGTTATGTAATGTTTATTTGCAAAACATTTTAATTTATGCTAAGGAACAGAGAGGAAGGAATTGAATTACAAGTTAAATTAGATATGTAAATTTTAAAATTGAAGCACTAGAAACAAAACAATAAGTGAATTTTAATAAGTAATAAAATTGTTTTATTACCTTTTTTTTATTTCAAGTGCGTAAAAGTAACATGTGACTTTAAAAAAAAAGTATGTGTGTGTGTGTGAGCATGCGAAAATTAAAATTTTATAAATGTATAATTTTAGAGAATTAAAATAAGGATTATACAAATGAATAATCGAATGGCTTTCTTTTTTGAAAATTCATAATTAGTTCTAGTATGGAAAAGAGAACTGGATGGCAATTCATGTACTAGGATGCACAACAGAATAGCATACTGTTACAGCAACCCAGGCAGGACAGGAGATAGTATGAACAGATAAAGAATAATTGCTTCTTATATAGTATGCACTTCTCAATAAAGCAGAACTCTATGTAAAGCTTGCCAATCGATAATTTCTTGGCTATTATATAAAAGTGCATGATAAAGTAACACATCTCACTGCAAGCTTTTCCAACATTTATACAGAAAGAATGGAGAAGTTAGCCTCTGATTAGGCCAATATAGATGGTAGGGACTTACAGTTTTTTTGTTATTAACTATTTTCTAGCTAAGAATAGCTAAATACCCATTTACCAGCCGATATTATTTTTTTAATTAAATTTTATAAATACAAGTTTAAATTGTATAAAACAAAGTAGCATCATAAAATTTTATTTACAAATTAAACAAAATTTTGTTTTCAGAAAAGAAAATTAATTAGAAATTTAAAAATATATATGAAATAATTTAGGTATGTAAATTAGATAAACAAATTGTAAAATGAAGCAGTAGAAAATGAGGGAATTTTAATAAGCAATAAAATTATTTTATTAGTTATTTTATTTATATGCATAAAAACAAGATGTGACAGTCGTAACATATTTATAGTAGCAACATAAAAATTTATTTATAATTAAACAGAATTTTGTTTTCATAAAAAATTAATTAGAATTTTGAAACAACTATTAAATAATCTGTTTGTTTGTTTTTTTTAATAAAAGAAAAAAAAGTTAATTATTGCCGGAGTTTAAGTAGTTAATTACATGTAGAAGTTAAGCAAACAAATAATCAAAAAAGCAATGAAAAAAAAAAAAAGAAGACTAATAATATATAAATAAAAATATAATTTCTCAGAACAAAATAATAATAATAATAATAATAATAGTAAATAATGGCAAAATTTCAAAATATATTTATTAGTTTGCAAAAAATTTCAAATATTTTAGCAAAATTAATTAAATTTTTAAAGTTATTTTTGTCGTTGTTGCTGTTCAAAATGTTGTTTGAGAAAATGTGTTAGGTAAATTAGTGGATCATGCATTGCTTTACTATAAATCTAAAAACAATTTACAAGCTAGATATAATTATAAACTACTTGCATTATTTCATCACCATCATCATCAATCATTATCAATTACTGCCGGATGAAGGTCTCTCCAAGTTCAAACCATCTTCTCCGATGTTTAGCTTCTCTTTTCCACATTATTCCTGCACATTTTCGTATTTTATCCATCCATCTCGCATGTGGTCTCTTTCTGGGTCTTTTAAAATCTCTTAGAATCCCATTTAAGATTTCAATTGTCCATCTATTATCATCTCTTCTAGCAATATGTCTAGCCCAACTCCACTTCAGTCTTTTAATTTTTTCAATGAGGTCAATAACACCTGTTTGTACTCTTACCCATGACTTATTTAACATTTCAAGCTATATAATTGTAATAAACTCATCTAAATTTAAAATAAACTTGTCTAATGTCCAGTCTGAAGGCAGCAACAAAAAAGTAAAGGTAATTAACTGATTATTTATTATTACATTCAATAATAAAAGTTACTAATTAAATAACCAATAATAAAAAATAACAATTAATTTAAAGTTTTTTCAATGGTTCTTGACAATTAAATAAAAGACTAATATGCTTCAATGGAAATAACTTTTTGTTTTGAAACATATTCCTGAAGAACCATAACTCACAAAAGCTATATTCCATAATAGCAAATCTGATGATTAGATACACAGTGATAATTTAATACAAATGGTAATGGTCCACTGTGCAACATACTAAATGGCAAAAGTATTGGGAAAACACAACCTTGCATATAAAATTAAAGAGTTCACTCTATTCTTGAAATTCATTAGCTGTTGTTTGACTTTTAAAAATGCATAATATTTATATTTTCATTCATTTCATTTTTAATTACACATGATTATAATCATTAGAGGCTTTATAATTAGATCTGTCCTGTAAGTAAATTGCTTAGAATTACATTCTATGTTAAAATTGCTTGTATTCATGTTATGTGGTATACATTACCTCATCTGTTTACAAACATTAAGCAAAGTTATGCTTTGTTAGTAATTAGATTGATGCCATCTGAAAATTTTGAAACTGTAAACCAGAATGCCCCATTAAGTTTAGTGCAGTAGAAGAGTGAGTGTCAAAAAACATCATTGCTCATGTTGATTGTAATTGTCACACTTAAAAAACCTTTTGATATTAAAGTGAACAATATATAATGGTATAAAATAGTTTTCTAGTATAGGTAATCAGCATCACTAGGTAGTAATTAAATTGCAAATTAATAAGATTTATGGGATTTAGATTTAAATAACAAATCTCATTCCAATGTCTATGTAAAATCCAGAACAACTCTATAATAAAAATTAATGCAACTGGAATATCAACAAACTGACTATTGAAATTTTGGAAACTTTTATAATGTGAATAAAATTATGAAAGAATCTTCAAATTCTTATAATCAACTGACTTTACACTGATAGCTAGCATAATTCTTGATTTACTTAAGCAATTTTTTTTTCATATGTCATAGCATTGGTCAGGATGCGAACCCACAACCGTCTGCAACCAACTACTTGCTTGCAAGGTTGCTGCAATGACCTCTCAGCTAAGAACGCTTGACTAAGCAATATTTTTTAACTCTCCTTAGCCCACAATTTAAAAATTAATATATACAATGCAACAGTCTTTTACTTATATAAATAATCTATTCTATAGCTTTATGTGTAAGTTAAATTTTTCATAAATTGGACACCCACTTTTAGATGGATGTTTATCCCTAAGCATGCTAAAGAGTATAAAAATATTTTTTAATCAAAGCTTTGATAATTTGATAACATACTTCTTGAATTTTTTACAGATACTGGAAAGAGTTTACTTAAGTCTGCATTTGTGTAAATTGATTTTATTTAAATAGAAATAAATTAATTAATAAACATTTTAAAATATTTTTTTTAAAAGGTCAGTTTGATAAATAGTTGTAAATTAATAAGCCTAATTGATATTAGGATTTTTATTTCTATTTTATTTTTTATAATTCATCTGATTACTTGATTCGTCATTTCTATTTTTTTTCTAAAATAATATTAATTGAAAATATTCTCATTATTTATTGTAGCTGATATTAAAAAGAGAATAAACATTAATTTCTAAATCTTATAAAATATTGCTATCACTAAGCTTACATGCATTTTTCAGAAAGTACAAAAGAAAATCAGGAAATATTTATTTTTGTTAATTATTAAAGTTGTGCCCTTAGCAAAACAATTTCTTAATATGTATATTCAGTAGATAGTAAAGTTAATAGCTTCAGTACAGTTACTTCTTAATATTTATACTAAATAATATAAAGGCAAGGTAAAATAATCAATGTGATTTTTTTATATAATTACTTTAAAAAAATACTGCATCTATATAGCATATAAATATAACATTTTTTAATTGCAGTATAAATAAATAAATAAATAAAAAATATAAATATAACATTTTTATAGATGAAACTCAAGAGACATAATAAAGAAAGTCTGATGAAAATTGATAAGTTTTATGAGCACCATCTTCCTCACGATGAGTATCAACCAATCACAAATGAATATGGCCATTCCAATTCTTAAAAAAAGCTAATATACAAATAATAATAATAATAATAATAATAATAATAATAATAATAATAATAATAATAATAATAATAATAATAATAATAATAATAATAATAATAATAATAATAATAACAACAACAACAACAACAATAACAACAACAACAACAACAATAACTGTGAACTAGTAAGGAAAGCTGTAGAAGAAAATAAAAGTCTCAATAATGTAAAACAACATTTTGGTATTGATAGGAAATTTATATCTGCAATAAGAAAAAAAGATGGAATTATTATTAAAAAGAGAGATGCCATCATGAAATGGGTAGAAGACTTTTATCAAGAATTATATAATAACTGAAACACACAGGCTTATTATATACCTGTGTCTATATATGTAATATAAAGGGTATATGAGCACAGACTTTCACATGACTTACCACTCTCCACAGTATCTCATAACACTGATACACTTGAACACATATATGCCGAAAAGATAAATAATCACCAATATATGTATTTCATACAAAACCAGCAATCATCAGTTGGTCCAAATTACCGTCTCTACACATATATGCTATAAGTGCTCAGATATTTATTAAGATAGCCAATCCTCATAATTTAATGGACAGGCTTCAATCTACTCCACACTCCAACTCTTCAACCATCTATTCAATTGAAATCTGATTTTCAATTGGATTTTCAATTGGATGGATGGTTGAAGAGTTGGAGTGTGGAGTAGATTGAAGCCTGTCCATTAAAGTATGAGGATTGGCTATCTTCTTGTAGCATATATGTGTAGAGATGGTAATCTGGACCAACTGATGATTGCTAGTTTAGCATGAAATACATATATTGGTGATTATTTATTTTTTCGGCATATATGTGTTCAAGTGTATCAGTATTATGAGATAGCGTGGAGAGTGGTGGGTCATGTGAAAATCTGTGCCCATATACCCTTTATATTACAAGAATTATATAGTAATAAAGAACGAGTATCTCCTATACCTATTACATCTTCTGAATTGCCCAGAATTTTAAATGATGAAGTGAGACATGCAATTAAATATATGAAGAAAAGAAAGGCTCCAGGTAATGATGGAATTACAATTGATATATTAAAAGAGGCAGATGAAGAAATATAAATTTTTTAGCAATGTTATGTACGAAATGTCTAAATGATAAAGATGTACCAGATGATTGGAAGAATGCAGTATTAATATTAATATTTAAAAAAGTGATAAAGAAGTTATTAGCAATTTCAGATATATCAACCTTTTATCAGTTTTATACAAATTTTTTATCAAGATAATTACAACTCTTCTACAGAGAACATTGGATTTTCACCAACCAAGAGAACAAGTTGGATTTTAAAGTGGTTTTAGTACAATAGATCAGGAGTCCCCAACCCTATGCCTGTGGGCACCATGGTGCCCACAGACCATTTTACGTGTGCTCGCCGCTATCTGAACACGATAAAAAATTATTTATCTGATACAAATGAATTTAATTTTTAAAATTTCTTATAAATTATTGTATTATATTGTAATCAAATTGTAGGGCATACTATACTTTTACAGCTAAAAATATAAACGTTAATTATGTTAAAATTTTATTTTTAAAATAAATATTTTTTTGTACATTATGTGTATTATTAACAATATCCAACTATAAATTTACCTTGAAAAAATAAATGGTGCCCACCACCTGGTCAGTATTATAGAATGTGCTCTTAAGTGCAAAAAGGTTGGGGACCCCTGCAGTAGATCATACCCAGGTATTGAGAGAAATTATAGAAAGGACAAATAAATATGAGTTGTCATTATGCTTTGAATTTGTAGATTATGAAAAGGCATTTGATTAAAGCATTGGATCATCAAGGTATAGATCCAGGATATGGTCATATTTCACAGAATATTTATAAAAATGCAACAGCAACAATTAGATTACAGAATGATACTAGAAGAATCAACACTGAAAGGATATAAGACAGGGTGAATCCATATCTCCAAAACTTTTTACAGAAGTGCTGCAATAAATATTTTGTGAATTAAAATGGGAAGGTAAAGGTGTGAAAGTAAATGGAGATTATTTAAGTCATTTTGATTTTGCAGATGATATAGTTGTTTTTGCAAATAATGCTTTAGAGCTGCAGGAAATGTTGCAGGAGTTATCAGATGAAAATAGAAAATAGAACTAAAGATAATTGCTAAAAAGATTAAAGTAATGTATAATGGATTTTTCTCAAAATATGAAAATAAAAGATTGATTATGATGAGTTAGAATAAGTTAACAGCTACAAATACCTTGGTCAGATTACTAATACAGATGGAAACCTAATGGATGAAATTAATCATAGAATTAAACTTGGTTGGAGTGCTTTTGGTAGAAATAACTTGATATTAAAAGGAAATATACCTATGTGTTTGAAAAGGAAGGTTTTAATAAATGTGTTTTACCAGTTTTACTTATGGATCTGAGACTTGGATACTTAATAGAAGAGCAATACAGAGACTTCAGACCACTCACAGAAGTATGGAGAGATGCAAATTAAAAATTTCACCAGCAAACCTGTGTCACATTTTGATATTTGTTTCATTAAGCCTTTAAATAGTTGCAAAAATCATTGCCATAAAAATTAAAACAATGTTAGAACAAATATGCATGTTTGTTTAACATCAGCTTCCATTTTAAATGCCTCTGATTCTCCATCTGAAATAATAACATTTTTTGAAAACTGCATATTATGAATAAACTTTGATGAAAAACTAATGGTACTTGCGGATAATTCAACCGATGACATATTACCCTGAAGGCATATCAGTCTAATCTTGCGATTTTTAAGATAATGTCTCCAAGTGATCTGCAGACACATTTAGTCGCTAAAATGTGTCCGCAGATCACGTGAACACGGTACATTAAAAATCGCAAGATTAGAGTGATATGCCTTCAGGGTAGTATTTCATCAGTTGATCACATTATAAAAAACAAAAAAATAGACAAAAATGTGATGCAGGTCACGTGATAAAAATTAAAAAAAAATGGCAAAAATATAAAAAAATTTAAAAAAATTTACATATTAAAGAAACAAAAAAAAGGGTGATATAGTCATGTGGTTTTTTAGATGGCTTCTTGGCGGGCAGAAAACAAACACCACCATGTTTCTTGGTCCTGAAAAAAAAAATACAAAAAAACAAAAAATTATTGAAAATTTACATGCATGAAATACAAAATAAGGTCAATACAAAATATAAAAACAAAAAATTATTGAAAATTTACATGCATGAAATACAAAATAAGGTCAATACAAAATATAAAAATGTACTGTATATTGCTAATTTGAGTTAAAAAATTATTGAAAATTATTTACGTAATTAAGTGGAAGTTTGATAAGTGTAGAAATATTAGCAAAAAATTTTTGTAAATTTAAAAAAAAAACAGATAAAAAACACTTTACCCGAATTAATGCAAATCTGGCATTAATGGCGATCTTGTATAAAATGTGTCATCACATGCCATAGTTTTACATACATTTGGTAATTTAAAAACGTACTGTAGATTGCTAATTTGAGTTAAAAAATTATTGAAAATTATTTACAAATTAAATATAATTAAGTGGAAGTTTGATAAATGTAGAAATATTAACAAAAAATTTTTGTAAATTTAAAAAAAAAAAATTAATGCGAATCTAGCATTAATGGCGATCTTGTATAAAACATGTCATCACATGCCATAGTTTTACATACATTTGGTAATTTTAAAAATGTACTGTATATTGCTAATTTGATTTTAAAAATTATTGAAAATTATTTACAAAGTAAACATAATTACATGGAAGTTTGATCATTGTAGAAATATTACCAAAAAATTTTTGTACATTTAAAATAAAGATTTAATGCAAATATGGCATTAATGGCGACCTTACTTTTACATGCATTTGGATTACTTATTGTCTATATTCAATAATATAATTAATTATAAAATTATAATTATTACAAAAAAAATTTAAATTACTTACAAATAGCATTCACTGCGGAGGACTGAATTGGGATATATGTTCCAAAATCGCAGCGAAAGGATCAGCTTTATACGACTGCCTCCACATAAACTCACTCAAATATGAGTTCAGGTGCTGACATGCTGTCACTCTGTGTTTTTTATTATGCCATTTGACCAAAACCCACAACCTTTCAACATTTTGTGTATGTACACCAGTTGTGGGGTCTACGAAGTTGTATGTGTGATTAACACGATGGTGTTTGTACCCAGCCTCAGCTAACTCTTTGCTCTTATATCCCTTCCAGCAATCGCTGTAGATAGTCAAACCTTCGTGTACATTTTGCAAAATTTCTTGCATGAGAGTAGATGCACTTCTAGCTCGAATGGCTACAATAAAACATTCATCAATCTCTCTGCATACGCCACCAAATAAAAAATTTTTCAAACCTCTCTCCGAATTTTAAATGTTGCGGGTAAAAAAAAAATTGACTCTCTGATGGATTAATCAAGCCAGTCACTTGGTTGCCATGGCAACCAAGTGACTGGCTTGATTAATCCATCAGAGAGTCAATTTTTTAGTGTACTGTGTTCACGTGATCTGCGGACACATTTTAGCGACTAAATGTGTCTGCAGATCACTTGGAGACGTTATCTTAAAAATTGCAACATTAGACTGATATGCCTTCAGGGTAATATGTCATCGGTTGAATTATCCATAAGTACCTTTAAAACTTCTCCAGATAACTTGTCAGGACCTGCAACCTTTCCATTTTTAAATTACAAAGAACTATTTTGACTTCACTAAGATGGACATTTTGTCCAAATCTAAATGAGTAGATAAACTGAATATGTCATTAAAGTTCAGAATATCATTTTTATCATATAAGAAAGTGATCAATTTAATAGGATTGTGATTCTGTTTTTTAGGTTCATATGTTACTTACAGTGTATCTAAAAATATCTAAAGTGATCATGATAAGTAAAACATCTATATCTCCTATTCAGTTTTAATCCAATGATCTAAACTTCTGCCTTTATATCTCTATATTTACTATGGAATTCCATATTTATAGCATAAAATATTCTTTATAATTAAGTCACAAATACTGAGATCATTGTCAGAAAAGTTGACTTTTTATAAAATCCAAGAATAGAATGGATGAAATAGGAAAGTGTGCAGGGGTGATGTGAAGAAGAGAAGCTATAGCCCAGAGATGGATTGAACTTGGAGAGACCTTCATCCTGCAGAAGATTAATAATGGTTGTTGATGATGATGATGATGAAGATAGCCAATCTTCATACTTTAATGGATAAGCTTCAATCCACTCCACACTCCAACTCTTCAACCATCCATCCAATTGAAAATCTGATGATGGAATGCTCAAAGGCCACCCTGAGACAGAGATTCTCATCAACCTCATGTTGACCTAAAGTCAATCTGACCTCTCATGTACAGGACATAATTTTCTAATATAAGATCCACTCATAGTTAGTATTGTATTTTTTCTTTTGATTTTCACTAAAAAGATTTTAAGACTTTACATGCAATGATGGCAGGAACCATTTTTTGTTTTTTTATTACTCACATATTGACAATACATTTCTTAAGAGCATTTCATACTTCAACAATACGATGATCCTGAAAAGTCCAAATTAGAAATTTTAGTATTTAATGGCTGTTGACATTCATCGTGTATAGTAGACACTTCTAAAGAATGTATGCAACTTTCCTGGTGAATATATTAAAATAAGACCTATTTTTAATGCAACTATCATTTAATCTTGTAGGATACTAATTTCATGTGAGATAAATTTTTTTTGTATTCTGACTTTTAACAATAATGAATGTCGTTGTCTACATATGGATTTATTCATGTTTCTTTATAATGACTATTCCATCTAAACAAATTGTGTGTAATACTCAATCTATATGTTGTGCAAAAATTCAGTAACAAGAGACTATTTGGACTTATAGCACCAATACCATTATTTCCAACAACAATTGTCCAAGGTCTCTTATTTGCATTAAAATATCCAAAAAGAAAAATTATATCTTTTACTATGCTCTAACAATAAATAAAAGCTTCATTTTTTTCTGAATCCTTTGTAACTAATAGTTAGGGTATATACATAATGAAAGGAAAACTGACCATTGTGTAAAGCATATTCTAATACCATTAGCATTTCATTGGTACATTGAGGGATTCCAAGAATAGAAACTTTATTCTCTTTTTGCTGATTGGTCTGCTCTTCCAAGCATAGGATTAAAAAAATTGACATATTTGGATTTAAAATGAATAAAAATGAATGGTACCCAATTAGCTTGATCACTTTCTCATCTGTTTAATGTTTCAAAACTAACACCTCAGAGATAATTTCTATACTATTTAAATACGCGAAAACAAAATCTTTCAGAGTCAATTGTGATCACATATTAATGAAAATAATGATCATTATGAAAGATTAAATGCATAACTTCAACATAATAACTCATGGCAGAAATCACTGCAATCACATTTTTCCCCACATGTGAAGATCTTGATAAACAGAGCCGCCATTTTAACTTCATTATTATCTAGCATGAGTATGATGACATGTTGAATAATGAATAGGTTTAAGCTTGTCATATATCATAGTATTTTATCCCATTCAATACCCTATTTAGATTTGGTCTACTTGAAAATTTTGAGACACCAATTTCATCCATGATACACTTTTTTCAGTCAATACTGTAAGGTACTTACGTATTAGACCTGCTATAATGAAAGTCAATGACACAAATAAATGTCTAAATAAAGACCAAATTAAACCCATATACAATGTTGTAAAAAGGAAAATAATTATTTTTACATGAATATTAGGTAATATCCCCAATCACAGAAAGTTGTTACTCAAAATATTGGTTTTGTTGCTAATTTTTTACTGTAAAGAATTTGCATTTTGCATGACATAAAAAACTTCAGATCTGTACCAATAATTGTAACAATCATTGACTTTTGTTTTTTATTGGAATAAATTTATATTACTAAAAGGTTTTTTTTAATGTCAAAGCATTGACTGGGAAGTGAACCTGGGCTGGCTGCTTGGAAGGCAGCTATACTAACTGCTAGGCCATCAATGCTTGACTAAAAGGTGTTTTTTACATTAAATAAAGCTATACCTCACCATTTTATGCTGAAGAAATTGAGTAATCAAGTTTGACAAAAGATCCTTTGTAGGTACTATTTTACAAGATCACAAGATTAGAAAGTTATCACTGGACTAATACGTATATGATAGTTCATATTGGATCTTTAAAATATGTTACTACTTTATTTTAGATATACCATGAAGTCAGATATGTAATTTGATGAACTTCATCTAAATATTAGAAAACATATGTAAATATTTTTTAACAATCAATAACATGTGGATTACTTTCATAATCATCTTTCACAATATTAGTCTGTTCTCTATAATAAATATAACTTAACTTTTCTCTAGATATTGTTTATCTACTTTGTAATTCAATCTCATACAAATTACACCTAGTTTTTGTTGCAAGTTGTCTTTCTTGAGCTATAAGTGATATATTGATCTCATTCATTAACATCCCTCAAATAATGTGATATTTCTTCATAATAAATGCAATTTAATATTTAAATGTTTTGTGATTCAATCCCATATAGATCACAAGTAGTTATAGTTGAAAATTGTGGTCCTTTCTTGAACAGTGTGTAATAAAACATTCTCATCCACGTACATCTCTTAGATAATAAGACTTTTTTTATTCATAGTGAATGTAAATTAATACTTCTCTAGATATTCTTTTAATGTTCTCGGTTTAATCTTATCAACAATGCAGCAGCTTTTAATGCAAACTGACGTCTATATTAAGGTGAAATGAAAAGAATCTTGCTTTAAATTTTAAAAAAATCAACTAATGCCCACGTTTGTTACTATTGTAACGTTAATCTGATTGTTAGCATATCAAATTATATTATTCTATTATAATAAACATTTCTGTATGCCATTTTATATACTTCCTTATATTCATTTTATTTATGTTCGAATAGATAATCAAAAGTCGACTATTAGATTTTCAAAAACTGTTTTATTAACATTAAATAGCTTTCTTTTTTTTCTTTTGGCTAAAAATAATTTTAGAACAAACCATGGATATTTTATCATTGTTAACTTTCTTTACTAATTAATATATAATATATTTTACATTTTATGACTTTATTTTTTATTAGATACTTAAATTTTATTATAAAAATTATTTTAAGTTCACGAGGGATTATAATTCAAAATATTAACCCTTTTTTTCTATATACTTTATTATGATTTTAAAATTTAAAAACTGCATTTATCAGATCAAATGGATTACAAAACTCAGTTTGGTAATAACTCAGTTAAGGTGAGATTGAAAAAAATATTAATAGCTATAATAAAAGAAAAAAATACATTTTGTTGAAGAAATATTATGTAAAAAAAAACATCTTTATAATTATGTATAACATTAGCCTAAATAAGTATCATTAAAAAAATATATAAGGCTCATAATAATTGCCTTCTACCCATTTTTGTAATTATATATTTGCCGAATGGGAGTAATTCTAGAACATGTGATACCATCCATAATAGTTTACAATTAGCTCATTATGTGTAATTGTCAATCATATATATATATATATATTATTACATAACTGTTATATATGATTATTATAATTTATTATTATTGCAATTAAATGTAAATTTTTATACGTTAATATTTTACATATAAAATATTGATAATGATTTTGTGTTTTATGTACAGTATCTAATAGTTACACACAAATACATGCATATTATAATTTTGTAACGTCTGTTTTAATTTATATTCTTTTTTTAAAAAAAAAATAATAATTTGAATGCTAGTGATAAGTGTATATATAAACATACTTATATATTACATGGCATTATAAGCTTATAAAATTTAATTATTTTAAATTGTCTTACTTGATTTGGTACAGTGATAGAGGAGCAGCTTCTGGAGATGAAAGTCCATAGATTATAGCCCTGCCTGTCATCACTTGAACTATCTTATGATTGGTGCAACAATAACGTGCAAACTCAAGTCCAGGTCCATGAATTGTTACATTGTCTGTTAATTACCTTTGGTGCTCAGACCTCTGATAAATTCCTAAATAATAAAGTATTGAATAAGGATATGGGTGATTTGGTGCAGTGGTAGAAAGGCAGAGTTTGGAGATTAAAGCTCATGGATTGTGTTCAGATCCCCTTTCAGTACTCAAACTTTTCATGATCTCCCAAATAATAAATCATTTGTTTGCTGTTGTTGTTGTAGTAATAGTAGTAGTACAAAATGCATATTTACATATTCCATCCAACATTCACAACTGTATATTTAAAATAGGATAAAAATAATAATTTATAGATAAACTTTACATTGACAATATTATATACTATAATTTTTTTTAAAAAAAAAAAGTAAAAAATATAACATTCATTACAGCAAATGGATGTTTTTTGACCTAGTGCTTATTAATAAGCATATAAACATAACTCAGTAAAAGGTAGATAAAACAAGTATACAAGCATTATCTGCTAGCTTTATTCAGTTCTCAAATGTTACTTCTGGTTTGATTTTTATAGAATTTCTAGCTCCTTGTTTTCTTTTGGCAACAATTGCGATCAAAATATTTTTTGGATAGAACATAGATAATATGATCTAGATTATAAATCTTTCAACATATTGAGCATAGAGATAGTTGGAAGTTGTATGATCAGATCTACAGCAATAAAAACAATCAGAATGCCACTTTTCAAGTGCAATGCACAGTAACCTTTTCATCCTTTGTTTATGCATGCAAATTATGCTTGTTCTTACAATATATAATATAAACTGAATTTTGATCTGTATGTTTTATATCAAATATTTATCATTCTAATTCATACAGTTGTCCCACAAAAAAAATGTATTGGACATAATTTTTACTAATTATATTCAAAGTTGTTGAAAATTGACATTCAGATTTTAATGTATTTATTGTTATTATCTATTTTTTATTTGGACTGAATATGTATATAAACAAAGGGAGTAAATCATTCTCCTCCAGGCTATGAATTAAAATCATCTTAAATGTTGAACAAATGATTAAGAATAGAATTAATCCACTTATTATTGGGAGCTCTGATGTTTATAAGCATGCCTTTGTCAACATTGTTGGTAATTCAGAGTGAACTTAACTTATCAGCAGATAGAATAAGGAACTTAAGAGATATTAAACCCTTAATCATTTATACAAGATTGGAGACAGCATCTCTCTTTTGGCACCTTGATTTTAATAATTAAGTAAGATTCAATATGTAAACTTTAAATTAAACATAACTCAATGATTAAGAATTTAATAACTCTTAAAAGCCATATTTTATCTGGTTGTTATATTAATTTCACTCTGAATTGCCATTAAGGTATGCTTATAAACGTCAGAGCTGCCAAGAATAGGTGAATTCATTATATTCTTGATCCTTAGTTGAACATTTAGAGTGCTTTTAATTCATAGCCTAGGGGAAATTGATTTACTTTTTTTCTAGGTTCAATTTAAAAGTTTATATATATGTGCGTGTGTGCGCGCGTGTGTGTGTAAGAGTATGACATTTATTTGGGTTTCCTGAATTGATTGCAATTAAGGCAAAAAAAATTAGTTTAGTCAATTGACTCCTTCTTAGCTCATTATTATAAGGCTTTCACGACTTCTTGTAAAACTGATTTAACAGGTCCTTAGCTTATAATAATATGAATATTATACAAGAAATGTTATGAATTAATTTCATTGATCGTATATATTCCAAGTTTGAATTTTCTTGTAACTTCGAGTTTTTCTTTATTATGTAAGACTACTGGTAATTATATATCTAAACGGCTTTATTAATCATGTTAAGTCATTACAGGCCGTCATTTCGGAAAAAAATATTATTTGGATCTTCCTCATTAATATTTTATCCACTTATCCGCTTTTCAACTTGATAAACTCATATTTTAGTACTTCACACTATTTCTATTTTTTCCTTATTCATAAATTTTATAGTAGTTTTTGGTAGTAATTTATAATTATTGTCTTCCATATAGTTTGAAATGATGTTTTATTGTTGTTGTTTTTTTCATATGTCAAATGTGTTTGACTAGGAGTCAGTTGCTTGGAGGGCAGCTATGCTAACCACGAAATCACCAATGCCATTGTTAATATAATTATGAACAACTGCTATTAAAATCATTATTACTGTTACTTTAACTCATTCTGCCCAAAAGATCATGCTCAAATTTATTATAAACTAATCTTTTAATCAACATCTTACATTTCATTTCTTACTCATACCCTATACAATAAAAATGTATTATTTCAATTGCCCAATCGAACATCATCACGTTCAACAATCTGAAAAAAATGAATCCTGTCTTTTCCAGATATTGCAGGCATCCCTTAAACAATGTTTTTATTTTTTCTTCAGTATAAGTTTGCATCTCATGTTTATACAAAAAATATAGCAAAATTTTAACTCCATGAAACTTATTCAGCGAAAGTTATATCATTATGATAAAATAGCCTATTTTTAACTTGTTATATGTAGAATCATTACAATCTCAATTTTGTCTCACATTTCAGTCTATCTGTTTACAACTGTCACCATTTTTAAGCTCATTCATACTTTTAAGTTGAAAGTCACCATTATCTGTAGTTTTTTTAATTCTATTTTATGGATTACAATCAAAACATTAATAACTTTTGTAGACCATGCTTTGAATTGTAAGTATATTACCCAAAAATAACTCCTTATTTTTGCTTCATCGGTTCAAACTAAAATTCCCAACCATAAAACCTATATTGCAACTGCTACCTGCTTTGTGAAAATATTCTATCAATTGTTCCAAAGAGCCATCATAAAAATGAAAACATAGATTAAGTTAATGCACAGTACTAAAATATAGCTTTTATTTCAAATGCTTCCTCTTTTTCTTTATCAATACTATCACTTTTTTACATTCCAATTCTGTAGCAGCTTTTTATAATATGGATAAAAAATTTAGACATTAATCCCAACCATATTATTTCATGGCTTTTTAAAATCACGTTGAAATTCTAAGCATTAATCTATGACTAAAAAAACTTTTCAATAAATTTCCTGAAACTACTGTTATAAATAATAATATTGTTCTATAATAATTACTGCAATTCATCTCCTTTCGTTTTATAAACTGGAATAAATGGATATCTAACAATTTTATAAGTCACATATTAATAGAAAAAAAATGAATATTATGACCATATTTTTCTATGGATGCCTTTTGAACCCACAGTTTTTCCATTTTTAAGAATGCAAACAAATTATCAGCCCGAATTTCTATATTCATATCTAAATGAGTTGATAGAAGGAATATATCATTAGTTTTGCAGAGATTACTTTCCAAAAAATCGCAACACTGTTTGTCCATATCCAAGAGATGCATTCATTATTATCATCTGCTAAACTGCAAACATAAATTCAAAAATACTGTGAATTTCCTTTTCTTTTCTTTTTTTGTATAATAAAACAGATGACTTTTTATTTATTTTCAGTTATAATCTAAAAATTATTAAATAAACAAATATAAAAATTGCATTCAAAATATTTTCAACAAAGATTGCTGAATTTGGAGACATACTCAGTATGAGTAGGTATTGAAATGCGAAAAAAAAATTACTGCAAATACACCTTTATTATATTTACATATAAAGTGCTTGATTTTTTTATTTATTTTCCATCACAATCAAAAAATTATTTGTACAATTACATTGTCATTAATTTGAAATTTGGCGCTATCTTTCCGACATGTCACATTTCCTTGTGAATTTCGTACTATAACCAAAACAAACAACGTAAATATTATGATGTAACATAAGGAAAATACAAATGCATAATCTATTTATCCCCCATATGTAAACAATATATAAGAAAAATGTTTGTATATTTTAGATCAGCTGCGACTTCAGCTCAGTGGTGCAACTACCGAGTCATTAAGGAAGGCAATGCCTGCACGTCCACACAGTCCAGAGGCCCATAAACTTAAAAATCTATAGCAAGGCAATTAAAATATATTCACATGAAAGCAATTATTAACTATATCTCATAAATTGTCGTTTGTTATATGATATAAGGAATTGTAAAATTATTTTGGAAAAACTCAAAGTACCCTTCACAATATATACAAGACTATCGCTCATTGCTTAAAAACTAATTTATTTGACTCTTCGCAGACTTATTAATTATTAAGTGCAGTTGTTCGGAAAGTGAATTTAGTAAAATATATACCGTTTACTTGTTATTTTTTTACACTTCTGGTAACTATAGTTAGCTTTGAGAAGTCTTTTAGTAAATTAAAAATAATAAAAGAAATTCAATTGGCCAAACCAGGCTTAAAGATCTTGCAATGTTAGCTATTGAGCAAAAGAATACATTTAAATTGAACTTAAAAAGAACTAACTAATGATTTTGTAAATGCAAAGGTTAGGAAGAAGAATTTTAAAAAGAGTAATCTTATTAAATTACCTTATATCATATTTATAATATAAAATAATTAAAAATTGGTAAATACATAAAAATTCAAAAATCCGAATTTGAAAATGGGGCCCATTTTGAATTTCTGCTTTTGGTCGCAGTATTTCTAGTTATGCCTCTGCCTCAGTTTAATTAATAAAGTCATATGACTTATTGTATTGTATAAAAAGAGATATTATCATTAAATTATCCAATAATCTAACAGAATTTAATATCATACTATTTTCAATATTTCAAAGGAAAAAATTAACAAATACCTATATCTACATAGCCGTTTTAATCATCAATTTCTTTTAAGTCTTCTTATAAGACATTGAATTTCTGTCTTCAAATTCCTATTTTACATATAGAGTGATTATCGCATATTCAAAATCATTAAAAATATAATAATTATCAAAGGATCAGTCAAAAACTTGTTTTAGTAAATCCAAAAAATTTACTCATAGCCATGACATAATTCTTAACAGAATTCTATTCCCTCAGTAATATGATAATCTTGGAAACTTAATTGCCAATTGGAAAGTGATAGCTGTTAAAAATTAAGTTAAAAGCTATTGTTTCTAAAGAACAAACATTAAATTTTCTGTAAAATAAACTTTCTCAATCTAATATCAGAGCATAAATACTGATAAAATAAACATTGCAATTATTAAATAGTTTTTTATTATAATTAGTTCTCCATTCATACATCAAAAAATTTCAAGAATAGAAGATAACAAGTTACATTTTGCAGGAAGTTCAAAAATAAAATCTCTTTTCACTGAATAAACATTCTTTCAAAAAATACTTGCTATTCAATTAAAATTCATATTTATGCAAAGCAAGTTTTCTTAGCATCAGCTATACAAGAGGTTCTTATCCAATTAAGCCTTAGTAAGTTATGATGTGAATAGACCTCTCTTCTCTATTGCTCCCAATGTCACAAATGTTACACATAAACAAATTTAATGGAAACAGCGTTTTCAGATGTGAACATTATAAAATCAAAAAAAAAAAATATTTTTTAACTAATCAAAATTTCGTTAACATTTATAATGATTGACTTCTTTTTATAATCCCAATTTTTTAAAAAAATTATTATGTCAGCAAAACCAATAATCTCATTAATACTTATATTAACAACTTCTTCGTGACTTTCTCATGTGCAAAAATCAGAAAATATAGGGATTTAAATGTAATACCTTCTGTTAATAATTGATTATGAAGTCTATGATAGGTGGCATTAGAGTAGAAATTAGTTCTTGTTTATATAATTCTGTAGCTGGCTAACAAATCAAGTAATATTATGTTGATATTGTCAACATTGTCCAGGAAATAAAAGTGCTAGAAAAGAACAAGTTATTATGACATATAGTTATTGATTTGTTGTCAAATTTATATAATTGGTTTGAGATCAAAACTTTACACTTTATGAAAGTTTATATTTTGCTTGTGAGTAAAACTAAAGTTAGCTGTGATAGCCAAATGCATAATAGCATGACTTCCAGTTTTGAATCTCAAGTGATCATTGACAAATAAATGCCCTAGGTATATGATAACTATTAATTACTCAAGCTTTAAGTTTATGATAATGGTGATAGAATAGAATTGCTTTTCTTTATTATAATATAGATATAAACTCAAGAAATAAGATGTTGCTGTGTAATGAAATAAGTAGTGAGAGCCTGCTTCTGGGTAAATAAATTAGACATATGTTGGTGTGCCAATTACCTAATAAAATATTTGGTAATAACCTGGAAGTAACAAGCATTGTTATATGAGAGGTCAGCACAGCTGCCTTGCAAGCAAGCAGTTGGTTGTTGCGTGTTTGCCTCCCGGTTGTTGGGGGTTTGCCTCCCGGCTGATGCTATGACATATGGAAAAAAATAAGGAAATATGGCTATATGTCAATGTGTCTAAATAACTAGAATATTAAGGATAATGAAAGCAAATTAAGTAACGTAAACTTCCAGATATGTAGTTAAAAAAAAATGTAATTATAATCACTAGGTGTTTTTAATTATATAATAGAATTATGTATATATAATTTAATATTTACTTCATTATTTGTGCTATGATTATAATGTTCAACACTAAAAGTGCATTCAGCCAAATATTTAAAGCCAGATAATAAAACAGAAAGAAATATCCCACTTATGTCAAGCATGTGGACATACATATGCAAAAGTATTACATATATATGTTTATGTGCATGTATTGAGAGAAATATTTCTTCTCATATTTTTTTAAAATAGCATTATTAACTTATTAAAAGATTTATATTCCTTAATTGATCATATGACGAATTCCAAACATTTTAGTTATTTATATGATTATTTAATGTTTGTTAGGTATAAGTGTAAAAGAGAGAGAAAATATATATGTAAAAGAAAAGAGTAAAATAAATATTAATAATTTTTTTCTCTCTCTTCAATAATTTTCTTTATCTATTAGTTTATCACTTTAAAAAAAGATGAGAGAGATAAGTAAGTAATCTTTAAATAATGTTTATTAATTTTTAAAAAATATAAAAATTAAGATAATATTCTTTTAAAAAAAACTGTTTTTAATTAAATAAAGTTGATTTTTTCTTCTTTTCTCTCTCTCTCTCTCTCTCTAAAGAAATGAAAAATGTTTTGCGATATTAAAAAAGAAAAAATAACTATAGAGAATTTTTTCAATAATTAGGGTACAACTGGTCAAGCATTGGTGGTCAAGAGGTCAGTGACAGTTGCTTTACAAGCAGTTGCCCTGAGATAGCGAGTTCACTTCCCGGCTGACGCTATGACACATGAGAAAAAAATTAGGGTATAACTGAGAAATAATCTTATTGTAAAGAGAAAATTGATTGGTCCTGGCTTAATGTTGTCATTTCAGAGAGAGTGTGTGATTGATTATATATCAAGATTGTTTTTAAAAAATAAAATAGTGGAGGTTAAGACAATAGAATCAGTGTCTAAACAATGACAGACTTGGTCCACTTTTAAAAAGAAAATAGTAGAAGCAGCTCAGCTCTTGACAGGAGAGTAATGATGCCAAGCTTATAGTCCAAAGTTAGACCAACTCGCTTCTAGTTTTCAATAATGATTTTTGAAATGGAGTTGAAGAAAACCATTTGCTAAACTTTAGCTAATAGCTAAAAATTACCAGTTTTACATGTAATCTGTTTCACTAAAAGAAAATGTAAAACAGGAGAATATTCCTGTGAAAAATTTGCAATAAGCCTTGTGTATCCATTCAAAATCATGACCTCCTCAGCTTATTCTAGTCTTACTGGAATTTATTATCATAATGGATAAACTCAACATGTGTTAACATTAACATACCTTGAAAATTACTATAATTTTAAACTTAACATTTGAAGCTAAAAAAAGATGTTAATAGAAAAACTTTTAAGTGAATATATAAATTTATCTTGTGTCAACTTACACTGGAAATTATTATTATTATTATTATTATTATTATTATTATTATTATTATTATTATTATTATTATTATTATTATTATTATTATTATTATTATTATTATTATTATTATTATTATTATTATTATTATTATTATTATTATTATTATTATTATTATTATTATTATTATTATTATTATTATTATTATTATTATTATTATTATTATTATTATTATTATTATTATTATTATTATTATTATTATTATTATTATTATTATTAGTGGTAGTAGTAGCAGTAGTAGTAGTAGTAGTAGTAGTAGTAGTAGCAGCAGCAGTAATAGTAGTAGTAGCAGTAGTAGTAGTAGTAGTAGTAATAGTGTTGTTTTTGTTATTATTATTAATATTACTATTATTATTATTATTTTAAATTAAACACTTCAAGTTATACAAGAAGGGAAATAAATCTGAAAAGAAACTGAAAAATAATAACTACAAAAAAAAGTGTAAAAGAATAAAAACCATAGTAAAATAAGGTGCAGTTAATGTGCACATCTTGATATACATTTTTATTTATATATCTTCAGTTGTGTATCTTAATTTTTAATGTAAGTATTAATTAATGATAGTGAATAATATTTTTTGAATTGTTTTGTTTTAAACATTAATTTCCCTCTCAAAATGTTAAAATATGTGAGATCTTCCCATTTACAAAAGAAAAGGGGAAGAAGATTTGAGCTGATCTTAAATTTTTTTATCTTTATGTGAAATGTTGTCTTAATTATTGAAAAGGGGAATTAACTCAGTTGAAATAAATGTTAATTAATTGGTAATAATCAACAAAAAATAATCTTGTTTGCTATACGAAATTACATTTCTTGTATAGAATGTGTTAAATTTGATATTTGTCATATCATCATACTTTTTTTAATTTTTTTATTTATTAAAAAAATAGTTTTTGAAATTATTTTTTAGCATGTGTTGATGTCTTTATTCGTTCAGCTATCTATTCTATGAATTAGCAGTGTGTGTGTGTGACTTGATTTTTATTATAGCATTGTGCTTTAAGAGATTTGTAGCTTATCCTGCTAAAAATATTTAACATAAAGTATATTAAGCATATATATTTATATTTTCTCTTATTCCCAGTCATAATTTCTAGGATCTTGTTGATGCTGAGTTAGTTCATAAACAATAACTGTTAATGTATGTAGTTATAATGTATGTTTTGTTTGAACATCTAGATAGCTCTCTGGGCAGTGTAAAGATAAAAATCATCTTTAAAATTCATTCACTGCATTGTATGTATATAGAATGATAATTAATTTATTAGCAACCTATACACACATGGTACCATATGGACACAGCATTAATGATGATCAGAACACATCAAGATCCCAGCATTTTTTATTATGATAGAAGTTTTAACACTCATATATGTATATGTAATTGTAATATTGTTAATTCATTTTTAGATATCACCCTAAGTTTGGCATAAGCTGGCCTCATATTTCATCAGTGTACCTCTTTTAGATCTACTCATAAGGAATGACTGGATTAATAAGATTCTATATTGGTAATGTTGGTTTCTGACTTATAATTATCATAACTACTGATTTTCTCATGCTCTTTTTTATATTCGTTAATGACTAATGAGATAATAATGATTTTCATCTTTCCCTGTCCATCCTACATTCATTCCAATATTTATATATAATTATATGTTTCCCATCTTATACATCTCAGGCTATCCAGATTGTACATTTTGCTTTTATTCATTACATACGCACACATTTTGATACATTTGATGTTAAAATCAGATTCTAGTACTATGATCATAGAAAAAGAAACTCACATGTATAGAAAAGTTCGTTAGGCTTATGACGTATCAAACAAACTTTTTCAACTCCATGATCAGGTTTTCAAGAGTAGACATTAAACAATTTTGCGCTTTTCATATGCCTACATCCAAAAAAAATTGAACCACATATTATTATCACCATTACCCTTTTTTACTCCACTACTTTTAATTACTGGTATTATGATTATTTCTACCTTTTAAATAAATAAAAAAAATTCCATTCATAACGCCCTAACCAAATTTTTTAAAACAAATCGTCCAGTATATTTTCAATAATATTAATCATTGACTAATAAATTGTTTTTTCTCTTCACCAATAAAGGTTGCAATTATAAATATGCGATTTTATACGCACGTGTTAGTGAAGCTGTATTTATAATATAAGATTTAATATGCCAGTTTAGCGCTTTCGAGATTTTGCGAGACTCGGGATAACATCAATACAAGAATTTACCAACACATGTATGCATGAAACAGGGTTAAACATAAAAATGAAAGAACATCGATCTTCTGGGACCACCAAGTAGCTACAGGCTACATATTTGAACCCAGTTCTGCCCAAATGATTTGCACAGAGAAGGACGATGCCAAAAGAAACCTCAAAGACGCTTTTTACATAGTAAATGACCTTAGTGCTATTAATAGAAGAGAGGCATGCTTTGCTCTCTCCAAACAATGGACTAATTAATTAAAAATTCAAGCTCATTCGCATATGTGTACAATAAATCACAACAGTCTTCATTCATAAAGCTATGAGTATGAGATTTGAATATTAAATCTCGAAAGCGCTAAGCTGGTATATTAAACCTTATATTATAATTGCAGCTTCGTTAACTTATGCGAAAAAAATCGCATATTTATAATCATTGACTAAGTGAATTACTTATTATAAATTCATTTCCAAATGATTTATTATTGATTACATTAGCACATAAAAGATCACAAGAACTTTTAGTGTAATAAATCTATATCCCCAGTGTTATGCAACTCTGAGAAGAACTTTTGAGTAGCTAAAAATCATTGTACACACTTAAATTTTAGTCAGATAGAAATTTCACCAATATATTCTTTTTATAAACTTTAAAAAACTGAATTGAAAATGTATACAAAATAATCAATTACAAATATTTTATTAAAGAGCTGAAATTCATAATGCATTAATTACAATACTGAAGTGCTCTCTAGACAGCTCATTGTGAAATGATACCGATTTCTTAGATATAAATTATACTAATGTAAACCTTAAATAATGTATCATACTCAAAATCATCAGAATTCTTTTTCAGTGATAGGCAAGTCACTTTTGTGCTCTCCACCAAACTGCTGTTAGGTAAAAGTTTTTGATGTGAGGTGCTATGGCTTCTCCCTTATCAAAGTCAGGAATTTATCAACTACTGTACCCAGAGAAACATGTTAACCACCTTCCCTTTCTGTTCTGCACCCTAAGTTTTTCCATATTCTTCTCTATCCTGCTCCATCCTATTTCCACAGTATTTTAGTCCAGATCCCCTCATCTTTTTCCAAACTCAGCTTAAAACCAAGAACGCAGTTTCTATGTAATCACTTTGCTTATATTTATTCTCCCACAACTTTATTATTTGTATTCTTTCTGCTTGTAAGCATTTACATTCAATTAACAGATGCCTAATATTTTCCATGCCTTCCTTACATAACTTGCAGACTAAATCACCCATATTTCTTCATTTAGGTGTATATTCCTTTATTACTAGAAATCATGTTCGACCTTAAACAGTAAACTACTTTCCTTGCTATTATCATAAATTAACTCACACCCACTATTCCTTTACTTCTACACATATTTAAACTCTTTACTCTCCATACTAGTTCTCCATCTCTCCAAATCCCTATTTTTTATTAATGCATCTATTCTTCTATTCCATTTTTTGCTACTATACAACTCAACAATTCTAACACAATCATTCCACCTTTTGTACAAGTACACTGACATAAAGTCTTTATCCAAATCTTCTGCATATCATACTATATTTCTTACCCATCTTGTTGCCTGTTCCTTATTCATAACCTAATTAAATACTATTTTGGATATTCTCTTATTATCCATAAATTGCAATCTAATGAACATTTTCATTTTGTTTTTGCATCTCTCATATAAACTTGACCATCCCATTTTTTCTTAAATTGCCTCTTTTGCTGTCCACACATCTGCATTTAATGCATGTCTTCCTACTTCTGTTTGTAGTTTTTCTAAGTAATCTAACACCCCTTTAAAACATAATGCATTGTTACCATAAGTTAACCCTCCTACTGCTACTCCCTTCCATATAATTCTTGCTTTATCATATTTATTATATGAAAACATTGTTAATTTCTTTATCAGTCCCTTTCTTTTCTTTGCTTCATTTATCAATTTTTTCTCCCATTTGTTCAAGCAATTTCTCTGATTACTTAAGATGATTCCCAAACAGTTATACCTATTCACCACATTTAACTTTATATCCCCAATAAAAATTCTTATTCTTCTTTTTCCTCAGCATTTAGCTTCATTACTTTTGATTTTTATTCACTAAATTTAATCCCAATCTTTTTACCCAACCTTTGTGCATGTCTTCAGCATAACTTCTCTACCTTCTCCACTTTCTGTGCACAAGAAGATATCAACAGCAAATAAAAGACCTGATAATATATACACTCCCTTGCCATTTATTAATTGTATCTCTATCTTCCTAGTTGTTCTATTCCTCTCTCCATTTCTCTCAAATACAACAAAAACAAAATAAGTGACATAAGGCATGCTAGTTTTAGTCCCACCTTAATTTTAATTCTAACTGATTCTACATTTTCTAATTGATATGTATAGTAATTTTATTCATACAATCTCTTAATATGATCCACTAAAGCTCATTTATTCCCAAATTTATTAAACTTATCCATAATTTATTTCTATTTAGTCTACCATATGCCTTTTTATATCTATAAAAACCATATATAACTGTTTAACTGTATTCCTACTCATATCTCTAAGTTGTATGATTACAAATAAACTATCTCTTATATGCCTATCCATTCTAAAACCTCCTTGCATTTCTCCCACTATATTATTTTCTTCCATTCATTTTGCCAGCCACCATTATGCGAAAACTTTATATAAGACTGACATCACCACTATTGATCTATAATTGGTTAATTTTCTATAGTTCTTACCCTTTCCTTTAAATAATAGCCTTATTCTTGTATTATTCCAGCTATCTGGAAATACTGCCTTCTATGCTATCTTATTAAAACATGATATTAGATTTAATTTTGTCCAATTTCCCAAATTCATCACCATTTCTGCTGCCCATCCATCTAAACTCTTGCCTTTCCTTTTTAAATTTTTCCCCTGCCTCATTCAATTCATTTTCTGTAAAGCTAATATTTCCATTATAATGGTGAGTAATACTACAAACACATGAAATGATAATTATTATTGTTAGAATCTGAGACTTCTATAGAAAAGTACTGTTTCAATCACATACTAGATTGTCCTTTTTTTAATATACTTTGCTTCATTAAAAAAATTTATGATAAAAGAATTTATTCTTCAAATTTATATCTCATTTCAAAATATACTTTATTCACAATCAAGACATAATGCAAGGAAAGCAATTAACTGTAAATCAAAGTTGAGTGAAGACATATTGTCCCAACAATTATATCAATTATTCAAATCCTAATTACAGATCATACACATTGGAATAATTCAAATTTATATCTTGAACATCTATTACTACATTTATCATAGTCTTTATTTTAGAAAAAAATATAGCAATTATTTCATAAGCACTAATGTAATCATATTTTTAAAATATTCTTTTCATAATTGAATTTTTCCAAACAACATGAACAAGTTTATTATCATTCAATATGTATACATTAAATTTCTTATAATCACACATTTGATTATATCCTCTTTAGATTAATACATTAATTGTTATTAAGATTAATTTTATAGGCATATATATTAAATATGTAGTAATTTAATATTGATCAATATAGAACAAAGATAATGAAAACATGAAGAATTATGACCTGATCAACCAAAAAGCACTACTTCAGCCAAAAATTTGTCTTGGGACTTTTCCAAATGTTTTTATTTGTGTATTTGAAATGTATATAGTGACATATATTTAAAATACTATATATATATATATATATATATATATAGTATTTTAAATCATATATATATATATATATATATATATATATATATATATAATGATAAAATTAGATTAATAATATCATCTGTTAAACCACTAAACATCACATGATTACCATCTCTTATACTAACACATAATAGTTTGTTTTTTCATATGTCATAACATTGGCTGACATGTGAACCCATCAACCGTCTGCAACCAACTACTTGCTTGCAAGGCAGCTGCGATGACCTCTCGGCTAACAACGCTTGACCACATAATTGTTATTGAACAAGACAAAACTCCATACTGTATGGAGTTTTGCCTTGTTTAATATCATCTGTCTGAATTTAATTAGAATAAATATATTAATCTTTAATAAAATTTAAAGTTTGTTTCTGAACTCAATATGATATGATAATTCCTAGACAAATAAATGATTAATAGTAACCATTACTGTATTTATATAAATAGGATATTATCAAAGATGCAAATCCAAGAACATTGACACTTGTAGATTAAATTGTAATAATATCATATTAATAAATACTAAATCTGGACTACTGAAAATTCTGATTCAGTCAGAAATGCACTTTAAAAGTCTTTCTTATTGATTTGTTAAAAAAAAATCTAAAAAACACAGAGAGATATAATTATGGTTAAAATAATTCATATCAGGTCATTTGAATAGTATTGGAAATTTAAAGCTATTATGGTTTCATCAGAGAAAAAAAATACTGTGAGATAGTATTTTGGAAATTATTAATTTAAAAATGAGGCAAATTAGTAAATCTTTCACATTTTAAATAAAAATAAACCTATCTTATCATGAAAGAATTGTGAATAATCTGACAATAAAAAGAAGAATTATAGTGGCACATATACCCTCCCCCACCAACAGCCCATTGTTTATTCAAGATTTCAATGGGGATAAGAAGAGATCGAAAACGCAATATATGTGTAAGAGAACAAACAGGGGTTACTGACCTCATTGAAAAAATTAAAAGACAAGTGGAGTTGGGCTGAACATATTGCTAGAAGAAATGATAATAGATGGAAAATTGAAATTTTAAACTGGAATCCAACAAATTGTTAAAGACCCAGAAAAGAGATCAGATGTGAGATGGATGGATGAAATAAGAAAGTATACAGGGGTGATGTGGAGAAAAGAAGCTAAAGATTGGAGAAGGTGGACTGAACTTGGAGAGACCTTTATTATGCAGTGGATTGTTGATGATGATGATGAATGAAAAATAGGAAATACTTAATATATGACTCTTATACATCATTCATACATAATGTAGATTCGAAAAACTAGAGAAGAAATTATTCAAATGATACTGATATGGAATCATTGCACTCAGTCTCAAATAGACCAATTAATTCAATTCTAAAGGGTATATTTTTAAATAAAATAATGCTATCCATAGTAATTTTATAAGTTATAGTAAATTTAATTTTAGAAAGTAATTGTAAAAGATTATCTTTTTAAAAAAAATTATATAATATAAGGAGAATGAGATATAATATATGGATTAATACTATAAGACGGAGAACGCAGTTCCTTTCTATGGAGTTTTTTTTTTATTGTTCTTCTCGTTAGATAGATGTAATATTCCTATCTGATTGAGAGTCAATGTCTTTTCTTAATTCTTTTGGTGCTGCCGTATTTCGTATTACATTGAATACATCGATGTATCAGATGGATTGATGCCAGTTTGACTGCGAATTTTAGCCTAAGGTTAAATAGGGATAGAATATTTTAATTTCAATGCAAATCTATGTAGTATTCAGACTCGACCCTAAATAAAAATGCATTAAATTTAAGTTGTTTATAGACGCTTGCATGGATTGTTTATCGGTTAACTATGTTTTGCATTTTCATATTTGATCAAAATATATAGACATTCGATAAATAATGATACCTTACGGTGAGTATCTAAAATGTATTTATTCGGATGTCTTTTAAGTTATTGGTGACAATGAAGTATCTTATGGTGAATACTATTGGGTTACATATAAATTTCCCTCCATTGTCAGTAATCAATAATTTTATATTTTGATCGCTTATGTTTACTTTGGAATGTTTTTAACCGTGTAATCTATGTAACCGATCTATAGCAACTTATTATAACAAGCTTTTATAATCCCATCTGTCCGAATTAATTAAAATGTAAAATTAGAATATAATAGTAATTAAAGGTAAATTAAAATCAAAATCAAAGTTAAAAATAATGTTAAATGTTAAAATGTAAAACTAATACTAAAATAATTTTAAATCTTATATATATGTGCATAAATAAATGTTTGTATGTTAATTACTGGCAGTGGCTTATTTTATTTATTTTTTAATGTTGAAATCTAATTAGATAAGATCTTATATTATTTAATCTCTGCTATTCCACTGAGCTAGTGACATGGGCTAACGACCGGATGCAAATTTTAAAAGGAAAAAAAAAATTTTTTTTTTTTTTTGACTTACGTATCTGCCTACTTTATAAATTTTTCTAGTTCAAATGCTTCCCATGAGATTACGAAGTCTCCTTTTTTGGATCATTACAAACAAAGCTACAAAAATTATTAAGAAAGTTAATATTGACAATTAATATACTTAACATAAGAAACTTGTCAAATTATGCAGATTTCTAAAACAACTGACTTGAATGAGTGTCGGAAGAAGTAAATGATATTCTATTAAAAATTGCTACATGGATATTGGTTATAAAAGGCAGCAAGTTACCGGTAAAATTTTAAATTAGAAAAAATAATCTATGAAGAAAAAGAAAAAATATGATTTTTTTTTTTAAATAATCGGCTTACAAGAATTGAATATCTTGAATTCTGTTAAAAGTGATAGAAAAAAGTTAGTTGAGAAATAAATCTTATTGTGAAAGAGAAAGAAACATGATAGAAAAGATCTAAAATCTCAAAAATATAATGCAATGTTTTTCTATTAGAACAAAAGGTGTTTTGGTAATAAAAAGAAGCCATTCCATTATAATTAAAAAGAGAGACATCATATTAAGGATTTATAAAATTTCACCAGAGTCCTTGGGATTTTAAAGTACAGGAATTTAAATGAAGATATGAGATATGAATTTAAATCCATAAAGAAAGAAAAGTATCAAAAGTGATAGAAATATTACAGATATTTTTTTAAAATCAGGTAAAGGAAATAAGAGTTAACTCTATTTTCTTTTTATTATCAAAAGAATTTATGGTGATGTTTTTTATAGCTATGAAACAGACTTTCAATGACAAAAGTAATAATATACTCAATAAATATAAGCATAATAGTATCTGAATGCATAATTCAAATACCTATATACATGAAAATATATTTGCAAATCCTCAAAAATGAATCCTCAGAACTTTAGTTTGAATTATGTCATGTGACAGACATTTCAATAAAATTTGAATGTGCACAGGTGTATATAAAAACAAAAACTGAAAAATAAAAAATATACATCATTGTCTTCAAAATTTATCTATTTTAAATTAGCTTTATTTTTACTTAATTCATTATAAAACTTTTTCAGTTCATTTCATTTCAAATTGTTTATTATTTTGTCAATTTAAATGTCTGAGTAAGAACTTACAGTTATTATTGTGATGCTGCTTTACCATGCATGTTTCATCTATACATTCATCAAGAAATCACTGAAAAATGCAACAATGATATTATTTTTTAAAGAAAATTATAAAGGCTCTGGAACAGAAAAACTTATTAGGAACTGATAAGACATTGAAATATGTGTATGCTTTTCTAATACTATTATAAACTTTTAGTTAATTTGAACTTTTGGCTTAACTATTGCTCTTGATAATTTAACATATGATCTTTAAATGCATTGTTGACAATAATTCTTGTCATTAACAGAGTTACCTGTTATATCCTGATAAAGTTCTGACTTTGAAATAAATAATTTATGCAGGACAATATAATTAATGTGACAATTATTCTTATCTTGTCTTGCATTGGTGGTTGAGAGGTCAGCATGACTGCCTTGCACTTGCAGGCAGTTGCCTGGGTTGTGGGTTCGCGTCCCGGCCAATGCTATGACACTTAAAAAAAAAATTATTCTTATCTTTATTTGAAATAAGTTTGACAACCATTATATTTTTATCAATCCAGGAGAATTATAAATAATGAATATTCTTAAAGTATTGATAGTCTTAAAAACAAGATGAAATACAATCTTGTAAAACTGCTTTATATAATTTTAATGAAGAAAATGATCAACCGGATCAATTTCCTCAATACTTTAGAAAAGACCTTATCTGTTTATCTGTTAATACAACTAAAATGATACTTTAGTGTTATAATTATTCAGCCCAAGTTCATCTATCTATTTATTTAAAATGTACTTTATTGCTTTGATAAAGAAGAAAAAATACAAGTTCACATCATGCTTTAATAACAGATAAAACTCTCCATACCGTAGTGCCATTCAGTGCAAGCCAGAGTAATCAATGGATGCCAGAAGGCTCGCACTGAGTGGCATTACCATATGAAGAGTTTTTCCTGATTTAACAGCTTGAAAAAGCATAAGAAATGGTGATCATGTGATGTTTAGTGGTTCATGCTTTAATATTAACAAAATAATGTTTAACTTTATAAAGGAACTGTCTATAACTTGTTATTGTCAACCTTACTATACTTGCTCTCAGCTAATTTTTTCTAAATGCATATTTCGATTATGGACAATGCTGTGAAAGAATTCCTGCTCTGGACTTTTATGTGTATATTTATTTTATCTATCATAATGAAAGACTGTGTTATGGCATATTTCATTAAAGAAAATAACAAATGGATTCCTCTATTAAAAGGATTAATTTCATTTTAAAATAAAAAACTTTAATTTTTATTTTAAATGGATAAATTAATATAGCATATATTTATATGTTTTACAAATTTAAAATTATTATTATTATTATTATTATTATTATTATTATTATTATTATTATTATTATTATTATTATTATTATTATTATTATTATTATTATTATTATTATTATTATTATTATTATTATTATTATTATTATTATTATTATTATTATTATTATTATTTTCTATTTAGAATATTGATTTTCAAAACTATATTAAAAATATGGAGCTCAATTTGTCAGATAATCCTAAAGAATTTTAGTCTTTTATTAAAACTTCTGGCATTACCAAAAGAAAATCTCAAATGGATTATAATTCATCTTTATGTGCTGATGATTTTTCAGTTCACTTTTCTGAATTATTTGGTAATTCTCAACTGTCTGGGTTTAATTTGATCAAGGGATGTTTTAATGATAGCATTTCTATCGATTGTTTCAACAATAGTGATATTATATCAGCTGTCAAAGAACTCAAAACACATTCAAGTATAGGTTATGACAATATACCTTCTTCCATTTATAAAGGTTGTGTAGAATATATTGCTGCTCCTTTATGTTATATTCTTAATTGTTCCATTAAAAATTGTATTTTTCCTAACTCTCTAAAACTTACCAAAGTTATACCTATTTTTAAAAATGGTTCAAAAGATAATGTTAATAATTATAGACAAATTTCTGCTTCATACAGTTGCATGCATATTTGAAAGATGTGTTTATAAGAAAATTGTTAATGACATAAATAAGATTTTGGTTCCTGTGCAACATGGTTTTTTACCTGGAAGATCAACTGAAACTAAGCTTTTAACAATAACTGATCACATTGCTAATGCCTTTGAGAATCAATGTCATTTAGATGTTGTTTATTTTGATTTATCCAAGGCATTTGATAAAGTGGATCATTCCAGGTTGCTTTTCAAAATGTATAAATTAGGTTTTTCCTATAATTTAGTTGCATGGTTTGAATCTTTTATTAAGAAGAGAACAGCTTATGTAAAGTTTAAGAATAATTCTTCTAATCCATATTATTGTAATATAGGAGTACCTCAGGGCAGTATCCTTGCACCATTATTGTTTAACATTTATATTGATGATTTGGGAGAGAGTTTAGAATTTTTGCATATTTTATGTTATGCAGATGATTGTAAAAATTTTAGGAATATAAACTCAATTAATGATTGCATATTATTACAAAAGATATCAATAATTTTGTGAAATGGTGTAGAGATAATAAAATGGATATTAATATGGATAAGTGTTCAACAGTTTCTTATTCCAAAAAGTCTGAAATGATAATTTGTCCTTATTATATTGAAGATCATAATATAAAATTTGTTGATATTCAGAAAGATCTTGGAATTATTTTTGCAAGCAATAGATCATTTCATCATCATACTGAAAATGTAGTAAATAAGGCTTTTAAAATTATGGGTGCAATTTTAAGGCATGGTAGACAATTTAGTAGTTTTACAAAATATAAATTATTTCTCTCTTTGGTTTTACCAATTTTAGAATATGGATCTGTTGTTTGGAATCCCAGTTCCAAACGAGATATTATTAAAATCCAATTGGTTTATGACAAATTTTCTAAGTACATTAAATTAAAAGACCATTATCTATCCCTATCCATTAGAAGAAAAATGAGAGATCTTAAAATTTTATATAACCTTGTGAATCAAAAAATTATATTAACTAACAAAATTTCAAATATTGCTTTTAATAATTGTTTACATAAAACACGTACATTTACTTTGTTTTATATTAAAATTTGTCGCTCTAACATATTAAAATTTTCACCTTTGTTTCGTTTGCCTAATACCTATAATCATGATTTTATTAATGAAAATATTTTTTCTTTAGACTTTAAAAAATTTGTTACTTATCTTATAAAAAAGTATGGCATATAATTATATTATTTTCATCATTTTTACTCATGTATGTATATTATTTATGTATATTATTGTATAGTTATTATAGTGCAATTCTGTAATTGGCTTAATGCTGTAGTTTTGTACGGTAAATAAATTGAATTGAATTGAATTGAATTATTATTATTATTATGATGATGATGATGATGATGATGATGATGTTTCAAAAGGCCTTTATTATCTCAAAAGAATTACAAATTTTGCATTTACATAGTTCGTCTACATATAATATCCAGGATTTTCCATTATCATTTGAATGCCATTAGCAAATCAATCACTTATAACAGAAGGGAAAAAATTGTTGCTAAATTGTCCTTGTTGCTAATTTGACATGCATATCCTTCTAAGTTTTTTTATAATGTTTAATTTCCTCAATTCACTATAACATAGATCTAATCTTAAGTAATGACCCAGTTGCTGCATAAATGTCAGGTCTGGCCAGTGTCTTATCCCTTTTCTGTATCATTTCAAGTTTATTTGAAAAAGTAGCTGGATGCCTCCTGGAATTGTTACCAATTAGGAAAGTGCATCTAGTACACCAGTATGCATATAGCACAAAGGTTGCTGCCCTGATACTTGGTGTTAATCCCTCTCTAAATGCAGAAATTAATTGATGCATTGTTACATTAGACTTCCTGTAATTTCTAGCTATGAGATTTCTTATCTACCTAAGTCCTTCATAGTGATATAGCAGATGTGATAGGGTTTCCTCAGCTCAATGGCATAACCCACAAAAGGGATCAATTGACGTATACAGTCTTTTTATTATTATTATTATTATTATTATTATTATTATTATTATTATTATTATTATTTATGATGTTATAAAATGTATTTGTAATGGTGTACATTAATGAAATGGATTTGGTAAGCAACATTTAGATAAAAGGGTTATTTTAGGAGTTACTATTATTATTACTGATAGTTCTTGTCATTATTATTTCAGTATAATAGAATACATTATCGTACCCGGGGTAAAAACATCTTTTTATATTTGAAATATGATTATGAATTAAAATATTTTGAAAGTCTGTGCGCCGAATTTAGATAGCATGTAAAATTTTAATGTTTAATACTGGTATGCAATCATGGTGTGTTAGTTTACACATATTGTTAGACCAAGGAGATATGTTATTATGCTTAAGAATGTGTGTGAGCTGATTATTATTATTATTATTATTATTATTATTATTATTATTATTATTATTATTATTATTATTATCATCATCATCATCATCATCATCATCATCATCATCATCCTTACCAAATTTATGCCTTGTGTGTTTATTAATTGATATACTGCTTTGAGACAGATATCAATGTAAGCATTTTTATTGCTTTTGTATGTATTAAGTCCCTCCACGACAGAGAGAGAGGCTTTCTTACTTCGGCATTGCCTGCACAAAGTTATTGGATACCTTCCTATATATATATATATTTCCGTCATCCACTTTGCCTATAATTTAGTATTAGTGTGTATTTTAAATGTTAGAACATTTTAAGGCAATCCATCTTTGAAATTATTTTATTAGCGCTACTGCAATTTAAATTTAAATGTATTGTTAGTATTGAATATATTTATTTCCTCGCCTCTCATAGGTATTAATAGTATTGTATTAATGTATTTATTTTTGCATAATATTTTGCTATCTTTACAAAATTCATAAGAAGTATGTTTCCACACTGATTTTCAGACATCGTTGGCTCTATAAAGTATTTAATATCATACTAGTGACCCGTGTATAGACATATATGTGTGTTATTTTACTCTGCGTACTTAATAGTAAGAGAGAGAGTATTAAATAAAATATGAGAACTTCTTGGGTAATATAAATCCGTGTTATTATAATTTTTGAAGGAATGTTTCGGGAATATTTTATTGTAAAGTATATCAGTATTTCTAGTAGTACAATTTGTTAAATTAAAAGTAATACTTATTGTAAATTTTATTGTATTAAATATTATATTATGTTGTAAATAAATATTTTTGCTATTTCTTAAAAATACATTTCTGTTTTCGTTGCCTTTGTTAAATTCATTTATCCAGAAAATCTAACTTAATAAAGTTTTATTACTCATTATTTTATAAAAGAGTACATTTATATGGTCACATAAAATTTATTTATCTATTTTGTTTATTACTTATTTCACTTGCATTCTAATAAGATACATACTATGTTAATTTGCTTTTATCTTAAATGTACTTTGTAATGTAGTTAGCAGCATAAAATTACCCTTTCTATCCTCTGCATTAATTTATTTTTCGTACTTGATATAAGTTCATATTTGGAGATAATAGAATTAAATATGGTTATATGTAATATAAATTAAATATTTAAATAAGAAGAAAATTTAAAACATTTAAGAAGTGTTTTATATATTAGTCATATGTTGTTTAAAATATTGAGTTACTTGATTTTTATATATTTGCACTTTTGTTTGTCTAAGATATATCTTATGATAGAGTCATAAAAAGACAGAATATTTAATGCATAACTTACAAAAAAAAATCCAGTCATATGTCACGTGACCTAATTTAATAAGCTTGTATTACAAATGTTATATATAGAGCTTGCAAGTAAGCTCTTACCAAGCTTTGTGGAATATCCTCAACCCCAGACTGGTTTCTGTTACTGCCATCCTCAGTGAGATGCTAAGATATTCAAGCATTAGATTAAAAATACTAGCACAAGCTCAAGACTTTATCTAATGTATAACTATTAAGTAGAAAATCTGAAATTTTCAGACATCCATATGTCTTCTAATCCAGCTATCCTAGTATTTTTAATCTAATGCTTGAATATCATAGCACCTCACTGAGGATGCCAGTAGCAGAAACTTTTCTGGGTTGGGGATATTCAGAAAAGCTTGTTAAGAGCTTATTTGTGAGCTCTATGTATAACATTTGTAATACAAGCTTATTAAATAGGTCGTGTGACACCTGACTTGATTTTTTTGTAATTTTATTTTTTGCTATTAAGTCATTGGCAATTTTATATTGCTAAAGCTATTAATATATGGTGTATCTGAACTTAGTTCCATCCCATATGGCTATTTAAGTTAGATAGCTGTAGTGGAAGATATATGAATATCTGAAATTTTCAGAATTTCTACTTAACAGTTATGCATTAGATAAAGTGCTGGGCTTGGTCTGGTATTTTTAATCTAATGCTTGAATATCCTAGCACCTCACTGAGAATGCCAGTAGCAGAAACCGATCTGAAATTGGGAATATTCTGCAAAGCTTGTTAAGAGCTTATTTGTAAGCTCTATATATAATGCGTAACTTAAATAGTTATTGCATTTAAGAGTATTAAAGTGTATAATAATCATCTTTCTTGTATCAAGTACATGTACAAACTCTGAGATACAGATAAAGTATAAATCCTGAGATAAGATTTATATTTTTAAGAAGAACCTAAATTTAAATAATAAGAACCTGAGATAAATTTCAAATATATGAAGAACCTGATATTTTAGTATTGGTAGTTAGATGTTATGTGTCTATAAGAAGATTCATGCCCTGTAAAAAATCTTATGGTGCTGACACACCTGTGTGTGTCATTTGTTCCCATCTCTCTTACTTGGAAAGGTCACAGTGGTTGGTTATAATATATATGTGTGTTCTAATAATTTTATAAGCCCTTAAATAAATAATAGCTATTAAATGTGTACTACTGAGAAGTTATATTATTTATGGAGAAAATACATGAACCATAATAATAATTCACTTTTGGGATTAAATTGACTGCGATCAATGCTGATTGATTCATATAATATCAAAATTGTTATGAATTGTTGTATTGAACACAACTTATTATCATCTATCACTTTCTTATGTATTAAATATATTACTTTTATGCTCAATATACATTGGTTTGGTTTCTAAATATATTATTTTCAGACTTGATTTGAAAATGGCTTTTGTTATTAAATTTCTTCTGGATTTACATTTAGTATCATTGATAAAATATTGTTTAGTTTTATATTCATTTACACTGGTTTAGTTTCTGGTTTTTAAATATTTTCACATTTGTTTTCTAATTGTATTATATCATTTTTATGTTTTTATTTTTGTTGTTGTTTTTAATTTTTTTACTCAAAATATCAAACTTATTAATTAGTTTTTTTTTTCTTTAGACATTAATATGCGATTCATATGATAGATAGAACAGATGTTCTAGTAGCACTTTTGAATTTCTCATACTTGTAAAGTAGGCATTCATGAACTTAATGATATAAGTATTAATAATTTTAATCTGATTTCTCCATGTTGGAGAGTTATTCTCTATAGTTTTTTACATATATTTCTGTTTATTTGTGAAAATATTTAGGAAGTTTTATATTTATCATTTTCACATTTATATAAATAGTAAATCAATTGTTTCTTCACCTTTTCTTCTAACTTCACAAAGTCCAATCATGTCCCATTTAATATAAGACAGTTCTTCTTCTAACTTTTGCAATCTTCTTTCATTTGAAAGTGATCTGCAGTTGTAAGTACTTAAATAAAAAGTCGTCATCAAATGATAGCCTGAGTTTGCAATCAGGGGATTCTTAGCACCCTCTGTCTTCAGCCACCAACCACTGCCTTGGTTGGTGACTTTACAGCCTCCTGGGAATAAGGGCCATGATTTATTTTTGTCTGTCATAATTGTATATATTGGCAAAAATATTCTTAAACTCAGAGATAAAAAGTCAATAAATTCACCATGCTGGCTAATGCATAATTTGGTTATGGTAATAGAAATGAGAGAGGACATAGACTTGTGGAGTTTTCAGAAAAAGAAAAACTTTATATTATGAATTCTTTTTTTGAAAAAAATGTTAAAAGGAAATGGACATGAAAGCATTCAAATGAAGGTACAGCAGAATTGGATTATATTTTGACTAACAGAAAATACATATTTCAAGATTGTAATGTTCTTAATAAATTTAACACAGGAAGTGATCCTCTATTAGTAAGATGTAAGATACATGTTAGTGCAAAAGTAGAGAGACAAAAATTATTAAGAAAAACAATAGTTACAGTTGATATTTTTAATCATCAGAAACATTCTAATGAATTTAAATTAGAACTTACAAATTGGTTTCAAGTATTAGTAGATTTTGAACATGATTCAGATTTGAATGACATTAACAGGAAAATAACTGATACACTTTTAAAAACTGCAACAAAGATAGCTGGTAGAAAAAAGCAGCAATTGACCAATAAAATTTCTACTGAGACTAAAAAATTTATGAAGAAAAGAAGGAATATGAGGATATACAACAATGATGCACTAAAAGGGATTGAATATCTCAAATTTTGTAAAATGGTGCGGAATAGAGTTGAAAATGATATAAGAAAGTATAATTGTGAACTAACAAAGAAAGCTGTAGAAGAGAATAAAAGTCTAAAGAGTGTAAAACAACATTTTGGTATTGATAGGAAATTTATATCTGCAATAAGAAAAAAAGATGGCATTATTACTAAAAAGAGAGATGACATCATGAAATGTGTAGAAGACTTTTATCAAAAATTATATAGTAATAAAGAACAAGTGCCTCCTATATCTATTATATCTTCCGAATTGCCCAGAATTTTGAATGAGGAAGTGAGACATGCAATTAACTTTATGAAAAAAGGGAAGGCTCCAAATAATGATGGAATTATAATTGATATATTAAAAGAAGCAGGTGAAGAAATAGAAGAAATTTTAGCAAAGTTATATACCAAATGTCTAAACAATAAAGATGTACTAGATGATTGAACGAATGCAGTAATAATATTAATATTTTAAAAAGGTGATAAAGAAGATATTAGAAATTACAGACCTATCAGTCTTTTATCAGTGTTATACAAAATTTTTACTAAAATAATTACAACTCATCTACAGAAAACACTGGATTTCCACCAATCAAGAGAATAAGCTGGATTTAAAAGTGGTTTTAGTACAGTAGATCATATCCAGGTATTGAGAGAAGTTATAAAAAGGACAAATGAATATGATTTGCCATTATGCTTAGGTTTTGTAGAGTATGAAAAGGCATTTGATTCTATAAACATTTCTTCAGTGATTAAAGCATTGGATGAAAAAGGTGTAGATCCAGGATATTGTCATATTTTAAAGAATATTTATAAAAATGCAACAGCAACAATTAGGTTACATAATGATAGTAAAAAAATAAACATTGAAAGGGGTGTAAGACAGGGTGACTCTATATCTCCAAAATCTTTGCCAGCAGTGCTGCAAGAAGTATTTTGTGGATTAAAATGGGAAGTTAAAGGAGTGAACGTAAATGGAGATTATTTAAGTCACTTAAATTTTGCAGATGATGTAGTTGTTTTTGCAAATAATGCTTTAGAGTTACAGGAAATGTTGCAGGAGTTATCGGATGAAAGTAGAAAAGTAGGATTAAAGATAAATGTTAAAAAGACTAAAGTAATGTTTAATAGATTTTCTCAAAATATGAAAATAAAGATTGATTATGATAAGTTAGAAGAAGTTAACAGTTACAAATACCTTGGTCAGATTATTAATACAGATGGAAACATAATGGATGAAATTAATCATAGAATTTAACTTGGTTGGAGTGCTTTTGGTAGAAATAACTTGATACTAAAAGGAAATACGCCTATGTGTTTGAAAAGGAAGGTTTTTAATAAATGTGTTTTGCCAGTTCTTACTTATGGATCTGAGACTTGGACACTTAACAATACAAAGACTTCAGACCACTCAAAGAAGTATGGAGAGATGCATGTTAGGAGTAACAAGAAGAGATCGAAAACACAATGTATGGGTAAGAGAACAAACAGGTGTTACTGACCTCATTGAAAAAATTAAAAGACTGAAGTGGACTTGGGCTGGACATATTGCTAGAATAGATGATAATAGATGGACAATTGAAATTTTAAACTGGATTCCAAGAGATTGTAAAAGACCCAGAGAGAGAAAACATGTGAGATGGATGGATGAAATAAGAAAGTGTGCAGGGGTGATGTGGAGAAGAGAAGCTAAAGATAGGAAAAGATGGATTGAACTTGGAGAGATCTTCATCCTGCAGTGGAATGATAATGGTTGATGATAATGATGATGATAAATGGTAAGTATTAAAGTCTCATCTATGGCACTACAACTGTTATAAAACCTAGGATGATAAACTAAACATTTTTATAATATCTAAGATAATAAACTAAAAACTATTCCACTTTTGGTTTAAAAGTGGTTTAAACAAATAACTATTACCTAGATGATTTGATTTCGATTGGTAATGTTAATTGTTAATTTTTATGGTTGCATCATATCTGAAATAAATATAAACACTATCAAAGCAATGAAAATATTAATATTTTTGGTGTAGAATTCTCTCTATTTGTCAACTTGACCAAGTAGCACTTGCATAAGTACTTTTGATTTGTGTATGAATCAAAAAATATTCACTAAACATATTATCTTGGCTAATTACTAATTTTAACAAATTAATGTCCTGATTTCTAATACATTAGTTGTTAAAAATTAATAACATTTTTTATATTTCTACACTTAAAATTCATTTCATACTTTATTTATAAAGCACTAAAATTATTATAAATCTAGTAACTAATAACATAGTATAATTTTACATTAATAAATATTTAATTAAATAGATTAACTCATACAGAAATATATGTAAATGAATTTAGAAACGTATACACTCAAATCATATGACCCATTCATACTTAGTCACCACTAACCAATCACTCTGTAATGTGTATACATTTCAAGAAAAACCTCTCTCATCAATCTTCTATAGAACCACCAATCATCTATGCAAATGTAATAATTTTCATATTTTACTAATAACAGTAAATTAACCAATTTAATATCAGACCATGAATAATCATTGTATTTAGTTTATAAATCAGCTTATTTAAACACCATTTTATTAAAAAAAAATAAACACACTTAAATGTGTATTTAAATAAATTGACACGCTTAAAAATATATGTAAACAAGTTTGGAAAAATATAATTTCAATCATAGTGTGTAGAATATTGTTACTCCTCATTTTATCTTCCCCAAAAAAAAAAACAATCATTTTTATTCATTACAAAGAAAATAACTTCTATCAGCAGTTAATTAAAATGGTTCTAAACATCCAATGTAAGCACCATTGCATTTAGATGTTTTATATAAGTTTATATGATTCTCCCTTGTTTAATGTTTACCATAACCAAGGAAACCTACTTTATACAAAACCATATCATTGGTTAGTTACCAAAAGGTGTTTGAAGGGAACTGAAAAAAGAGCCTTTGATTTCTCTTTGCCTTATAAGAACTAAGAAGGGTACATTTTTTATACCTACTCCATGCATTCTTATTATTGCAGCTTTTATTGCTTATGCAATAAATTAAATGTTAAACAATCATGCATGGGCTTTTCATCAACATGCAACAGCTGGCACATTGAATTTACTAGCTTTTTATTTTTGAGTTTAAGATCATGGTTTTTGTTTATTAATTGCCTGATAGTTTTTTACCCAAATTTAGCTGTTTTTTCAAGTTAATATTAAATATGAGTGTGAATGATATAGATTTTTGACTATTTATAATTATGCCACATAAAATTGTCTTAAAATTAACTTATGATACTTATTCCAAGGAGGCTGTAATGTCATTTGGAAAAGCAAATAGTTGATGGATGAAAGAATAGAGAGTTAATAATCTCCTGATTGCAGACCAGATTAGCATTCAATAATTACCTTTTATTGTAAGAAGTAAACAAAAAAGTGTCTAATATTAAATAGAACATTGTCAGATTTTCTGAAGTTAAAAGAAAAGATGGAGAGATAATTGATTTGAAAAGTGGACATATATTTTACTATAAAGCCATAAACATTAAAAGCACAAATAGAATGAGATTCATTATAAATAAAAAATAAATAATATTGGAAAAATTGATGATGTGTAAGATAAAAATAGCAAAATTAGTTAGTCAACTTAATGGAAAATATAAAATGCAGATAGTTCAGGTTTATGCTCTAACAAGTTCTCAGTTCTCAATATAAGAAAGAAGTAGAGGATTTTTATGTGATGTACGTAGTATATACAGATGTACAAAATGATTTGGATATGACCAAACATTTTATAATTGTCATAGCAGACTTTAACGCTAGAACTGATGTTGTGTGTAAATTTATGATGATAGTACTGTGAAAGGAATTGTAAAAAAGGGACTTTCTTTAAGAAAAATGCTATAAGAAAATAATAATAGAAATATCCAAATAAGAATGCAGCAGAATTATTTTATATTTTGATTAACAGAAATTATATATTCCAAGATTGTGTGTTATTAATAGATTTAACATGGGAATTGATTATCAATTACGGTATGGTAATATTAAAAAAGAGAACGATGATAGTTGGTATTCCTAATCTTCAGAACCACTTTAATGAATTTAAATTAGAACTTACTAATCATTTAAAAATAACAGATTTTAAAAATATCAATAGAAAGGTAATCGTCCAAAAAAACTGCAAGAAAGGAAGTTAATTTTAAAAAACCAGCAAAACCAGCAATTCTCCCATAAAATCTCAACTGAAACAAGTCGAGATATGAAGAAAAAATGAATACAAAAATATATAGAAATGTTCCAGGAAGAAGACTGGAACATCTGTAATTTTCTAAAAATTACAAAAAAGTATGTTAATATTGATATAAAAAGTATAACGATGAATTAGCAACAAAACTTACAGAAGAGAATAAAAGGATCAAAAGTATGAAACAACATTTTGTTATTAAAGTTATTTCAGAAAAAAAAGAGATAAAACTATTACTAAAAAATGAGTCAACATAATAAAATGTATAGAAGAACTGAAATATATATATATATAACAATAAAGAACAAAAAAAAGATAACACAATTACAATATCAGATTTGTCAATCATTTAAAAAAAGAAAGTGAGACATGCAATTAAATCTGAGAAAAATAGAAAGCTTCAGAAAATGATGAATCATAAAAGGAGATGAAAATACCAAAAAATTGTTTGCAAGGTCATATATCAAATGTCTAAATGATCAAGATTTACCAGATGATTGGAAGAATGCAGTTGATAATATTGACATTATAGAAAAGCATTGAAGAAGATATTAGAAAATGTACATCTATCAGTTATTTACAAGTTTTTTGCAAGATCTTTACCAACTTAATTGTAATTCATCTACAATAATCTTTGAACTCAAACCAACAAAGAAAACTGATTGTAGCACAGTGGATTACATCCAAATATTGAGAGACATTATAGAAACACCAATAAATATGATTTCTGATAAATGCCACTACAGAAAGCATTTAAAAATCTTTATCTAGAATTATCCCTGTCCTCAAACCGGTTTTAAGCTATTGGCTATCCTCAGTGAGGTGCTAGGATATTCAGACACTATATCCAAAATACCAATGCAAGCTCAGCATTTATCTAATATTTAACTAATCTGAAATTTTCAGATATCTATATATCTGCAAATCCAGCTATTTAACTTAAATAGCTATATGGTCCTGAAAAAACTTTGGTTGCACCACATATTTATAGCCTTAGTAATATAACTTCACCAAAGACTCACAAGCCAAACTATAATAGTAAAAAAATCAAGTTATACATCATATGACTTAATTATGAGCATGCTAATAGCTCTAAACAAGATTTTCTGATAAATGGCACAAGAGAAAGCATTTAAAAATCTCTATCCCCAAACCAGTTTCAGGTTACTGGGTATTCTTAGTGAGGCATTAGAATATTCAGACACTAGATCTAAAATACAAGTTTAAGCTCAGCATTTATCTAATACTTAACCATGAAGTAGAAAATCTGAAATTTTCAGATAACTATGTTTTCAAATCCAGCTATCTTAATCTTGTGAAATTTATCAGAAAAGCTTGTTTAGAGCTATTAGTATGCTCCCTATATTACATTTGTAATGCAAGCTTATTAAATTAAATCACGATAAATGACTTGATTTTTTTTACTGTTTATAGTTTGGCTTTCAAGGCTTTGGCAATGGTATATTGTTGAGACTATAATTTTGTTGTATAGTTGAAGTTTTTTCAGGGCAATATAGCTATTTAAGTTAGATAGCTGGATTTGAAAATGTATAGATATCTGAAATTTTCATATTTTCTATTTAATAGTTAAGTATTAAATAAATGGTGAGCTTGAACTGGTATTTTGGATCTAGTTTCTGAATTTCCCAGTGCCTCACTGAGGATATCCAGTATTTTGGAACCAATTTGATGATAGGGATAATTCTAGATAGAGATTTTTAGATGCTTTCTCTTATGGCATTTATCCAGAAAGCTTGTTTAGAGTTATTAGCACACTCATTATATATATATTGTGATAGTTATATTAGCACACTCATTATATATATATTGTGATAGTTATTTGGTATTTGTAAAATAATAATAAACTTCAAAAATTTGTATTGGTTTATTATAAAAATAATATCTTAATTTATCGTATCAAACAAAATTTTTTAAAAAAAATCCAAGATGTCTCCCCATATATTTATAGTGTTTGAAATTCTTGTAGCAATTTTGGTTTAGTTTTAAACACACACGTAAAAAGAAAAAAATGGCAATACACTAATAAAGTGCATAATTTTGTGTATATATGAATAAATTTGTTCAAATAGAAAATCAGTTAAGGCAATATATTAGTGTACACATAATGGTAAAGCTAAATAGTGACAAACTTTTAATGTAATAATTAAATGTGTTGATACATTTATGAATATTTGTGTTTCTCTGATACATTTAAATATAAAAGAATATCATTTTAAAATATTTAGGTAAAGTTATTTTAAGTCTGAAATAAAATCTCAATTAGTGTGAGAACTGTAAATAAAATAAAAATCATTTATCTTAATATCTGTAATATAAATATTTGTTCTAACATTATAATTTGTATGTTTAATTTTATTAAAGTAAAATATTTTACTTAAATATGTTTTAAAATGTTATGTGTAGCAACTGTACTAATAAATAAAAAAACATCTGGAAAATGTTCATGGTAAAATGCACAAACAAAATATTAAAAGAAAGATTACCTAAAGACCTGCATTTGGATATTTACATTACACCATTTGTAAAAGTAATTGAAATACTCTGTAAACAATTAAGTAAGAAATGGCTAAAACCAGAAAATTTCACTTTTTAGGAAATTAGTAATTATTCCCTTTGTATTTTTAAAAATGAAAAAAAATATATATTATTATTTTCTTAAAGTTTACCACATCAATGGATTGATTCAAAATATAAAATTTCATCATCATTTATTCTTCTACCAAGAATTATTCTACTCACTTCTCTGTGATTTTATAATTAATGCACCTACGGTTTTCAATAATCTTTTTTTAAAAAAAAACATTAATAAAAGATTTTACTTGATTAAAAATAATTAGAACTCTTAAAGGCTTAAGTAAACTTTAGATTATAAAGAATATTTGTTTTTACTTATTATTTTATATATAGATCATATAATATAGTTGTTTTAGAATTCCTATAAGAGGAATGCTGGAATAAATATAAAAAAGTTGTTTGACAGGTAATATAATATAAATTATATATATTATTATAATTTCAATATTGTTGACTTAGTATGTGTGTAATTTGTTTAAGATAGAGATTATTAATTAATGTTAATGTAGGTACATTAAAGACTGTATGAAGAATATTTATATAATTAAGTACTTTATTCTACTATAAATAAACTTGGTAAAGCTGATTTTAAAAATTATTAAAAGAATATTTCAATCTACAAATTCATTTAGGTGGCACTGATAATAATAATAAAGACATAAATGGAGAGGAATTGTATGAAGAACTATGTCTGTTTAAAAACTTATTTTCTAATGAATTATCTTCAAATCAAAAATCTACTTGATGTCCTAAGTTATATTCATGAAAATGATTTGATTGTTTTATTCCCAAATATGAGCATATCATTAAGAATATTAACTTTTCTTAAAAGTATAGCTATGAAAGGATATAATTTTCAAAGTTAAAAATCATTGAAAAAATTATTTATGTTCAACAATGACACAAGATCAGTTCTTAAATTTATCAATGATAGCTATAAAGAATGTCATATGCAATATTCTAAATGTTGATGATATTGTATCTAAATTCAATTCTGTAAAAGCTCAGAAAGTAAATTTATTATTATGTAATAATTAGAGGGAATTTCATCACAAACTTTCAAGCTTTCTTCAGCTATATGCTTCATCTCACAAAAATACGAAAAAGATAAATGATCTCTAAAGTACATATTTCATGCTGATTCAGCACTCATCATTCGGTCCAGATCATATCTCCCACATATAAATATATAATCAGTGCTCAGCTTATATTAAGATAGCAAATCTTCACCCTCTAACACTTCAGCCATCTGTATTATTGAAAATCTTATAATGGAATGCTCAAAGCCCTTGTTGATGCCAAAATTTTTATCATATCCATGTTGACTTTAAGTTATTCTGACCTTTCATATATAGGACCTTAGCATGTCCATGTAAATACACAAAAGAGGGATGAGCAAAATTCAGGCTAAATCTGTAACATTTTAAGTACAAATATATTATATATTCTGAACTTTAGATGTAATTAAAGGGGATTTGAACACAAACTTTCAACCTCTTTTCAATTATCCACTCTATCTTTATACAACCAATACACATGACTGCATAAATATAAAAAAGATAAATGATTTCCAATATACATATTTTGTTCTGAACCATCAGACATCAGTTGGTCCAGATCATTATCCCCCACACATATGTATGATGATTGCTCAGTTTATATTAAAATAGAAAATCATAAAACTTTAATGGACAGACTTCAATCTTCTCCACCCTTCAACTCTTGCATCAATTATATAAAATAAAGTGGATAGCTGAAGGAACTTTGGAAGTCTGTGTTCAAATTCCTTCTAATTGCATTCAGTATATACAATATACTAATATTTAAAATATTACAGATTCACCTGAATTCTACCCATGACTCTTCTGTGGATTTAAATGGACATATTAAGGTCATATACATGAGGGGTCAGAGTGACTTAACAATCAACATGAGTATAAAAACAATATTAGCATTAACAAGGGCTTTGGGCATTCCATCATATAGATGGCTTAAGAATTGGAAGGTGGAAAAGATTGAAGTCTGTCCATCAAAATTTAACGATTTTCTACCTTAATATAAACTGAGCACTGATTGTATATGTGTGTGGGAGATGATGGTCTGGACCAACTGATGAGGGCCAGTTCAGCACAAATTATGTATATTGGAAATCATTTATCTTTTTACATGTATGTGGTCATGTGTATCAGTTATATAAAAGTGAGTATTGGTAGCTGCATGGAAGTTGAAAGTCTTTGTTCAAATTTCCTCTAATTACATCTAAAGTTCTGTATATATAATATACTTGTATTTAAATTATGTAATAATAGTTTTTTTCATTATCTTTAATAAAACACTAAAACTTTTTGCGGAGGAGCGCCAATTATTGCTGTTCATAATGCTGCTGTCGACCCTTCCTCCGGCCTTACCTCTGAGCATTGAAAGTGGATGAAACAGAGGACAATATCATTGTTATTCATATTTTAATATCAAGTTATATTTCTATGCCACGAAATATTGATGCTGATTTAGGTGACTGCTGAGGAAGGTTTGTCTTGAATGATCAGGATTTTTTACAGTGTGGAAACCAATTTTATAAACTGCAATTGGAGATTATATCTTTCCGAATTGGTTCCCATTGTTGAATATTTATATATGCTTACATTCTAATGGTAGAAAATTAACATATTCGTCTGCTATTTTTATTTCAATCTATGATAAATAACAACTTTAATTTTTTTTTATTACAATTGTCTTATTTTTAGGATAGCAGCTACTTTATAACCAATTGAACTAATTATTTAATATATGTGTCAATTAATAAGAATGGCACCCCACTAATATCTCACCACCGTTAAATTGTATACTCTGAATCGAGGCTATTTAAAGATTGCTTTGCCTTTTTGTTTTATACTGAATTATTTTACCAATAAAATGGAGTTGTAATATTGCACTTCAGTTTAAATTATATACAATATCTAATTATGTCATTTGTAGGTATTTTAATAATACTATGTGAGATCAATTGAAACAGTGATTAAAGTTTCGATACCTTATTATTTGAACGTCGTTATACCTAGAAAATACTATATTGATTTTTTTATTATCATTATACAGTATAATATATATTAAACTTATCCCTATTCCAAATAAAAAATGTTATCCGGTTGTCTAGATTATTTCGCTTAACTTATTTATTTTTTCGGTTATTTAATTAAACAATTTTAAAATTTCTATTAATTTTGTGAATCCACTGTCTTACGGTTCTCTTCGTCATTAATCTCTCTTTGCGAAACTATTTCCTACTCCTTTCGTTTCTTTTGGATTTTTTTTAATGGCCTTAATAGATATCCAAAATGTTCCTTTTAAATATCTTATTATTTATTTCTGTCCCTTTTTAATACGTTAGTATTTATTTCTGTTTAAAATATTTTCTCATAGTTTTATTCCTAAGGTGTTCCATATGTTATTTGCAAATCCTACATTAACAAGTGTTGATTTTTCAAAAAATACTACATATATTTATCCAAAAATAGTTTAATTAACAGCGACATCTACAATTTCTTATCCAACTTTATTTTACTAATGCACATCACATTAAATATGATTAATTACACACATACGTTAATCATAATGTTCTAATGTGCCGAGAAGTTTACATAAATGTACGTGTAAATTGTTCCCGGGCAGAAAGAAAGACACTTTGTATTTCAGATTAAAAGAATGAAACTTGATTTTCAGCGTGATTTGATTAAAATAAAGAATAATAAACATTTTAATTTTTTTTTTACAAAATATGATTTAAAAGATTCAAATACTGATTCAAGTATAATGCTGTCAATCATAAAGAATTTTTTAAAATGTACACACACATATATTTCCTAAAAATGATTTGAATATGTATATATTTCCTCCCAAATGTCTATACACATCTACCGGTATATGCGCGTATGTATATACTCGCACAAATATGTATTCACATATGTATGCGCGCGCACACACATATGAATATATACTGAATTTAGGAAACATATTTTTAGTTCAGAGATTTGAAAGTTACTCGTCATTGAAATAAAAAATATTATATCAAAATTTAGAATCTTATATAAACACATTAAATCAAATCATAAATTTATTTTTTAACATATTTAATTAAACTTCAAAATTCACGCGTAAATTATAAATTACATCGGTCATTAGATAAAATTAAGGTCATTACATTAAAATTCTTTAAAATTACAAAATAAAAGTTTAAAAAATTAAGAATTATAATTATTATTATTGTCAAGATATCGTAATTATTTTCTTTAGCTGACTCACTGTTTCTAGATAAAGATAAAACAATTGTAGGTACTTTAAGTTTATATATTATGAGGTAATTAATGCTAAATCAATGAATTTAATATTGATATAAAACTTAATGATAAAAAAAAATCAAGTTTCTTTATCAGTCAGTGACGAGAAACTCAGCAACTATTAACTTTGATGGATATCACCTTAAGAATGTAAAACAACTTAAATACATTAATACTTTTATAAGTAGAAAGGTTGGTCTTAGATGTTGAAGCACAATACAAACGTCAATCCGCTACTACTGCTTTTAAAAAGTTAAAATATAAAATATCTCATTATAGGAAAATAACTGTTAGCTATAAAAGAGCTATTGTTTCATTTAAATTATTGTAAGGAAATGAGATTTGGGCACTTAAGTATGATATGTAAAAATTTCAAAAATACAATGACAATATTATAAAAGTAGTCAATTTGTTCTTCAATTTGCTGACTGAAATACTATAAGAACTTTCTATTGTAAAATCACAGCTTCATTGGATTAAACTAGTAAAATGATTACACACTGCAAGATTTCTTAAAAGGTATTGGGAAGATATGGCAGAGAACAGAATACATTGGAAAGCTACAGTTAGATTTGATGTCGGAAGTATCTTAGAAAGAAAAGTTTTCTGCTGAAAAAATTAAAAGACAGCGTTGCAAAATATGAAATAAACAGAAAAAATGGACTCGCACGCACGTATTATATACCTGGACGTATCTGTGATTCAATGATTGTTTTTACAGTCATTGCAAAACTTGTTTCGGGACAGTTTTTTTTCTTATTATTATTATTATTCCAAAAAGTACCTTTATTGGTAAAAGGTTACAAATAAGTTCTATGGGTACTCCCCATAGATGAAAAACACTTATAAATCATTCTATCGGCTCAAGTATGCTGGGACCACATTCTGTCACCTGCATCTGTGGGCTAAAGATATCAAAAGTATACACTAAATTATATAAATGGACGGTGGCTAATATTAGTCCAACTGCCTTAGATAATAAACTAGGTGTTTCAGATATCCAAGAAAAACTAAATACCGTATTCAAACATCAACTCTATGACAGTCGATCAAGGAGACGCCACGGTCCATTCAGGATAAAATTCAAACAGGAGAGACGATTCTCACCCAACTGACAAGTCCGCAAACAACCCCCCCCACACACACACACAGAATGGCTGTCCAATCTTTTTTCTTTGACTTGGAATAGCCATATTCGTTACGAGCGACCGATGTATGTACGTCATCATCATCAACGATTATCAATCCACTGCAGGATGGTCTCTCCAAGTTTAATCCATCTTCTCCGATCTTTAGCTTCTCTTTTCCACAACACCCCTGTACATTTTCTTATTTCATCCATCCATCTCACATGTGGTCTCTTTCTGGGTCTTTTACAATCTCTTGGAATCCAGTTTAAAATTTCAATTGTCCATTTATTATCATTTCTTCTAGCAATATGTCCAGCCTAACTCCATTTCAATCTTTTAATTTTTTCAATAAGGTCAGTAACACCTGTTTGTTGTCTTACCCATACATTGCGTTTTCGATCTCTTCTTGTTACTCCCAACATACATCTCTCCATACTCCTTTGAGTGGTCTGAAGTCTCTGCATTGCTCTTCTATTAAGTGTCCAAGTCTCAGATCCATAAGTAAGAACTGGTAAAACACATTTGTTAAAAACCATTCTTTTCAAACACATAGGCATATTTCCTTTTAGTATCAAGTTATTTCTACCAAAAGCACTCCAACCAAGTTTAATTCTATGATTAATTTCCTCCATTATGTTTCCATCTGTATGTATCATTTAATGACTGATTTAGTTATTAAAAGCTTTAGTTATAATTGAATAACCTCACGCTTTTTGATTAATTTAAACATCAACAAAAGCTCTAATTAATTTTTAAATCTCTTTAATCTTATCTAATTCGCACATTGTATATTCTTTATACCCAAACTTGTTTATAATTAATAAAACAATTTTTCTGAGCCAGTCAGTACTTGTATGTTCTCGGTTATAATTTTTTTTATATAATTATTATTAATAAAATAATTTTACTTAATTATATCATAGACAAACAAATAAAAATTAAAATTATTTATATCAGCAATGATTAGCATCTTAAATGACAGCATCTTCCACACTATCTATCGTCACTAAATCGGCTGATTTTTAGTTTTAACGATGGAATGTTCATTCATAAAATTTATGAAAATGGAGTATTAAATGGGCTACGCACATTGGCGGAAAAAATGATCGTTAGGTTTTTTTTTTTTAACTTTTCTATCATATTCGGTAGAAATAAAAATTATAAAACTGTTTAAAAAGAAAATTATTAAATGTATTCTACATTTCTTTATTTTACTTATCCACAATTGTGAGAATGTATGTGTGTGTGTGTATTAGATGTATATACTGTTTCTATACATATATAACTTGTTCTAAGAAAAGAAGATTCATCTTGATATTTTACCAATTGTGATATTATGAATCACATACAATAATAATAACCGATTTATTGCTTCGGAATTTGTGTTTATTTCTAAGCTACGCGAAAACATTTCGTTACTAATTGTCATTACATAATATTAAAATACCACTTCCCCCTTCATCATTAGTAGCTTTCAACTATTAATAACTTTATTAATCAACATTTATTTTCCAGTCTATTTTTTATTTACAGCAAACTCGAATTACAATTTGCTTCCTTTTGAATGATTTTTTTCTTTTACTTTTCTTTGTTTTTTTTTTTTCCATCTATATTTCTTGCAACTTAGGACTCATTCTGAAATGGAAGTGACGGGGAGGGATTCGTGATGTGAAAATAATCACGTGACGAGGGAGCGTGCAACATACGGCTCTGGGGAAAGATGAATGAAATTGTAGCACTGCGCCTGTGCAAAGTATACTGCCAGCCCGCACGACAGTTTAATTTGGCTCTTAAAAAGGAGGAAATTTGGATAAAGCTACAAAAATGTCACGCTAAAAATAAAATGCTGTTCCTTGCCTGTATCCATGGACTACGTTAAGTTCTTATTGATCCCGAACCTTTTCTCTCCCCCCACCCGCCCCCTCGTCTTTTTTCTCTTTGAATAGCGGCGCACGTGAGGAAACGGATGGTAGAACTTGCGCCTGTTGCAATATCGCCTCAAATAAAGTAGCACTCTAGAATTCAGCCAATGTACTATTGTTTCTCAAGTTATTAAAATTTAACCATTTCCACGGATTTCTCGGTATTGATTCCAAATTTGATCTAATATTTTGTTATCAACCAACAAAAAGCCTGCAAGTCATATAAATATAGTTCTGGCTTATCTAAACGTTGTTCTCCGAGCCGAGTGGGCGCGTGAGTTACATGGGGCTCTGTTTGGTTCTGATCGCAGTCTGCTATTAATTATTCAGTAAGTTGTTATCGTGCCTGCTTCCGTCACTTTGCTGGCGGCGCGTATATAATTCACTTCTCTTAAGCCGCGGTCACGGTTTTTGCCCGACTCTCGCGGAGTACGATCTAGAATTATCCGCTTGGACTTTCCATTAACGGATCTTAACTTGCCGAAATACCGATATGAGTGCAATACATTTATTATTATACATTACTATTACGGGCTTATGTTTACATGTACTTTTGGTGGGTGCCGTAGCCAAGGGCACCAATAGTCCATTTATGAATATTTTACGTAAGCAGAAGGTCTCCCGGAGTGAAAGTTCCGCACGAAATCGGGTTGAAAGTAAGCGAGCTCAATCTATAGGGACTGAAATATTTTCTAGGTGGTCTCGAATTAGCAGAAAATTAGATGTGCCCCAAATAGGTGAGTAATTTTGTCTTTCTATTATTTTTATTGTTTATGTGCTTTACCTGGCTATTGATTACCAATTTAATGAGTGTAAAAGAAACCATGGCGTCTCCAATGCGATGAATTAAATAAAACTTCTTTTAGAATTGATTTTAATGATAATAGGTTACAAATAATGATATATGTTTGAAAGAAATTTACTGATGAGCAAACATTGCCGAGAAAAGTTTTAAGAGACGTGTGATTTGCCTTTTAAAAAAAGCTAATCTGGTGATTAAAGTTACAGAAGCTAGTCGGCCTCACACAGATAGCTAACAATAGGCAGATAACCTGTTCTAATTTTAGCTATTAAATAAAGTTCTTCTTTTAATGAACTTCGCATTGAAAGACTACATCTTTTTTGAAAACATGCAGTTTAATATAACTTTTTTTAAATAATCGTTTATCTTTTAAATATATTTAATTAAACGAACATTTTTAGAATTTTATTTAATAATTTGTAAATTAATTGTTCTTTGTTTTTTGGTTTTTATTAATTCATATATAATTATTTTATAAGTTTTAATTTTAGCATATTAAAATATTTTAGTTTGTTTACTTTTTAAAAATTTGGAGCACTAATATTTGCAAGTTGGTATTAGTAAAATATTTTTTCTTTTAAACACAAGATGGCGTATAGTATTAGACCAAATAGTTTTAAATTTTTGGATTATAAGTATTATATATCAAATGGGATATTTTACAAAGAGTTATTTGTTTTATTAATAAAATATGGTGCATTTAATTCTATACTACAATTATTTTATACAGAACAATTGTTTAATTAAAATAATTCTGTTCCAATACTAGAGACGCCTTTTGATGTATAAAATAGAACATATTATGTTTATTTCTTAATTGTAAAGAATAACAATATCAAACTTCACGCATTCTTAGTTATCTTTTTATAATGAAAAGTTTAAGAAACTATTTTTCTAATTCAATCAAGTGGAGGAAATGCGTGAAGTTACAAATGTTCATAAAAGAATTTATTGTCGGTAAATTCAGCGGTACATGTATAAATATTTATGGCATACAATATATTCATATTTTTCTTTCCTAAAAGTATGTGTGTATTTTTGCATATATACAGTCGATATTAGAACTTAGCATACATTTAAATATTTATTTTAAAACTGGTAAAGAAATTTGCTTTACGAAATATATTTTATTAAATGTACAAACAATTTAGAATATTATTGATTTTATAAAATATTTTTAATACCAAATTATTATTGTTTCGATGTTTGCGTTTATTTATTGGTTATATGTTTTGATACTTAATAATATTAACATATTATTTGCAGTATATTCGTCTGTTTGGATAATTATGATTGGGCGTCATACAAAATCAACAACGATATTATAAAAATATTTAAAATCAGAGAAAAACTTAAGCAAAAATACGTAAATTATATATATATAATCAACATTTCATAAAACTATGACCGTTTTTATGAATACAGCTGTTAAGAATTATTTTTTATAGATAACCATCTGGTTGCCAATTTGAATTCAATTTTAAATTGATAAGTAGCTTTTTTATTAGAATTTAAATCTGTAAAACGCTTTTGTTTTGTTTTTTAAAAAACTCATGAACATTATATATGCATGTTGTATATATATGTGTGTGTGAATATATAGCAACGAAAGATCAAACATACATTTACTTCAAAAGATTAAAATAGTGATATTTTTTACTGAATTGGTGTTTGAATAGTTTCATAATAAAAAATATTTATGACATTGAGATGGTTCTTAAGGTAAGCTCAAGGAGAAAAATGAGAATCGTTTCCTAAAACTCTTGTGTTTATTAAAATATTTTAAACAAGTTTACTCTAAAATGTAATTAAATTCTTCAAATTTTACCATTTTTTTCTTTAAAAAGAGCAAATATATATAGGTTATTAAGATTCTGGTTTTTTTTATTTAAAAAATGTTATTTTTTGAGATTTTATGGTAATAACAGAAAATTGGTGAAATAATTTTTAAAACAAAATCCATCAAAGGGGAATATCTATAATGTAAGATTAGAAGTAAGTAATATCATCTTTGGAGGGGTGGGGGTAGGGAGAGGGAAAGCTAATCAGTTGTAACTGTCCTAAAAAAATCTGGCAAGTATATGCCTACAATACAGTGCTGTGAAAAATCGGAAACTGATTGCAAAATGGATTTATATGTCATGGAACCCTGAATTAATGGAAAAGATATCCAAAAATGTTGATGATTTTACTGATAATTTAAAGTGTCATTTTTGTTTTGAATTCTTAGCCCATACCTATAACAAGATATTTCTTTACTTGCAGTTCATTTGAAAATATTAGATTATTATATATTACCAAGGCCTAAAAGTAAAGCACCGTGTTTTAAAGAACCGACAAGATAATAATCAAAATTTTCTAGAATAATAGAGATGTAATCTCATGACATTATCCATTATTATCCTTATACAGAAATCCTGAAGAATATCTGAGAAATTATGAAAAGAAAGAAACAACAACTTTAAGTATATATAGTTATCTCAAATCGATGTCAGAATTGGCATTATCACTAACCATTGCCAAGAGATACACGTTAATGACATCACATAAATCTGACATGGCATTTTTCAGCTACAAATTTATTGATTTCATGAACAAATAACTTTTATTGAGTAGTTTTATGAAATGTCAGAGAATAGTTAGAACTTTTTCTGCACAGATGCAGATTCTACAAGTGAAATTTTTTTTTAAATAAAAGCATCATTTTAGCATATAGTAGTTAAAGTATGTTTATCTTCATGTAAAATAGGAACTGTAAGGGGAACAAATAATTTTGAGAAAGTTAATAGTAAGTAAGTAGACGAGAAATAAACGTGACCCCCCACCCTCCACTTTTGATACTTGAATTTTAATTGGTAAATGATGTTAATATGTATTTATATCTATAATACACATTAATGTAATGATAAATATAATAACTTTAAGTAATATGTTACTTTTAAAATGAGCGCGCGTGTATTCGTGTGTATATATATGTAGTATATGCAAAATCACACGAAAAAGAAATGGTTACATTTTTTGCTGATGGCAGAGACTGCTAATGAAATTATAGACGTTACAGCAGCATTCCATGCTAACACGCCGTCCTATGGACTGGAGCCATTTCAGGTCAAGCAGGTAAGCTGGATGAATTGACAGGTGAGACAAGTGTCACCTGAATAAACACTGTCGGCATAACTCTTCGCTATGATTAGGATCGTGACCACTATCTATGTCTTTTTATAATAAACTATACATTCCATAAAGCTCCTCCTATTTTATTAAAACAAGATTTAGCAATTAAAGTAAATTAATAATGAGAATAAGCATTTGTGTGTGTGCGTATATATAATGATATAAATGATAAAACCAATCAGAAGTTTTTTAAGTGTTTTTTTTTTCTATTATACTAGAGATTTGATTTTGATAGTCATCATCAGTCATGATGATGGTCATTTAAACATGTCGAAAAAAAATTTTTTTTTTGCTAGAACTTTTTTTTATGTTTTAGGATCCGATCTAGAATCACTCTCATTTTGTTGATACCCCTCATCCAAACTTTAAATTAATTCATTTTAAAAATAACATTTAAAAAAAATTCACTTTGTAATCAAATCACTTTTTTTAATCTGTTTTGATATGTCTACTTCTGTGCTACTCGTAGCTTATTTTGTTTTTATATTCAAAGTCCATGTTTCATAGCCATAACTTAAAACAAATAAATCTGAATCTTATTTTTTACACATTTTTTATGTCCTATTTATTGCACTTTTGCTGATATCAATTAATCTAGATAAACTTCAGCTTATCCATGAAACCATTAGTCTTTATATTAACTCAATGCTGAATTACTTTTATTATTACTGCAAATCAAACAAAACAGCACATTATTATTATGATTATTAGTAGTAGTAGTAGTATCATCATTATTATTGAGTTCCTTGAATGAGGTAGATTCATGATGATCATATAAATATTTCTCCAGAATGACCTGTTGTCTTTTATTAATCCAGAGTAATCAATAGACACTAGATGATAGTGCTTAATACATCATTCAAATATCTACTCATTATTAAGGCTTACAATAGATGGCAGCAAAGATTTACTCCAGAAAAACATTATATAAGCTGTGGACATATGACCTGCCTTGCTTTTCTGGACTATTCAACAGAACAATTATTATTATGGTAATACTTTGGCACCATTTCATTTAGACAGCTTTTTTTTTTTCATGTGTCATAGCATCGGCCGGGACGCGAACCCACACCCATCTGCAACCAACTACTTGATTGCAAGGCGGGTGCGATGACCTCTCGGCTAACAATGCTTGACTAAACTTTTTGTTCTCTTTTTGAATATGTTTTGCTTAATTCAGAATAGAAGAATCAATTATTGATGATTACTGGTCATAAACTTTGATTTATCAAATTTAGATTTACTAGTTAATGTAATCCTGTGTTTAAGTTTATTTCATATAATTCACCTATTTTTGATTCTACTTCGTCAAGAATATTATGATCATAATGGCAATATCATGACTTCGATTCTCATAATTTTACATATATGAAAACTTTTTTTGTTTTCTAAAATAGCAGAAAAGGAAATTATGAAAAAAATTTATCATGCAAGCATTTAATTTATTCTAAATTTATTGATTTTATTGATGCCGAAAAAAGATATATTATTACACATATTTTATTAACATAAATCTTTTTTAGTCTTATTTTGTTCAAATATTGATGTAAAAGACAGCATAACTATTCATATATATGCTATTATCATCTTATTTAATAATTCTAAATAGTAATCTTATTTAATAATTCTAAATAGTAAGCTGTAATTATTAAATTTACATATATAATAATCTACTTATATATATAATATTAAATAATATCAATTTATTCCATTTGTAATTTTTTTTTTTTTTTTACAATATTCCAAATGATAATGTTTGATGGAAAAATCAACCAATCTCTGCTGAATATATATTTCTGTCATAATAAGTATTATCAGCAGTCTACAAGCCAGATGGCACTCCATCAAATACGGCAATACAATTTTTATTTAAACACATTGCAAAATTTAATTTGATATTAAAGTTTGAACATAAATTTAACAATAATTTAACTAATCTGCTGTGGATTAGCGTAGCGTAATGTTAATAATCAAGATGGAGTTTTTAATCAAATTCATTTTTAAATAACTTTGCTTTCAAATAAACATTTAAATGTGTAAATAATTAATTAAACACCACAAAAATATGTAACAATATTAAATAATATTAAGTTAAAACAATATTGACTAATTCTTATCCCCTTATATAGTGTTTAATTAATTATTTATATATATATTCAGGAATTTCTATTTAATAATAAAATTATTAAATATAAGGGATTTGAACACAGACTTTCAAGCACCTTTCTACTATCCACACTATCTCATACTACTTATACACATGACCACACACATGTAGAAAAGATAAATAATCACCAATATATGTATTTCGTGCTAAACCAGCACTCCTCAGTTGGTCTAGATTATCATCTCCCACACATATATATAATCAGCTCAGTTTATATTAAGATGGCAAATCTTTATACTTTAATGGAAAGTCTTCAATCTACTCCAACCTCCAACTCTTCAGCCATCCATTCTTTTGAAAATCTGATAATGGAAAGCCCAAATCCCATGCTTATGCACTGATTATATATGTGTGTGTGTGTGTGAGATGATAATTTACACCAACTGATGACAGCTGGTTTAGCACAAAATATGTATATTGGTGATTATTTATCTTTTCTGCATGTGTGTGGTCGTGTGTATCAGTAGTATGAGATAGTGTGTGTAGTTGAAGGGTGCTTGAAAGTCTGTGTTCAAATCCCCTGTATTTACAATTAAGTTCCAGGTATATGAAGAATGCCTGAATTTCAAATCTTAATAAAATTATTATAATGTTGACAATATTGGTATGCAAGATCTCAAGGAAATGTAATAGGGAAAATAACTATATGCAAAATTGTATACAAGATACGCTTAAAATCTGGATAATGTTCGCAATTTTTGCCGAGTGTATAGTTATTTTCCATAATAAAATTATTGCAAATAAATGCAAATGGTACTCTGCAAAGAAGTTGTACAATTCTTAAAAAATGAGAAAAATAAAACACCTTGTTTCTATGTCCCTAAGCTTACCTTGATACAATATTGATAACACTATAGCAATATATATATATATATATATATTCATCTTTCAGTATTATCAAATTGAAATAACATAAATAAATTTGTACAGTAACAATTGTTTGGAAGATTGGTGTTTGAGCACCAAAATAGTAGTTGAATCATAACAATTCCACTTAATTGCAAAAAATGAGATACAATATATATATATATATTAACTCTTATAATAGAAATTCAAAAAGATAAAGTTAATAAAAAATAAGTTTCTTTCTTTTTGAGTATAGCAAATAAGAAACAATATCATTTTCTTCCAGGGCAGGTTCCCTGGATAATTTTTTTAGATATTTTTATCAATAGCTCTGCATGATTTAGTATGCATAGTTGTAGTATTAGATTGAAAACTGGTATTCCAATTTCACAAATCATGGCACAAACACTATCATTCCAATGTGTAAACTTCTTATAAACTCCTCTGCCATAAACCATTAATTATTTATGTCCTTCATGGTAGAGGATCAGATTTCATGGTTCAAAAGTTACTGACAATGGCTCCCACTCTCTCATTTCTCATGCTCAAACTTTTTACTTATTTCTAAAGTAGAAACCATTTTATTATTTTTTATTAGTAATAGTCTTGCTTATCCCTTCCTTATTTTTTTTACTTTATATATATATATCCACTTAAAATGTAATTATTATTATTATTTTATTGTACAATTACAATTTTTCAAGCATTTTTTAATATTATATATATATATAGTTTACTTCTCTTCCAATTAACATACATATATATTTCATTTGATGGTTATTCATTTTTTAAACCATTATGTTGTCTTTCTTATAAACTTTCTCACTGAATTGAATATGTACACATAATCAACTTAATAGACAACTATATATTTTAATGATTAAAATGTATAATTGTCTATTAAGTTATGTTTACATATTCACTTCAGTAAAAAAATATTTATACATAAGATGGTGTAAAATGCCATAAGGTGGCTATAGTGAAGATTTTATTTTTATTTTATATAGGCATATTAAATGTTTTAGTATTTATTCTAGAATATTTTGATTATTATACTTATTTCAAATGGATGTTCAAATGGAAATATTTTAGTATATGGAGTTCTCTGTTTATAATTAGTTAATTAGAAAGCTTTTGCTAGGAGAGTAATCAGTCAAGGTCAACTGCCCAAGATAGAGATAGAGAGAGAGAGAGAGAGATAGAGAGAGAGATAGAGAGAGAGAGATAGAGAGAGAGAGAGAGATAGAGAGAGAAATAGAGAGAGAGAGAGAGAGAGAGAGAGAGAGAGAGAGAGAGAGAGAGAGAGAGAGAGAGAGAGAGAGAGAGAGAGAGAGAGAGAGAGAGAGAGAGAGAGAGAGAGAGAGAGAGAGAGAGAGAGAGAGAGAGGGAGAGAGAGAGAGAGAGAGAGAGAGAGAGAGAGAGAGAGAGAGAGAGAGAGAGAGACTGACTAAAACTGTCAACATTATCTTTTGATCATTGATCTTGGTCTAATATAGAGCAAAGCACTATAATTTACATATATATGTGTGAGAAACCAAACTATTACAAAACTTTTCGATTTTTTTACTTTTGTAATAAACCCCTCCATTGGTATGTCAAATATTATATTTAGTCAAGCGTTGGTGGCCTAGTGGTTAGCATAGCTGCTTTCCAAGCAATTGGCTGAGGTCACTTCCCTGTCAATGCTTTGATATATAAAGAAAAATTATAATATTTAATGGTTGTTCAGATGGAAATATTTTAGTATACTGATTCTTCTATTTATAATTATTTAATTAGAAAACCACCTAGTAAATTTTTTAATCTGATTTATTTTTATTATTTTTAGATAGTATAATTTTAAAAATGAGCATTGCCAATTACTCAACAAGCTTTGTGATAAATGTTTAGCCAGAGAAAGCATTTAAAATATCTATCACAAAGCTTGTTGAGCAATTGGCAATACTCATTGTTTATATCTTGCAAACTTAAGAGAATTTAAGATCATGTGATCTATGACTCTTATTTTGACTATTTTTTGGTATAATTTAAGTTTACAATTGTCAGTTTCAATTGGTTGTTTGCCTGATTATATCATAAATGAAATGTATTTAGATAAATATATATGAAAATTCCTCTTATACTCTTAATATATATGATTAAAGTAAATGAAGATTGTCTTAAATAGCTTATAGAAATAGTCCATCTTTATGTAAATGACTTTCCAGCATCTTTTCTCAATTTTATTATCATTAGGCTATCCCAGTGATCTCTATTTGGTCATAGCTAAGTATTTATTCACCAGTTATGGTTTAGGTTTCTATTTATAATAGATAATGAATTCAAACATCCGAAGTGGACTTATAGTAATAATACATATGTATAACTACATAAACCCCATGATATAAATATATAGGATCAGTATATAATCTATTTCTTAGTGGTAAATATTTAAATATGTTTCAAGAGTAACTTGCAAGAAAATAATTAGATTAAATGAGTTATATATATATAAACTAGGATTTCAAAAGATTGTAAAAGACAAACATTCATCCATTTGACTAGATAATCAGCTTATAGACTTGGCATCTGAAGAAAGATTTAAAGCTGGAAATCCTCATTTGTCTGAAAAAACAAAATCAAGATATGGTTAGATATGTGCTAACCACTACACTGTGTTATATATATATATATATATATAACACATCTCTCTCTATCTGTTATATATATATATATATATATATATATATATATATATATATATTTAACCTTACAGAAAGATAATCATTAATATATTATTTATCTGAAACAAATAGTATCAGAAACGTGAATACAGAACATTTAATATTTATAAACCAAATTGTAATAATGTATGTGTGGGGGTATATAAACATAACTATTATTAATACAGATGGAAACATAATGGATGAAATTAATCATAGAATTAAACTTGGATTGAGTGCTTTTTGGTAGAAATAACTTGATAGTAAAAGGAAATATGCCTATGTGTTTGAAAATAAAGGTTTTTATTAAATATGTTTTAGCAGTTCTTATTTATGGATCTGGGACTTGGACACTTAATAGAAGAGCAATACAGAGATTTCGGATCACTCAAAGAAGTATGGAGAGATGCATGTTAGGAGTAACAAGAAGAGATCGAAAATGCAATATATGGGTAAGAGAACAAACAGGTGTTACTAACCTCAGTGAAAAAATTAAAAGACTGAAGTCGAGTTGGGCTGGACATATTGCTAGAAGAGATGATAATAGATGGACAATTGAAATCTTAAACTGGATTCCAAGAGATTGTAAAAGATCCAGAAAGAGATCAAATGTGAAATGAATGGATGAATAAGAAAGTGTGCAGGGGTGATGTGGAGAAGAAAAGCTAAAGATTGGAGAAGATGGATTGAACTTGGAGAGATCTTTATTCTGCAGTGGATTGATAATGGATGTTGATGATGATGATGATGTATATATGACATTATTTGGATTCATCCATTTATGATTCATAAGTTTTTGTTAAAACAAAATCATTGTAGAGACATTGCAAGCACTGATATCTAACAAAATTAAAGATTCATGCAAAATAAAACAAGAATATATAAACTATCTTTTATTTGGGGAAAATAAAATTAAACCTTTATTATACGCATAAGAATTTCACCTACTAACATTTATTTATTCAGACACATGGTCACTAATGCGACTTCATTCGAATTTATGACTTGACTCACTATTATAAAATGATAACTAGATAATTAAAAGCAAAAAAGACATTAATGTAATGTTGTACATAGAAAGATGTAAATCCTATGCAGCAGTCTGTTACACATAGATTTGTAATTTTTTTCTTCTCTAGTATGGGATAAAAATACTTAGTATATAATAAAAACCACATATATTTCTTTTGTTTAAAACGTCGTAGTTCTTTCTTACTCTATCTTATGTATGTGGTACTAAGTAATGTTTTGTAAACTTATAGCTCTTTAAAGCCTTTTGAAACTAAAAAATTTAAACCTTTTAGTTTGAATAGCTGTTGAATTTATATTGATTTTCTTATCTTCTATTATTCCATTCTTATTTTTATTTTCTATTAGTTGAACCTTTAATCTTGTTATACGTCAATGCTTGCAGCCCTCTACAATGGTTTTGTATATAAGAGTCATTATCCAATTGATGGCAGGTGTGGATCCAGCCAAAATATTCATACAATAATTTATACATGGATAATTCCAGATAATATTTCATTTATATATGTAGTCAATGAAAATCATTGTTTTGCATATCTACATATGTATATAAGCACTTCTAGTATTCATTTATTTGTATATAATTCAAAAACATAAAGTCAACATTTACTTTCTAGTACAGTTCTTTTTTCATTAGGATCTATTGCCCAGCTTGTGGTTAAGACCTGTAGAGGTCCCTACCTTCGCATTTTCAACCGCACATGCTTTAGTAAATATTAAAACTTTATTTTAAAAATCTTTTTGTATATATATTATCATTTTCAGCGATTATAGGATAAAAGTATCTTCAAGTTTAATCCAGATACTCTGATCTATAGCTTCTCTTCTACACATAACTTCTGCATTCTTTCTTGTTTTATTCAACTTTCATTTGGTCTTTTTTTGGGTCTTTTACAATTTCGTGGAATCCAGTTTACAGATATAATTCATTTACTCTGAGTATTTTCTTATAATATTCTCTTAATACGTATATAAATGCTGTGTGGTGATCATGCATATATATATATAAACTTAATGTTATGTGGAGTAGGTAGTTATACGTGTATATAACTATTAAAGTCCGCGGTTAGTTTAATTAAGAGTTTAGTACTTATTATAAATAAAAATTTAAAACATAACGAAGTCAAATGGTAAATAAAGTAAAATAAGTACGCCTCCATCACTTGAAATTTTCCCACACCTGTCACTTCTGCGTAATTGAATTCAATGAAAAATAAAAACAAAAGATATATATGTATTTTACTTTTGTAATTATTGTGCGCTTTAAATGAGAATTAAAAGAGTATTTTAGCGATCCCTGCACAAATAATCTATTTGCTTATATGTATACGGGTTATTTTCCTTTATGTATTAAAAAAAATGATTCTAGATTGAAAGCTCTCATCCTTTATATTAAATAAAATATCTGCTAATATCCATAATAAAATAACCCTTTTTTTTTATTACTACTAAAAATAAAAGACTTACGGTAACATGGATTTTTTTTTAAAAAAAAAAGACTTCCTTAAGAAAAAGGAAGAAAATATTTTTAACACTTAAGTGGTTTTTTTTTTTTTTTTTGCATATATAAATAAAAGGTCACAGTATTGAAAACTTAAACTGAAGATATATATAACTGATACGTGAATAATAAGGCTTCCGACTTTTAACAGAATTTGATGTTATTTACCACAATTGTGCATTATTAATCTCCTGTGCGTTTTAGTGCACTGGTTGAGTGTCGGAATTCGAAACTAAAAGTTTCCGGATGATTAATTACCATTTGGGCAAAGAAACAAAATAAAAAAAAATACTTTTGCCAGTTGAATGGAACTGCTATGTTCGAACTTACTACCGTATAGCAAAAAACCATAGGATAATTATTAAGTTATTGTAGATGTAACACTCTTTGCTAGTAATCTTCTATACAGAGAGAATATCTTCCTGAACTATATATATATATTTCAATATTTTAATCAAATTGAAAAACGATTCATCTCTCTGATTAATATTTAAAAGTTTCAAAAATAAGGGAGGATAATGCCATAGCAAGAATTTGTGAGCCCTTACACAAAATTCCAAAAGTAGTTATTTTTTACATATTTATAATACATACCTCAGTACTTTTTTGAATATAAGAAATATAAAACGAATGGATAGGTTTTGCCTTAGTTTCTTTCACAATAGCTATGGCACTAATATGTAAAACTCTTCTAACCACACAAAATATAAAAAAATAGGGCTTTCAATAGCGCTTTTGTAATAAAAATAATAATGGTTCTTGGTAATAGACTGTTGTTTATGAACATTAAAATTCTATAAATCTACATATTTTAAATTTTTGTTACTGTTTCTTTATTTAAAATAGAGAGTGTGATAATTACTTAATGTGTAGGTTAATTATCAATTCTTTGTCATTCTTTAAGCGTTAGTGCACTGAGAGTTGTGGGTCATGTGAAAGTCTGAGTTCGAATCCCACATATATTACATATATAAATGCAGGTGTTAAGGCTGTACCATGTATCAAAAGTTGTAATGAAAGTTGCAGTTATATTATTTTTAAAATTTTTAATAATTAAACATAATACTCAAGCCTTCTCTGCTAGAATTACGTAGCATGTTGTCTGGCATATCCCCGTACCATATTATGAACTGAAGTTTGTTCCAGCTAGATAAATATTGGAAATTTTTTGAGATATATCTACCTACAACTAAGCCCATTAATTATTCAGTGTTAATCAGTAAATGGATGTCAGACTATTAACATCTGGAGGGGAGAGTAAAGGTGTTATGTTCATCTGGATTAGTCTGATAAGTATAAATATATAAACTTTATTGTAATATAGCTTTTATTATAAGTGATGGACATAACATATTTATACAGATGCCGAACCCATTGTTTATTTCTTACTTTAAATCAAGTACATGCTTTTCTTTTGTTTGTATTTTGTTTCTAAAATTGGACTTCAAATTCTTTATTTATTAATACATTATCACGGGCATGAGCAAATAGCAGCCTGAGGGCCATGTGCAGCCTGCTAAGAGTTTTTATGTGGTCCACCAAGACAATCAGAAAAATCCACCTTGATTTGAGATTTATTTCCCATGCATGACCGAAGATTCATCTCATATTTCCCACTAGGATGGCCATGTCAATACACATGTACAGTGTAGATATGATGTGCAGTGCTTTTCCAGTTGGTCTGGTTAATTTCAATTTTGTCTTTGCATTACCAAATATATACATTTCCAACTTTAGTGAAACCCTGAACCCTCTGAAAAAATGTAAAATCAATGATGAATGTTGTGTGTTTAATGAAAAATGAACAAACAAATATTTCTTTGGTAATACAGGGAATAAAGCAGTGTGTTTATTGTGTCATGAAAAAAAGGTGCGGCTCTCCGCTAACCACTTCCAAAAAGTGACCCTTGATACAGCCCTCTGCCAACCGCTGTGGCCTCCAAGCCAAAACAATTGTCCACCCCTGCATTATCATATTTTGGAAACAGAAATAGAAATTAGATTGAGAATCATTCCAATCAAAAAACTTACAAGCAAAAACAAATTCTTATCAGATTTACTGAATAATTTAAAAGTACTCTCTTTTTAAATGTAGAGTAAAACAACTCATAAAATAATTCACAAATATCATATTATTTTATTTCAATCATCAAGTCAAGTAGATTACTTTTTTCAATAATCATATGAAAATGTCAAAAGTGTTTTTAAAAATATTATGGAATTACTATGTCTTTGTTCTGCCATTATCTAAATCAATTTTACTAAGTTAGACTAAAGTTATAATATTAGTTTATGATAAATTTCAACATGGGAAACTTTTTTGAGGACCAAAAACAAATGATTTAATATACTTCTTTTCATTTTAGTTTTTTAATAAAGTTGCCATATTGAATTTAGTAGCAACTATCTCTATGAAATAGTTCCATCTAGTGCATGCTATAGTAATCAATAAATGCTACAAGGTTTATGCATTTAAATCTCTATCTAGTGCCTATTCTCAGATCCAATGCTACTCACTGATAATACCCATAAGCTACAAATTAGTCTGGGGATATTCGATTAATAGGCACTAGATAATGATTTAAATGCACAAATCTTCTCGCATCTATTGATTGGTATAGGTAGCACTAGATGGTATTATTATATAGAGAGAATTGCTACGATTTTAATAGCTTGTGCAAGAAAAAGAAATGTTGGTTATGTGATATTTCATCTTGAATTTACAATTATAGCTAGTCATAATTAAGGTGATAGTTTTAACTGCCATCTAGTGATGAACTTAATCTCTTTTTTTTGCACACAATTCCGTGCTAATTCTTTTTGACCAATAAAATAGTGAATTTCTTTTCTCACATTTTTAACACTGAATAAAAAAGAGTTTATAATGTCAGTTTGAAAGTCATATTAACTATTAAAAAAATTATTTTTTATTGTATATCTGATACTTTGCATGCATTGTTAAGTATATATTTATTATTATTCTTCATCCTGATATTATTGCTGTTGTTGTTACTGAATAAAATATTTTGGTACTTTCTGGTAGCAGACGACGTGAGCTAAATTGGCTTACACATTGCAACCAGCGCCACCAAGTGGGCAGTTTTGCTGCCAGCCGGCTTGTGGAAGCTTCCTGTGCATACGCATGATGAGCAGCGCCATCTAGCGGTTGGAACTTGCATCGTCTGCTTTAGGCCCCTACTCTGGATATTTCTGTGTGTTTACACAGAAACAGCACCTCTAGCAGCTGGGGTGCAGCTAACCAGAAAGTACCAATATTTTATTGGTTTGAAATTATGTATTTGAAGACTAATGCTTACACCTAGATCTGAGATTTAAATTTTAATTAAAAAAAGCAATGCAGAGATTTTAGATCACACAATATAATCATCAATATTATCATCATCATTTTCAACTATTATCAATCCATTGCAGGATGAAGATTTTTTTCAATTTTAATCCAGTTTTTCTGATCTCTAGATTCTCTTCTCCACATCACACCAATCCATCCATTTCATATGTAGTCTTTTTCTAGATCTTTTACAATCCCTTGGAATTCAGTTTAAGAGTTTAATTGCCCATCTATTATTATCTCTTCTAGCCATATATCCAGTCCAGCTCAATTTCAGTTTCATAATTCTTTCAATGATGACAGTAATATCTGTTTCTTCTCTCACCACATGACCACCACCTCTTCTCTCACCCATGTATTTTGCTTTTGATTATTTTTGTAATTCTTAGTATAAATCTATTCATATTTCATTTAGTAGTCTGAAGTCTCTATTCTTCTGTAAAATGTCCAAGTCTCATATCTATTAAAAGCTCTGGTAAAATATGTCTACTAAAAATCTTTTGTTTCAAGCTAATGGGCATATTTCTTTTTAAGCAATAAAATATGGAGGATTTATGTTGATGGTGTATATGTTAGAAATAACAAAGGATATTCAAATCAAAACACTATGGATGAGTGATCAAACAGATATTCATCTGAAATGACTGAAAAAAATTAAGAAGCTGGAGTAAAGTCAGGCTGAACTTATCATTAGAAATGATAATTGAAATCTATGAGCGAAATAAAGAAATTTGATGGAGTGTTGTGGAAAAGGGAAATTATATAGGAGAAAATTGAATTAAACTTTGGAGAAATGTGCATTTAATGTTGACAGAACAGTATATATTAGTACTTATTTACTATTAGTAGTATCTCAAGTTTTTTAATAAGGAATTAGAAAAAGATTGGTTGTTGTATAAGACTTGTTTTTGTAAATATTTTTTCATTATTTTAGAATTTCTTTAGATTTTGATTCTTCATGACATATGGGGAGTTAACTGGTAAAAATAAATTGTCGAATAGTTTATTCTTGAGGAGATTTATAAATATTCAAACACTGGAAATGACAGAGTAAGGCCACAATGCATGAACTTTGAACTTTAGAATTTATCTGCTTTGCTGCAATAGCAGAAGAGGAAATCATACTTATTCAGTATTGAATGTACTATAAAAAATTAATGTATTAAAAAACCAATATTCTCCCTAAATAAAATTCTTTTAAAACTAAATATCAAGGTATGGTATATCTTTTGGAAAAAGAGAATTGCATCTAGATTCTTGTAGATAGTTGAACAATATTTGCTGACTGGAAGTTATATAATTTTAAAATAACACTCATCTCTATTCAAATCATTAATATATATATATATATGCTTACCACATTTTTATTTGGTTCATGAATTTTAAATTGTTTCTAAATTGTCAAATTTTTTGTTAGGGACATAGTTGGCAAATTAAAACCATATCACTATTTTAAAAAAAAATACTCATATTGTGTCAGCAATATGAGATGGCATGGAGAGTTGGGGTTGAGTGAAAGTCTGAGTTCGAATCCCTAAATAACTTTTTTAATCTTAACTATGTATTATATTTCATAATCTAAATAATCAAATCTATATTTATTTATCAATAAGTGGCTATTTTGAATAGTTATGTTTTCTTTGCCTCAAAATCCTCTGTTGTTTTGTTATTCTTAAATTAACTAATATTAATAGTAAAAAAATCTTTTTTTTTTTTTTTAATTTTTAGTATAATCTGTTACTGAATAGGTCATGTAACATTTGAATACAGATTGTTACAGATCATGTCTTAATCCTAAATCTCTAATTTTCTCCAGAACTTTTAACTCTGAACTAAATTATAAAAAAAGTATAGCTTTCCTGAAGGGTTAGGGTTGTGGTGTTGGTATTTTAGTTGTATTTATTTATATATTGGACTATTTCCATCATCTAATATTAAGTACTGAATATCTTCAGAAAAATTTAACTTTATTTAAATATTCCAATAACATTCACCTTTTAGTAAATAGCACACAGAATAACATATGCACAATGTTTCAAGAGGTATTATTCTTCCCACTTCTTCCAGTGTTGCTGGCCTGACCAATGACAGAACTAGCATGGGAATCGAATCTGGACCCTTAGATTCTTGAATATTGAAGTTTAAAGTGATGCTCTAAGTGACTAAGCTATTCTTCCAAAGACAACTGTCAATAGAAATTTCATCTACTTATCTATGAGGTTCCTCCTAATTTCTCCACTTTTTCCCAAGAGCAAACTTGATTAGTGGTTTCTGTACATTATGTATAGTCACGCTAGGTTGACTTATGGGGTAGAATGTAATTTGAAAATTTAAATAAAATTAATTTTTTTTCAAGACATTCAATATTTAATATTAGATTATAGAAATAGTTTAATATACAAATATTTACATTATTACACCTATCAGAATTCTTTTATGCAGGGATTAGTTTAGAATAAAATTTTAATTAAATTACAAATAGCATTTCAGAGAAATAGAAAGGTCTATATTATTATTATCATCATCGCTTTCAATCATTATCAATCCACTGCAGGATAAAGGTCTTTCCAAGTTCAATCCATTTTCCATTATCTCTAGCCTTTCTTCTCCATATCTCCCCAGCACACTTCCTTATTTCATCCATCTATCTCACATGTGGTCTCATTTTAGGTATTTTACAATCTTTTGGAATCCAATTGAAGATTTTAAATGCCCATCTATTATCATCTCTTCTAACAATATGTCTAGCCCAACTCAGTCTCTTTATTATCAGTAACATGTTTGTTCTTTCATCCATGTATTTCGTTTTCGATTTCTTTTTGTTACTCCTATACTATTTTCATATATTTATTTATAAGAAGTTCTGTTTTCCTGTTCATTTAATTAATTTTTTATAACTCAATTTTTTTTATCAAATTTACACTAAATGTTTTATTTTTATATAAGGTTTTTTTTATTATATATATATAAAAAAACTTATAGAAAAAAAATTATTTAAGTAGATATAAAAAAAAAAACACTTCACGTACCCATGAATTATTCAATGACTTTCAGACATCTCTGTTATCTTTACTATCAAATTCATATAACTATCTCCGTCATTTAGGATCAATAAAAAATAAAAACTAATAAATTTCTAAAAATTTTGCAGTTACAGATGTTTGGGTTTTTTTGTTTCACTTCTGATTAATACTTCATTACTTTTAATCTTTTCTTTCGGCTTTTATTTTTTTCAAGCCTTCGTTTTAAAACTCTTTTTTATCCTTTTTTTTCTGTATTTTCTAATAAATAATATTGCCGTAAAAAAAAAAAAAAAAACTAAAATGATTGTCAATAAAATTAATATATCCAATATCAATAAAAAAGTATTACTCAAAAAGAATTTCTTTTAGAGAGTTTTTTTTTTATTTCATCTGGCAATATTCAATTTTCCAAATTATAAACGGTATTGGAAAATTGATTAGATGTATGTGTTGGTATAAAATCAATGGTACTGTCTTTATTAAATGTTTACCATCTATGAATGAAAACAACCATTGTCTTATGTTGTCTATAAATTTATACTTCCAAAATTTATACTTGTTCTAAATGAAAAATGTCGCTATTAGCAGTTTTCTTTCGGTGACGTCGGTTTTGTTACAAATTAGATAATTTGAAGTTTGTTTCTTTTTTTTTTATTATTCCTTTCACCTGCGAATAAAAATAATCTGTTATTTTATATATCATTATCTTAAAGTATATTTTGTCAAGCGTTGAGAGGTCAGCGCAGCTGTCTTGCAAGCAAGCAGTTGCTTGCAGACAATTGTCGCGGGTTCGCTTCACGGCCGATGCTTTGACATATGGAAAAAAATATATTTACTGATTTAGAGGACGTTTGACATAATATATTTCTTAATATATAATCATATAATAATGGCGTATTATATGCCCAAATTTATACATACATTATCTGTAGTTAAATGTTGAATTATTGCCATCCCTTAATTAAATTGTTAGTTTTTTTAAAAAATCACAGTTTATTTATTTATTTATTTTTTATTAAGAGATTTTTATTATTATTACATTAGTAACAATGGTCATAAGAGTAACATACAATATTACAAGTGGTTTTACCTTACCACTCTTAAGGTCGAAGGCCATCTGATCACCCCACATCCCTGTTCATCCCTGTTGCCTGAATATTGAAACAGGATGTATACTTCCTTTCATTAGGCTGAGGATCACATGCTTTCTTATCATGAAAATTGAGCTGCTACTATGCCTCACTGCATGAACACCTCCCATGAGCTGAGTGTCCATTCTCTATAACTGGCACCTGGCTGTTGTAGTATGAGGTTCCTTTAGGAAGGTGAACAATGTCCAAAACTGCACACATCTGAATCCACTTAACATAATGCTATAATCACACTCGAGTGGATGACAATGTGAATAGTTCATAATTTTGATTTGATTTATTTATGTCTTCAAATTTTTCACATAGGTTACATTGAAATACAGCATTTCCAGTAGTATTCTCCTCTCTTTTTTTATGTATTATTGGCCTAACCAGTAGCAGCATGAGCATAAAGATTGAACCAGTAATCTTTAGATTCATAAGCACTGGATGTAAAATACTGTTGTAAGTTATTCTGCATCATCTTATATTCATGATCATTAATCTAAAGGTTATCATCCAATCCCCATGCTAGTTCTATAACTGGTCAGGCAGTAATACCTGAAGAAGAAATAAAAAATACTAATTAAAACTTTTGCATGCCTTTCTGTGTTAATCCTAATTGTTGATAAAGTTTGAATTTTTCTAATAATATTTAACAATTTAATTTAATGATGAGTATGATCTAACTTATAATTACAAGTAAAATGCCATCTTCACACATCTTCAGACAAACATCCTCCATCTATTGTTGTATAGAAAGAAATTACCTCGGTCAACATTTTAAAATTGATATATGTTGTTGTTTGCAAAACTACTGTTATGGGGCTCATAGAAATCATCCTGCGGGAATTTAAAATTATTTGTAGACTTTACTATTTATAAATGAAGGTAGTTTAAAATAGGTTTTCTAATTCGATAGATGTTTAAAAATAGAAGGGATAATAGGGTTGGATTTATCTTCATATTTAAAAATGTTGCATCTTTTTAATCTGCATTTTATCTCTTGGATTTTCAATAGCTAATACAGATATATTTGCAAGTTATTTGTTTTTATCAATGCATCTTTCATCTTTAGCTCATTCCTGTCACAGCAATCCATCAGTCCAAAAGTCACATCAACCTCTCACACTACATATATTTCAAACTGTCCAGTCTTATAGGGTCACTTTTTATGATCTTTGATATTTTTTGGGGGGAAGGAGAATTCTATGCCTTTCTCCCTCTCCTATGCCACTGAAGGATATCCCAGGGATCAGCAAGCTTTCATGAAGAGCTACTTTGTTTAAACCTTCCCCTCCCAATTAAAGAGCCACATGGAAAGAGGTGAATAGGTCCATGTAAAATACAAATTTCTAAATGGTTGTGGATATATTTGAACATTATTTTAATAATAGAACATAATAGAATCTGTATACATTCAAACAAAAATATTTTTTTCATAAAAATAAATAAATAAAAACAAATAATTACTTTGACAGTTTGATTTATTCACAAATTTCTAATATTTAAATGTCATCATATGTAATAAGTACTATTCTATAATAAAACTGAATTCAAGAAACAATGTTGTAATGTGCATTTTCCATTTAGAGTCATCAAAATATTTATTTACAAATTTTATATATAGGGCTCACAAAATAAGCTCTTAACAAGCTTTGCAGAATATCCCTAACCCCAGACCAGTTTCTGCTACTGGCATCCTCAGGGAGGTGCTAGGATATTCAAGCATTAGATTAAAAATACCAGGACAAGCCCAGCACTTATCTAATGTATAACTATTAAGTAGACAATCTGAAAATTTTCAGACATCCATATGTCTTCCAATCCAGCTATTAGGTCAAGTGACATTTGACAAGATTTTTTTGTAATATTATTTACAAATTACAAGAGGAAATAAAAAATCATGATAAAAAGAGCCACAAGATTGGGATCAAGGAGCCACCTTTGGTTCAAGTGATGCAATTTGCTGACCCCTGTTTTAGCCTAAAAAGTAAATGTTATAAAAATTAATAAACTATAAATTTTTTGTGATATTTTGTTCTACTGTAAATAAAAAAAAACAATTTCAAAAAAATTTTGTAGTAGTTACTTATTGAAAAATTTTTGTAGTAGTTCATTATTGAAAAAGTTTTGATAATGGTTATGATTTAAAAAGAAAATCGTCAATGTCTAGTATATTATTGTAATAGATATTAAAGTTATTATTTTAAAAAAGAAAAAACTTTTTTTGAGTGTATCTTTCCTGTCCTGAACATGCTTCAGTATTTTTTCCATATGTCATAGCATCGTCCCGGAGGGGAACCCGCAACAACCGTCTGCAACCAACTGCTTGCTTGCAAGGTGGCTGCGCTGACCTCTCAGCTAACAACGCTTGACATGCTTCAGTATTTTTGTGCAAAAGTTTTATGAATGAAAGAATGACAAGCAATATAATATGTGAAGAATAAAAATTGTGATGATTTAATAAGCTAAGTTTAACAAATAGACAGAAAATTCTCACTTATTTTTAGAATAATAGTCTATTGACTTTACTAATTGATGTGCAATAAGTGAAAGTGGAAATAGAGATGTAAATAATATATTTAAAATAAAATTAACACACATATACTTAAATACAGTAGCCCTCCTATTTGATTCTAAGCCATGTTGCAAATAGCCAGTTGTGTATAATAACAAACATAAGTGTTTTTATCTTCATATGTATATATATAGGTGAATATATATTATTTAACAGACATATAGAGAGTGCTGTGTGTACTGTCAACAAAAAAATTAAAATGTAGGAAAATATTTTTTATTATTAATTTATATTTTTTTGTATTTACTATATTTTTAAATTAGGATAATTGAAACAGAAGATATGGATATCACAAATACAGAGAAAGGGAAAAGATATTTTGAAAAACCATTTATTTATAATTATTTAAAAATTATTAATTCACTTTGCTGACTTTCTAAGTTTTTCAGAATTTTTTCTTGCACAAATGTAACAATAAACTACAGGTGATTAGTTTGTTTGAAAACTTACCTGTGGAATAAAATTGAGAATTGGGAATTATTTTTTCTGTTTCCTGTCCTTATTATAATCTATATATTAAAATAAATAAAAATATTTACTATTAAATAAACAATAGCCTTCCACTATGTTATCTACTGCATCCTTGACTTATTTCAGTTTATATAATTAAAATCAATGGTCCAATCACCTTTTTTTTTTTTAAGAAAGTCTATTTTTTACTGAATCAAAAGAGGATCTGTTTTTCAAATTAAATAGTGTTATATACATGTTGAAAGTATATAAATACGTCTATGTTTCATGGGTTGGCAAAGTTTTTCTTGCAGAACTAAATAATAAATTTTAAGAATTTTCACAGGCCAATAAAAAACAATACAAGATAATATATAAGTAAAAAAGTCATACGCAATATAAATAAAAATAGGTATTAAAAAATAAAGATACATATTTTTAGATGTGGATGGGACTACCGTAATGACAGTGTTATTTTTTATTACTAATAATTCTTATTTTTATTAATATAAATTTGTTTAATTCATGTGTTCAAATCCCCTTCTAGTATTTTTTTTAATTAATTTATACTGGTGTTTCCGTATTTTGAATTAATGAAATTTATAATGGCAGCCACTGAGACCCTATGATCAAATTTCTTAAACGGATAACGATTAAAAAATTATATAAAAATTTTTAATATTTTTATGAAATTACAAGATAATTAACATCTTTATGCCTAATTTTGATATTTTCTGTTGTCAGTATACACAATTTTTAAATTATTCACTAAAAAATAATTTTCTTTCTATTTTATAAAATATTCTATTTATTCAGTTTCAATCTATTTTTAATATTTCTCTTTTGAAAAAAATATGATTTTTTTTTATGTTTTTTACTTAAAAAATGAAGTCAGTGCGACTGCCTTGCACTTGCAGGCAGTTGCCCTGGTTGCGGGTTCGCGTCCCGGCCGATGCTATGACACTTTAAAAAAAAAAAATGAAAAATTTACCTGTTTGCATTGCTTTTTGTTTCACTTTCTGTTTGCCAACATTACATAATCGAAAAATAACTTTTTATTTCATATGTTAATTAACTGAAACACACAGGCTTATTATATACCTACGTCTATATATGTAATATATAGGGTATATGAGCACAGACTTTCACACGCCCATCACTCACCACTCTATCTCATAGCACTGATACATTTGAGCACATATATGTCGAAAAAGTAAATAATCACCAATAGACATATTTCATGCTAAACCAGCAATCATCAGTTGGTCCAGATTACCATCTCTACATATATATGCTATAAGTGCTCAGATATATATTAAGATAGCCAATCCTCATACTTTAATGGACAGGCTTCAATCTACTCCAACTCTTCAACCGTCCATCCAATTGAAAATCATGATGTAATGCTCAAAGGCCACCCTGAGGCTGACCCCTCATATTCAGTTATTACATAGTAGAGATGTCTGCCCATCCCTTGTGTATGTATTAAATGGATTATGTCCTGTACATGAGGGGTCAGATTGACCTTAGGTCAACATGAGTGTGACAAGAATCTCGGCCTCAGGGTGGCCTTTTTCAATTGGATGGACGGTTGAAGAGTTGGAGTGTGGAGTAGATTGAAGCCTGTCCATTAAAGTATGAGGATTGGTTATCTTAATATATATCTGAGCACTTATAGCATATATGTGTAGAGATGGAAATATGGACCAACTGATGATTGCTGGTTTAGCAAGAAATACGTATATTGGTGATTATTTATCTTTTCAACATATATGTGTTCAAGTGAATCAGGGTTATGAGATAGTGTGGAAAGTGGTGGGTCGTGTGAAAGTCTGTGCTCATATACCCTATATATTCCATATGTTAATTATAACGAGACTGAAAAATAACTTTTTACATTTTGTTGATTATAATGTGTTTTTATTCTGAGCAGTGTAGCATGCACCAGTCAGGATAAAATCATCTCTTAGGCTGGGTGTGGAACATGTGTATAATTTTTTGATCTCTGTAATAGTCCATTTGTACCAATATTTTATATTGTTTATTGTTTAAAACCATTGAAAAAGGTCTTAAAAATGGTTGACATTATTGGAAACATAAACCTTTGATGTTTTAATATTCATATTGTTGATTTGGATTCAATAAGAAATAAATAAATTTTAAAGAAAATAATGATTAAATGTTATTTTTAATAAATCACATGACAGCACCCCAAACTTATTTACAGTATGGATCTTCAATATGTTGTCACAGCAATCTCTGTAAAATAAAATATGTATTTCAGTATCTTTTAGTTGCTTATAGAGGTTGTCTTTATAATGGATTAAAGATTCATGGGATATTATAAGCTTGGATAATTATTACATGACTTACATTTGTGAACCATCTGTCTTTGTGCAAAATCAGGTTTATTATTTTTAATATGGTATATACATATGTGTGTGTGCATACTAACTATAAATAATGCCTAAAAAAATCCCACGTAGAAATTTTTTTTATTAATTTATCATTTTTTAATATTTTATTTATTATTATTTTTAAAAACGTGAATAAATCACAATTATTAAACAAGGCAAAACTCTCCATACAGTAGTGCCACCCTGTGCCAACCAGAGTAATCAATGAATTCCAGAAGGCTTGTGTATAAAATCCCTATCTAGTGCCTACTCATCCAATATCCCCAGACTAGTTTCTGGCTTGTGGCCTTTGTCGGTTAGGAGCCTTATGCACAAGCCTTCTGGCACCCATTGATTATTCCAGTTGGCACAGGGGTGCCACTACTGTATGGAGAATTTTGCCTTGTTTAATAATAATTACGTGTTAGTATGAGATAGTGATCATATGATGTAAATCACAATTATAGTGAAGTGTTGTAATTGAAAATAAACATATAATAAACATTTCTATTATTATACTTTCTATATATAAAAAATACCTGTTGCTGATATCTTCAATTTTTCTGATAAGTGAAATCTGATTATAAAAGACATGCATATGTGAGAAAGCATAGTGTGAGTTTCTGCACTACTGGATAGTTATAATATACTAGGGTTGAGATAAGGAGTACACTGATAAAAAAATTTAAATGTTTGTTGTTTATTTGTTTGCTTTAGAAAATCTTTATTACTGAAGGGATAGTAATATATATATATATATATATATATATATATATATATATATATATATATATATATATACTATGTTATAATGAAAAGATTGATAAACTGATTAACTTTATTTAACAAACTGAAATTATAATAGTTTGTTTTTAAATTAAAATAAAGTTAACAATTTCTTATCCATTGTTAAAAGAAAATCACAATTTTCTAATCAAGTTGTTAGTTTACCAAACTAACCTTACAAATACTCTCAACATAAGAGCTTTTTGTAAGAAATAAATAGTACTATTTTCTTAACTCCATATTCTTTTAACTTAACCACTTAATTTTCTCTATTACTTTGCAAGTCTATTTTTGTTAGATCATGGGTGCAATTGTGCCCAAATGTTGTCTGTTACCTATGTCTTTCAGAAGCGGAAAATACATCGTACTTCTATAAATTCTTTGATTACATCAAGAATTAGTCAGCTAGTCTGGAAATACTCTTTCCTTCAACATTTGGAAACAATACATTGATAGCAAAAAATCACATGATCACCTTTTTTGTAATGCATACATGAGCTGTTAAAACAGCAGCAATTTTTTTCTTCACAATAGTGTCACCTAGTGCAAGATCTAGTAATCAATAGATACTAGATGTATCTGGATCATAATCTCTATCCAATGCTTTCCCATCTGATATCCTGACACTACTTTCTAGGATATGGTTTTCAATAGTGAGAAATCTTTGATCTGGATTATTGGATGGAAAAATATTAGATAGGGATTATAAGATATTACCATCTATCATCAATTGATTTCTACTAGGTGGAATTACTGTAGGGGAAAAAAATTGCTACTCACATTGCAAAGTTTTTCTTATATTTATTTGATATTGCAAATATCAATTTATACAATACCCTGTGAACTATAGTTTCACATTATTTAGAATAACTCATATTGTCTGCATTAGCAAGACAATTAAATAACTTTGTGATAGTATTACTGCCTGGAGATTAAATCCTTATTGGGTAACACTTTTTTTTTCAGATTACAAAAAGACTAAAAAAAAATTCTGTCAGTTTTTAGCTATCTAAAATAGGCTTTCAAATTAATCAGTAAATGGGTATCTAGTTATTTTTAGTTAGATTTTAAAACAAAGATAGACAACCATAAAAAAAGTCTTACTACATCATTTGGCAAGCCAAAAGAATATTTCTTCATTGTTCTTTATCTTTTAGCATCTAATAAACACTATTATTTACAAAACTCGTGTCATAATTCTTTATATTTTTTTATCACTTTTTTACCTATTCTCTTTATATCATCATCAGTGAATATACATTAAGATTTATTCAATATTTATAAAACAAAACTGCTTATTAGGCAGGTCTTTATCTATCTATATATGTGTGTACATACAAAAATGTGCATGCGTGTATATAAGTTTTCAGTGCAAGTTTATAATAATTCAGGTAGTGCGTTTAATTATATGATTAAATTAATACATTGTACAGGCTTAAACCTGCATTTATATATGTAATATATGCGGGGTTCGAACTCAGACTTTCACACGACCCACCACTCTCAGTGCCATCTCATATTGCTGATCCACCTGATCACACACATGTTGACAAGACAAATAATCACCAATATATGTATTTCATGCTAAACCAGCAATCATCAATTAGTCTAGATTATTATCTCCACACATATATACAATCAGTGCTCAGCTTTATATTAAGATAGCCAATCCTCATACTTTAATGGACAGGCTCCAAACTACTCCAATTCACAACTCTTCAGCCTTCCATTTCATTAAAAATCTGATGACGGAATCCTCAAAACCCATGTTAGTACCAAGGTTGTCATCCTACCCCTGTTGATGCATTAGTCATTCTAACCCCTCATGTACAGGAGAATAATCCATTTATACATACGTATGCGAGGGATGGGCAGACCTTTTACACACCATTTATATAATTTAATACATTGTACAGGCTTAAAACTGCATTTACATATGTAATATATGTGGGATTTGAACTCAGACTTTCATACGACCCACTACTCTCAGTGCCATGTCATATTGCTGACCCGCCTGATCACACACATGTTGAAAAGATAAATAATCACCAATATCCGTATTTCATGCTAAACCAGCAATCATCAATTGGTCTAGATTACTATCCTCACACATAATCTAGACTAACTGATGATTGCTGGTTTATATGACTAAAAAAAGTATTTACATTTGAATATCATTGATAATAGTATACTGACTGATATTAAGCATAAATTTTAAAAAAGTAGCCTATTATGGCCATTAATGTCCAAGTATTAGACAAGTAACTGTCTGTTTTCACATACCTATATAATCATTGCATGTTCATATAATATATACTAAAAAAAAAAAAAAGTAAAGCTTATTTATCATTGTTTCATCTATCTGGCAATGATAAATTGTTGTATTTATATAAATATTGCATCTTGTTAATTGTTTTCCTATTGTAGCATAGTTGATGAAAACATAATAATTTAGCAGTTTTATAATTTTATTTTTAAGTCATTCTGAGCTGTAATTGGTTTCAAACTAAACTAGTAAGTAGAATTTGCACCAAAAATCAATGGAAGTTCTACCTGACCAACGGGTGGCATTACCATCAAATATCAGCTTATTTACTCTGACTGAGAAATAGCAGTCGTTTTAAATCTTTTTTCAAAGAGGAATTAACATAGTTTGAAAGAAGGAAAATTTCAGCCTGAGGACTTAACTAAGTGAGATGTGTAGATTACTAAAAGAAAATAATTTTACATAATAAAAAATCGATTATGGGGGAAATATTAAAATAGCACGTTCCTAATTAAAATGAAAAATTACACATTTCACACACACATAAAAATAATCTCTCATAATAGTTTATTTTTAATGCAGTCCATGTATTTACATATATGTATATAAATACATACATACAAACATTATATTAAAAAATAACGTTGAAGTTAAGCCGATCTGAAGTTAATAGTGTTATAAGCATAGAGAACGTCAAAAATGCCACGTAAGCAAGTATTTAAAAGCAAAAAGCTGTGTTTATCAGTTTATTACCAAAATACTTTTTTTTAAATGTTTTAAAAATGTTAATTTGTCTTGGGAGAATAAAGTTAAACATTTGCAAAATTCCTTAGGAAAGTTCGTGGCAGAATCTTTTGGAAAAGAATGGAGATCTTGGTCCTGCTGTAATGCCCATATAAAACTTGCGACAGTATCCAATGAAATGATGACATCACGTGGGTACTAACTACTAAAAGAATGAGACATATTATAGTATAGTGGTTAGCATATCTGCCACTCACAACCTGGGGTTTGAGTTTGGGCTCAGTGAACCAAGGAAATTTTTTTCGGAATATAAATACGCTTAGAATTTTTTTTTAGGTAGTCATTCCATATCCATTTAATATTAGTCAGCTAATGGGTGTCTATCTATAATTATCTCTTTTTTTAGATAGACAGTCCATATTCATTCAGTATTGTATTTATTTTTAATTATTTTGAGAATAAAAGATCCATTTTAATCTGAATAAGTCAAATGAGTACTGATTCACTAATTATAAATACAAATTTCAAATATTATGAAACATTTTATTCTGGTGAAAGACAGGGAGGTCATAGTTACTGATTTCTTGTTTTATCTTTATCTTATTTCAAAATTTCAGGTATTCCTAAACATATGTAAACATTTTGATTGAGAATAAAGTCAGTCTTTGTTTTGTTTTTGTCAATTTAGGGGTTTTGTAATATTGTAAGTGGTAAGAATATATACAAAAATATTGCATGTTAAATTCTTAATTGTTCAAACTGTTATTCATTTGAATTTCTTTACATCAAATAATACAGTGATAATAATTTATATTAATTGGAATATATGCAGGATTCGAACTCAGACTTTCACATGATCCACAACTCTCAGTGCCATCTTATATTGCTGACCTACCTGATCACACACTATCTTAATATAAAGCTGAGTACTGATTGTATATATGTATGGAGATGGTAATCTGGACCAACTGATAAGTGCTGGTTTAGCACTAAATACATATATTGGTGATTATTTATCTTTTCAACATGTGTGTGATCAGATGAGTCAGCAATATAAGATGGCACTGAGAGTTGTGAGTTGTATGAAAGTCTGAGTTTGAATCCCACATATATTACATATATAAATGCAGGTGTTAAGTCTGTACAATGTATTAATTGGAATAACAAATTTTCCATACATTAGGTATACTAATCCGGTATCAAGCCTGCTTTGCAAATGGGGAATAAATCCATTTGCTTTAAAAACACTGATACTTGTTGAATTAAATGTTAAATTCTCAAAAATATTAACACAGACTCATTCAAATTAGTTTATTATATAAATTCACAAAACAAAACCAATATCTACTTATTTTAACATCATTATAAACAATATTTGATAGTTGATTGTTTGTTCATAAGAGGAATAAAATGAATAGATATTATTTAATCTTGTGAATTTGGATAGTCAACTTAAATGAGGCTATGTGAAGATTTTCCAGATTAAAATTAGTTATAATAAATATTATTGTCTAATCTTCATTCTATATAACATCTTGAATACATAAATGGAAGTAAATTCATTTTTCATTTTCAAAGCAGTTTTAACACAGGAGAACATTGCATTTATATAATTAGCATTTGGAAAGCTTATCATTGTAGTTATTATATGTATAAATCTTTTTAAAAACATATTTCACTTCTTTCTTATTAAATTAAATAATATAAAGAGGGTGCTAATATCTCTAAACAAGCTTTTTTTATATTTTATTTTACCAATAAATGTTGCAAGAGAATGCATTCAAAATCTCTATCTAGACCTATTCTTATCCCCAAACCAGTTTTGAGCTAATGGCTCTCATCAGTGATCAGCTAGAACATCTGAAAATTTCAGATTTTTTACTTAATAATTAAGTATTAGATAAATGCTGAGCTTGAGTTTGTATTTTGGATCCGGTGTCTGAATGTCCTAGCTTCTAGCTGATGAGATCCATTAGCTCAAAACCAGTTTGGGGGTGAAGATTTATTGGTAAAAAAATAAAAAAAAATAAAATAAGATTGTTTAAAGATATTAGCATACTCTTTATATTACATTTGTAAATACAAGTTAAATAAATCACATGGTGTATGACTTGATTTTATTAAATTAATTAATTGAATAGCTTTATCACTCAAATTTAAATCTCAGAACTGATGGAATTAAGTGTGATTGTGGACCTGACTGTCACTCTCTCATTAAAATAAATAACACAGAGCACTCCTGTCTTATTATTTCATCTGACTATTTTTCATAGCAGTTTTATTTTTTTTTAAAAATTCTAATATAATTTATCTTTATAAATAATTTGTAAAAGATAAATGAGGTCAAATAAGGCAACTGATGATCAGGTTGCTTAGGAAACCCTGAGAGGTTCACAGCACTACTAATGACAGCTTGAGCTTTGAATCACTCTATAAGGCCAACTTAAATTGAAGGAATTTAAGGTCAGACTAAACTCACATTTTCCAATAATCAAAGGAATGAATAAATGGTAAGGTTGGTGAAATAAATATAAAAGCATATATTGTAACTAAAAGTAAAAGATGAATCAGCAAAAATATTAATATGATCTTATTATAAATTATCAACATCATCTTAAGTCATTTGTTTCAGTACTTGTCTACAAAATTCTATCTTTAGTCTTCTCTTTCAGGTCAAGGTTAACGAAAGTTTTTTCCATGATCAACCCCAAGGACATTAAAAATTCTGCATGGCAACCCAACACAAAAAAGAAAATAAATAAAGTTGCAGTGTAATTATAATATTTAAATATCTATCAAAGGGTTTCAAAAGGTGAATGTCTTTCTTAGAAATATCTAAATATTGTATTACAACTCTATAATTAAATTGCAAATGGGAGAAAAAGAATTTATATTTACAAACAAATCTTTAATAAAATGTTTTTTTTAAACAAAAAAAATAATTGAATAACTCACCATAAGTTATTGTCATGTAAAATTTCTTGAAAATAGTAAACTTTTATCTATTATCATATAAAAAAGGTAATGATAACTAGAAAATATATGACATCATGTGATGCAGAATGATCCTTCTTAGGTGAAATCAAAAGTTTGGATATGCATAGACTATATGGCCAAAGATCCTATTATCCAGGTGTACTCTGCTTTCCTCTGAAATATTTTTACATCACTAAATCTACCACCTCTCTTTAATTTACAACCAATATATCATTTTTCCATTAATTAATCAGTGACTTTTTCTTTTACTTTAATAAAAGTTGTCTCATTTGTTCCAAATTATATCCTCTTATTCTTTATTATCATCATTCAGACTTAAATAAAAAGGCAATGTTTTTTATCTTTTCATCCTGAAGTCCTTTATATTTTTTCATTCTTCAAACAATTGATCTTGATCCTCTTTTAATATTTAAAAATAAGCATTTAATATCTCTCCTTTTATCTCCACATAAATCACATTTACAATCCAAATTTTTTTATTACACTTTTGCAATGTTTTATGCACCAAGTAACAACATGTGCGGGTCAAGCATTGGTGGTTGAGAGGTCAGCGACAGCTGCTTTACAAGCAATTGTCCCAGGTTAGTGGACTCACTTTCTGGCTAATGCTATGACACATGAGAAAAAAAGTAACAATATATGCTCTCTGATGTTTGTCTGTAGTTCACTGAAAACAAATATATCACCGATGGCATAATCATGAAATTCGATTAACAAAAAGTTAGCTATTCCTGTATATAAATCATAGTAATCATTTAGTAGGTATTCTGGGACATTTTTAGATATTTGGAGGATACACCAAATAATCTTTAAGTACTAATGAAAATACTAAATGATAAATTTATGTCACTTTTTAAAAGAAGGCACTGTTCTGCAGATTTGGTTAAAGAACAGTTAGAAAAAATCAATGTATTTTTTTCAAGAACTTTGATATATAATTTCAAATTAAGATGTTGATTTACAGATTTTAGTAAAATGACAATCAGAAAGAAATAGTGATCCCTCTCCCCCCCCCCCCTATTAACATTTTAAAAAATAGTCATTATTATTTGTTCATTAAAATTACGTAGTTTTTTAAAGTATTTTAAATATTATTTTGAAAACACATGTGATTATTTTGCCAAAAAAAATTACACTTATACTCCATTATCTATTTTTCTTTACATTCTAGACAAAAAAAACTCCCATATTGTTGTTTTAATATCATCAATAGTCTTTTGCATCTGTCCAATTTAGTATTATTTTGACTGAAACAAATACAGAAAATTATTATTTTTATTTCATTTTGATCAAGAAGGAAATGTTTCCTTTGGTTTTATTTTTACACACACACACACACCCTCCATTGCATTTTTATAAAAAATCTCTATGAATCAATTTTTAGTACTCATCACCTGTAATCATGCAAAGCAAACAGTTGACTTGGAAGTGATGTTAAATCCTCAAAAAGAAAAATTGTACAAACCAACAAAATCTAGCAAATGTCTGACCTTACCAAAAAATTGTGATCATAAACATCTAAAAAAAACCCAGTTCTATAAATTACCAAAATCTAGCTTGATCTGAAAACTAATGAATCTGAAAAAGAAAATGCTACACCTCATCATCCTGGTATTTACATCCAACTAAACAAAAAAAAAAAGAAAATCCTATTACTTGTTCATTAAAATTGTCTCAAATGGGTGTGTATGTGTTAATCAAATTCTGCAAAACATATATGTCAAATAATCACGTTGTGCATGTGTGTTTTCTAAATAGGTGGTTTAAAGAAATTTTAGACAATTTTAATGAACAAATAATAGCAACTACTTTTTAAGATATTGGGGGAGAGGGTATTACTATTTGGTCTACTTGTGCATTGAAACTAACTTAACTTTTATATTATTTTTAAGGGAACGAATACTCTTACTTTTAATACAAATGTTTAGGGGGAACGAGTCTACTATGATGATTCAGTGACCCATCAAGTGACAGTAAATTTTCCAGAGCACCTACTAAATGATCACCTCTATCACAACTATACATCTTCAAACGGAAAAGTCTCAAATAACCCAATTAAATGATACTATTGTCTCTTACTTGCTTCATTGTTTGACTCTTGATCTTTAAACTGATTGATCTGTCAAGAATTGATTATCAAAGTATATAAATAAGAATGGAAAATAAAGTTGTATCTATGGAAGTTTACTATTAATTTTTTCTATGCTTATTTTATACTTTACTGTAATTGCTTTTCAATATACTTTTTTTTATTTTTCTTTATGTTTTTTTTATTCAATATAGGAATGTGAAAATATTAAATTCATCACATTAGAATTTGAAAAGAAAAGCATTAATTAAAAGATTTTCTTAAAAAAGCACAAATGGTATTATATTGTTATCCTTGAATGCACACAAATAAAACGCATAATTATCATTAGATTGTCTATCTTAATATATATCTGAGCACTTATAGTATATATGTGTGGGAGATGATAATCTGGACCAACTGATGATTGCTGGTTTAGCATGAAATACGTATGTTGGTGATTATTTATCTTTTCAACATATATGTGTTTAAGTGTATCAGTATTATTAGTTGGAGTGGAGAGTGGTGGGTTATCTGAAAGTCTGTGCTCATATACCCTATATTACATATATAGACACAAGTATATAATAAGCCTGTGTTTATAGAAATTGAATGGAGTGAATAGCAGTAGGAAGCTTGAAAATCAGGGTTCAAATTCCTTCTAATTACATTACAAATTCAGCCTAGACAAGATACTTGTATTTAAATATTATAAATACGTTATCACCAAACTTTATTAATTACCGACTCTTTTGCAAAATTAATTATTTGCATACTATTTACAGTCTTTAAAATATTTTGAAAATCAACATAAATAGGAAAAAAAGTGTAACAATAATAATTAAAGAGATAAGATAAAGTATTAACATCGTGATTAAAATTATAAACTACCCACGCATACAAATAAAAGATTAATATGAAATGTTATATACAAGTTTGTGAATTGACTCTAGAAAATCTTTGTTGAAACGTCACTGTTATTCACATATATATTCTTAATGTCATACATCTCATAAGTATTATTTGGTTAGTTAAATTGTTAAAATTAATAGAATTTATATCATTGTTGAGGTGTCACGGACAAGTTAGTTTGGGATTGTTGAAATTTATTATGTAAGGACATTCATAAATAAGTATGGAATTGTATGACTAAATAATATTAGAAGTATATAACTAAATAATATTGGAATTATCTAAATAATTATAGATCTAATGTAATGACGTCATGTAGAAAATAACCATATATGGTTTGAAGGTTTAAGTAAAATTTACTTCCAAAATGCCTCACCTTATAAGGTGAAATTGGGGATAAATCAAAACCCATAGGGACTAGTGAAGGGCTCAGTTAGCAGACCATATAAGGAGAGGTATTTATGAAATGAAAGATGTTTTGTTTGAACTCCAGAAGTCAGGTATATAAGTGGGATATAGAGGAAAAATCGGGGTAGTAAAAAATTAGAGACTACAGTGGCCCTAATGGACAGATCTATGATAACCAACTTTAAAGGAGTGTTTTACTGACATATATAATAGTTATTCATTCATAAAGACTTTATCTTGTGTTAGAAATGAAAGTATTCATTTATTATTATTAACATTTGTAAAAGGCATGTATGTTAGCTTGAAAGGCTGATCTTTAGTTGATTACAATTTATAAACATAGCGCTATATAAATAAATGCCTCATTTACAATAGTCATGTAAGTAATTGAATTTTGCTGGAAATTAAACTAATATTTTAACTTACACAAATCTGTCTAAATTTCTCATTTGTTTGACACATACATGTCAATTGTCAACTGAAACTGTCCTTTGTTAGATTGAAGCTTTACTAAGATCACAGATAATGTAACATTTCATTCTTTTTTATTATTCACTAACCTACTATTCATGGGACTTGGATACCAAATAAAAATAAATACATTGTTTGCAAGTTTATTAAGTGATTCTAAAATGTCAAGCATGTAAATTTTATTATAATATGCTCATTTTATGTTTATTACTTTATATTATATTTATGAAATTTTATAAAGATAGATAATATGTGAAAATGGACTGCTGCAGAACATATGCTTCTGCAATAGAGTCCCATTAAAAAAAAACAGAAGAATAAAATTATTTTTCTCCAGTTCTATCAATTTTTAGGTAATTGTTGTACTTTTTAACTAAAGGTAACCCAGATTAATATTGTCAGTTGTCTTAATTGAATTATAGATGGTTACTCGCAAGGAAAAATCTTAGACCTAATAGAAATCAGTTTTCTTTTTCTTATATTTTAAACTCCCTTTCAAAGTGGCATTATGTGATAATAAGTTTATTGTAGTTTGTCATACACTTTAAATAATTAGCTCAATTTTTCAAAGTCATCACAGTGGTTAAATTCCTATATTATTATAAGACCTTTATGTAAAACTTCTGCTCTACTTACAGAATCTGTTTCAATTTATTTTTGGAAATCATTCTTTACAACACTACCTTAAGTCCAAATGAAAACTATGGTTTGTAAAAAAAATTAAGGGAAAATTTATATTTTTAATGCCCTAGATATAACTTGCATCATTTAGTGCAATGGTAGAGTAGCAGGTTGTGGAGCTCAAATTCCGTGAATCAGATCCCAGCATTGTCATTTCCAGTGTGTGGACTTTTTATAAACTCCTGAGCAACAAATCATTTGATTATTGACAAGCGTTGATAGCTGAGAGGTTAGTGCAGCAGCCTTGCAAGCAAGCAGTTGGTTGCAGATGGTTGTTACAGGTTCGACTTCCGGCCAATTCTATGACATATGGAAAAAAAATCATTTGATTATTTTCAATTTAATTACAATACAGCCTCAATCCTATCATAATTAAAAAAACAAATTCAGTTTTTAGAGCAAATTGATGAAATAGTAATCATTTATGATTGAAACAGTGCATTATTTAATTAGGGACTTTAATTGAGCCATTATACCATCTCTTTCTCTAAAGCAACCCACTTCAAGACATACTGAAACCAAGCCAATGTAGCAATTTTTTTAGCATCACATTTGGATACGTATATAACTCCAAACTTTTCTTTAGGCAAGAGACTTCAGAAACATTTTAACATTACCTGTATTGCATTTATTGGTAACCTTACTCATTAAATAACTTTATTAGAGAAAACACATTTAGCTTTATGATTGTCAAATAGTAATTGATAGTTTGCTAGCAATATAAAAGATAAGTTATCCCTGTTTGTTTACATGGCTGTAATTCCTCAGTTGTTATTCTTTATATCATAATAAATATATGAAAATTTTTTATATATGCAACTCTCTGGGAAAATGAGTTATTATATGTAACAAGTTAAAGAATATGTGATTCTTCTGAATCTTCATGTGTATAAAAATAGCTGTTTTGAATTTAAATCTTTATAATAAGTTGGATTAAAAATAAAAGTGAGTTTCCTTTTTTCTCTATTTAAACTTAAAACAATAGCATTATAATAGTTTATTAAAGGAAACTTGTTTAGCCTTATGAATGGTAATTAGTAATTGATAATTTCTTGGCAACATCAAAAGTAAAGTTGCCTCCGGTATTTACATGAATGTAATACCTCAATTCCCATTGTTTACATATATATAAATGTAATAATTCTCAAGTTAATTGGGCTTGTAAGTAATCATTAAAAAACAGTCAACAGTTAGATAATCATAATATGAATAACAATTAACAATTTCACACTATTGTTAAGGCAACCTTCTTTTAGCAATAAAGGTGGATTATTTCTCCTTTATTGTTAAAAGGACATTGCCTTGACAACAGTTTAAAATTGTTGATTGTTATTGGTATGGTTTTTAATGATATATATATATATATATATATATAACATTTGAAACATCCATAGCTATATTTTTTATTTCAAAGAGTAGAAATATAGCTATTGGGCATTTCCAATATTTTATATAGATTTTAGTGTTATAGATTGATTCTATATCATATAAATATATACACATACTGAGATCAAAAAATTTTTAGAAATAAAAGTTAAAAAAAATATTTGCTGAAAGATTTTGTAATGAATAGAAAACAGATGCTATAATATTATAAAATTGTTATCTTCAAACTGACCTGATTCTAGACTTTATCTTCATTAGACCAGGATTCAAAGTCAGAATATTGTACATATGCATGGGGCAGACACCTTTTATTTTTTTATACTATTCAAGCTAAAACTAAAAATTAAAAAAAAATGTAACATTTCAAATCCAAGCTAATTCAAGTGCAAAACTATAGATGAGTTTATTACTGCGTTGTTAAGTTTTAGCTAACAAACAAATATGATACAAGAATTTCTATTATTTCAAAAAAATGGTAACTCTTTAATTATTAAGCTCTTCTGAAATAAATATAAATATTATGAATTTTGACCATTAGCTAAAAATGTAAACTGTTTTTTTTTTTTAATCTAAATGAATTCACTAATGTTATATTTTTTAAGAAATCTATCATTGACATATATTCCTTAAGTAACCTATATAATCTAAATGAATTCACTAATGTTATATTTTTTAAGAAATCTATCATTGACATATATTCCTTAAGAAATCTATATAATCTATTTTTTAAACCACAAGTTTTTCATAAATAGCTTACTATACGAAATAGTCATATGATAATTGCTTGGAAGTCATGTGGTGTTGAACACTGAATCATGTGACCTTAATGGCAGATTGAGCATTTAAGAAGTCCATTTAATTAGTTTGATCATTAGCTAAAATATGTATAATTCATTTGGTCACTTTGCTGGAAGCTTGCTGGAAATTTGTTGGTTAATTATTCATTTTCAAGGGTATCAAAGTATTTGATTTTTTTTTCTCTCAAAATTATTTTATCTATATTTAAAAAGTATTAAGAAATTGAATATAAATTTATATTAATTTTAAAAAATAATAGTTTTTTATAAAGGCCATTCACGGCATTTAATGGATTAATTTATTTTACCTATATTATATGTACAAATCATTAACACATTGTGAACTGTGATGTGATTTTTTTATGATTATCATAGAATTTTTGTTCAAAATTAATTATTTTTCCTAACCTTTTGTGAAATCGATGAAAATTCGAAATCTACCAGTGTCAGAAAAAGATGCAGTGAAGTATTTTCAAAATTACACAACAATGTTGCATGAAAAATATGTGCTAATGGGTATGATATAAAATGTTATGTATGAATGTTAGATAATGGCAGTATAATCTCAAAATGTGTTCAATGCAAGTATTCTTTCCTCATGTTTTTTATTTTGTTTATTACAGTTTTGTATTAAATTTTATTTAATTACAATCATTTGGAGTTTAGTGTAATTTATTGTGTTTTTATAATCATCTTTTTAAAAAAATCAGCCATATTGTTTAAAACACAATGCCCTGAAAATGGATTATTAATAATTTAAAAAAATGTCTGGCAAGCTTCTGGTGAAGAGAGTGAAAAAATTATACATAGGTATCTTAGCTAAATTTGTAATATGTTTTTTATAAAATCTATGTGCAGTTTATTCACTTTTATTCTGGAAGGGGGCCCCTGAAAATGGATTAATAATAATAAAAATGTCTGGCAAGCTCCTGGCAAAGAAAGTGAAGAAATTATACATAACTATCTTAGCTAAATTTGTAATATGTTTTTATAAAATTTATGTGCATATTCATTTTTATTCTGAAAGGAACTTATATTCTAAATCTTTTTTTTTTTTTTTAAATATAAAAACTATATGCTTTTCACAAATATCCTAATATAATGAATTTCGGTCTGATATCTGAATCAGAAGATTATGTTCAAACAGCCTACAGATAGGTTGAGCATTTATTGTTGTGGAGATCATGTGACCTTATTGGATGGTTAAACATTTAACAGCTGAAATCATTGTCTGAAATGAGTAATTTTTTTTAAGTTATTTCATAAAGAATCTACCTGGAAACTCCAGCTTTGAATCCATCATTCAGCCTTTGCATTAATTGTACATGAATATCAATGTCTTATAGTAATATGTAAAAATATATTTTTAGCATAGACAGATGTAATATATATATATATATTTTATGTATGTAAAAAATATTTATAAATATATATTTTATCATAAAATCTATATTAGAATTAAGTTATTTTGTTTTTTATCGAAGTATACAAAGAAAAAACAATCTAATTCATGGAAAGAATATTTGCTATATTTTTGTTGTTGTTGTTGCTGCTGCTGAATTCAAGAAGTGCATCCAGGATTTTTCAATTCTCTCCATTTGTTATTGGCGCTTCAGCTGATGAAAAAAAAAGAGTATTTTGAAAAGAGAAAAAAAAGAGTGAAACTGAAGTGTAACTTTACTAAAAGAAAACTAATAAATATTTAGATTATTGTAGAGTCCATCAACGAAATTGGACTAAGAGAACTAAAAGATTTTTCTAAAAAATCTAAAATATGAAGAAGAGTATATATAAATAGAAAAAGGGAGGGAACAATAGATAAAAAGAGCAGTTCAGAAAACAAAACAAAAAAAAAGCTTAAGAAAATTTTATTAGAATTGTTGTTGACGGTTGTCTTTCCCTGCGGAAATGTTATCTTTAGCAATAGTATTTTTTTTTTTTTTTTCATATGTCATAGCATCTGCCGGGACGCGAACCCACACCCATCTGCAACCAACTACTTGCTTGCATGGCGGCTGCGATACCTCTCGGCTAACAACGCAAGACAGCAATAGTATTTTTTTCTATCTCTTTACTTTTAAGAACGAGTATGGCAATTATTAATATCTAAAGCTTATCCTATTTACTTTGTTGATGAAATGAAATCAATTCTCTCTTCGCATGTTTAAGTGTCAAATTGTGGGACTGTTAATAATGAATGCAAATGTGTGTTTATTTATGCAAATAAGTAATAAAAGTGCAAAATAATATATGGATTACACGGATTAAATATGAACCGAATGTTTTAATTTCTTTTTTTTAAAAAAAGAGCTTTAATGATTGATAAGTAAAGCATACATAACGTATGTCTTATGAATCCGGCTCTTAGAGGAAAATTATAAATGTTATGACAGCTATACCTATTGCAAACATCAGCTGATAACAAAACTAAAAACTTCAATTGCAAGCCTAATGTCTTTCGAAGCATCTAGTTTTTTCTTTCTTAAATTACCTTCAATGGTTTCAAATGACAGCCGACAAAAAAATTATGGCTACCTTTCAATAAATATGATATATCATCATTATTATCATTTTAGACCATTATTGACCAACTGCAGGGTGTTGGTGGTCGAGAGATCAGCAACAGCTGCTTTACAAGCAGTTGTCCTGGGTTAGCAGGGTCGCTTCCCAGCTGATGTTATGACACATGGGGAAAAAAAATCATCCAATTACCCAATCCCTAGCTTTTTTTCATTACATACAAGCAAACTTTTTTATTTCATTCATCCATTTTATATGTGGTCTCTTTCTAGATCTTTTCCAATCTCTTTGGAATCCAATTTACTACTTCAACTGTCCATGTTGCATCATCTCTTTTAGCAATATGTTCTTCCCAGCTTCACTTTAAGTTTCTTGTTTCAATGATGTCAGTAATATTTGTTTGTTCTCTATCCCATGTATTTCATTTCCACTCATAACATACATCTCTCTATACTTTGGTGAGTGGTCTGAAGTCTTTGTACTTCTGGTCTGTTATGTGTCCAAGTTTCACATACATAAATGAGAACTGGGAAAACACTTCTATTAAAAATCTTCTATTTCAAATACATATTTCCTTTTAATACTATGTCATTTTTATCAAAAGCACTCCAACCAAGTTTAATTCTATGATTAATTTTATCCATTATGTTTCGATCTGTATTAACAGTCATATCAATGTATTTGTAACTGTTAACTTCTTCTAATTTATGATTATCAATCTGTATTTTCTTCTTCTGAGAAAATCCATTAAACATTACTTCAGTCTTTTTGGCATTTTTCTTTAGACCTATTTTCCTATGTTTATCTGATAACTCTTACAGCATTTCCTGAAAATCTAAAGGATGATTTGAAAAAATAACCAAACATCTTCAAAATCTAAAACTGTTGTAAAAACGGTGTAAATATGGAATCACTCTGTTATATATCTTTATCAATGTTAATCTTCTTACTATCATCATGTTATCACTGCTGTTGCACTTTTATAAATTCTTCATAAGGCAATATCCTGGATCTATATTTTAATAATTCAATATTTTAATCATGACAAAAAAGCTTATAGAATTAAGTTCCTTTTCATAATCTAAAAATCCAAAGCACAAAAGGAACTCATATCCATTAGATCTTTCTATTACTTCTTTTAGTACTTAGATGTGATCCAACTTAAAATCATTTTTAAATCTGGATTGTTCTTTTGGTTGATTATAATCCAAAAATCACAGTAGATAAGTTATAATAACTTTTGTTAAAGATTTTGTATTAAACTGAGAAAAGAGTGATACATCTATAATTTTTAATATTTTCTTTATCTTTTTTAAATATCAGTATTACTACTGCACTCTTCCAATCATCTGGTACATCTTTATCACTCAGACATTTAGTATATAACTTTGCCAATAATTATTCTGCTTCTTTGACTGCTTCTTTCAAGATGTCAATAAAATCCTGGATTTTTGTTCCTTCTTCATATATTTAATTGCATGTCTGTTTTTGTAAAATGCTCAGCAATTCAAAAAATATAATTAGGAGAGATTTAGTTTTTTTATTATTTATTTATTATTATCCAAAAATTTAAAATCATATCATATTTTATAGAACTCTTCAATCCATTTCCTGATGTCATGTGTCTTTTAGTACCTTTTTTTTCTTATTGCAGGCATAATTTTATTTTCCAACACCAAGATGTTTTATATTCTTGAGATATATATTTTCTTTTATATTCACAATTATATTTTTTATATCATTAATAATTATTTTTTATCATTTTACAAAACTCTAGATATTCAATTCTTCTTAATGGATTTTTTTTTAAAAAAAAAATCTCTTTTTTCTTTATATATTCTCTTGTTTCAAGAAAAAATTTACTGGCAAACTATTGAGGTTTTTTTTTTTTTTTGGTATAAGCCATCTTTCTTATAGTTTTTAATAAGGTATTGGTTATCTTCTTATGAATTTAAATCAAATCTGTCATTGTATAATAGTAATTGTTCTGCTGTTTTTTTTCTCGCTATTTACAATTCTCATCAGTTTCCAATTTTTGTTTTCAGTGTTTCTTTCTGGTGTTTCTCTCTCTCTCTTTCTCTCTCTCTCTCTCTCTCTCTCTCTCTCTCTCTATCTATCTATCTATTTATCTATCTATCTATCTATCTAAGTTTTAACTAACTACTAGTCTTAAAGTTGTAAATAACAATATGTTATAATTAAACCATCAAACATCACATGATCACCATTCTTTGTGCTTACATGAGTGGCACTACTGTATGAAGAGTTTTGCCTCTGTAAATATGTTATAATATTTTAATGATATCCAATTTTATAACACAAATATTAATTTTTACATACGGGTACAGGCAAAAATATGCATCTAAAAGATTTAATATTTGCTGTAAGATTGTATGTTATAAATATATTGACACTTATAATAATTTCTATCTAGATGAAATGATCTAAAGAAAAGTATCAATAAAAAGTAATTAAAATCAAAGTGTGATATTAGTTTTCATAAACGATTATAATATTATGTAATTTGTGATTATTAAATTTATTTTTTTGAAAAACTCAGTTAAACTTATATTTTTAATAACAAATTTTACTTGATATTTTTTTTTACTGTCATCATATCGTACATGGTTGAGTTCAGGTGATAGAGTGGTCCAACATGGGAGCAGGAGCCAGGATTAATTCTGGTGCTCACAGTTTTGGTGCTCAACTTCTTATGAACTCTCAAGAAATAAAGTCATTAGCATTCTTTTAAAAAAAAAATTATAAATAAGATTTAAAAAAAGAAAGTCAATCGCTGATATAGAAATATTGCACAACTGTGGAGACCAAGTTGCCAGCAATTGTTTAACAATAACATATTATAAAATTTAATTACAGACTCCATTAAAAGAGAAAAACTTAGCGCTATGCATATAGCAGTGAATAATATTAATCAGTTAAGTGGATATCTTAATATTCTTTACTGCAAATGAAGCTTAAAAGATAATTGCTAGAGAACACATATTTAGTCTGATAAATAAGGTTTTCTTTTTCAATGTTTTTTTTTTTTGGACAGTTGTCTGAGAAGCTTTTGTCAAGCAGTGGACTATTTAATGGCTGTTTCATCTTTAAACACAGTAATGTGCTGCAGTATGTGATAAATTTTCTGAATTAGCATACTATTTTGCATATGACTTGCTGGAGTAGTAAAATGGATAAGTGGAAGAGTCAAGAGTTTAAGGTCTATAAAACATGACTTAATTTGGTTACTTCAAGGATTTGAATTTCCTATGAATCCCAGTGCAGGAAATCACAACTGTTTATTTTATTCTACACTGCACATTTACATTAACTGTGTTATAATTAAGTTATATGTTCTCAGTTTTTTTTTCTTTCTTCTCCTTTTAATTAAAATAAATAAATGAAAATTCAGAATTTTTCTTGCTGTCATAGTTTTAAATATAACATTGTTTTTATATTAGGAAAAATCTCCAAAAAATAAAAATCTACCAGTAGAGTTAGTTAGACAAGGCAAAACTCTCCATACAGTCATACTACTATGTGCCAACCAGGGATGCCAGAAGGCTTGTGCATAAAATCCCTATTTAGTGCCTACTCATCCAATATCCCCAGACTAGTTTCTGGCTTGTGGGCTTCATCAGTGAGGAGCCTTCGATCACTGATGAAGGCCACAAGCCAGAAACTAGTCTGGGGATATTGGAAGAGTAGGCACTAAATAGGGATTTTATGCACAAGCCTTCTGGCATCCACTGATTACTCTAGCTGGTGTAGGGTGGCAGTACTGTATGGAGTTTTGCCTTGTTTAATAACAATTATGTGCTAGTATAAGAGATGGTGATTATGTGATGTTTAGAGTTAGTTAGCTTATTCGATCATAATAATGAAAAACAGCTAAAAAAAATTAATTACTACAATTTAAACTAAGTGCTAATTTTTTTGCACTCACACATTTAAAACTATCCATTTTATATAAATATATAGATGATTGATATTAATTATTTATTAAATTAGATTGACATGTGCAGGAGATATGACCTGGACTATCAGTGGTGTTCTATTCAATTTGTCAAAGGGATGTCTTTTCACATACATCGGCCATCCACTTATCTTTTTCTCTTAATTCCACAATGGTCTTTATCATGCAATCCTCCACGTCAATTACCATTCCACTTTCAAATGTCTTATTACATCTGACTATCCAGATGGTGAAGTTCATGAAGGTGGCTAGCCAGATTTCAGCAAAATGACCTCCTTGAATAATGTTGGCAAGTGACATAATGTTGAGTTTCCCCCCTGTGATTCACCATTGAATAAGCCTCCTGAGGGATTTACATGCTTCACATTCCCTGAGGATGTGCTCAATAGTTTCTTCCTGTCTGCTACACATAAGACAGAGTGGGTCTATGTTGTATCTTTTTTAATAATGTATGAAGGTCCCAGTGAAGAGACTTCTGAGGGTAATTTTAAGAAGGCAGTCTACAAACATTGGTGCCAGTTTCAGGAATCTGGTTAATTTGACCACACAGTTAGTTCCTATCAGTAAAAAGGCATTAGTCTTCTGTTCTCCAGAGAAGATGAGATGATGTGTGTCCCAATAGGTTAATTTGTTCTGAAAAGATGTTGATCACAACTGTCCTAAGCTACATTGATTACAATCCCATCTAAAACCAACCATCTCAAGGAACTGACCATGCAACAACTCATGCTTGATGACCCTTATTCATGTTACAAGTCCATACAGAATACATTACTTTCATGTTTATGTATGTGAATGATGTGAATTTAAATGTTAATATTTAATTGTGAAAAATTATAATGTAGGAATCTGGAATTGTAAGGAAAAGACATTGAATGATCAGGAAAAGCAAAGTATGTTGGGTCATATGCGTCATTAGAACTTTTATGTTTCAATTCTTAAACCATGTGATTTTACAAGTAGTTATGTCAGAGATAGTAATGATTGTATATTACCACCAAAAGATTTTGAATCATCTGAGAAAATAGGGTAAAATCTGTACCAAGCTAGTTCAATATAACTGTTGCCCTGTACATGTTTGCCCAGTCATGAATTCAAGAGTTAAAGATTCTGAATGTGTTTTTTTTAGCAGATTAAAGCAAAAAAAATATTACTTTGATCATTTTGATAGTAGTGTTGCACTCTCTTGCAATGTAATTCTCACATATCATGTGACTTCCAAAGTAACTAATCATTTAACTAAATTATTATTTGACCTTAATGAAAATATAAACAAATGGTGATTGTAATAGTTTAGATATTATATTTTATTATTAAACATATTATAAGATTTTCAAACTCTACATGGACTTAAAACATGTGAATAAAGACATATAGAAAGAAATGGTATCCATTATGGATTTCTTCAAAATAAAGCATTCATCAGTAAACCTAGTCTTTATCATCATAGTTTAGTATTTATCTGAGGAAATTGCTACAAATTTAGTTTGTGACATTTATTTCATCTTAGACAAATAGGCAAAAGATTTATTATTAGAATTTAAATTGTTATTTAGTTGTTTATTTCATATATGAACTTTAAACTTAATTAAACATTAATATATCGATTATTAAATTGCAGCACTATCTTTTATACTTTTAGTTTGAAAATTTTAAATATAAATTTTAAGGGCAATATTTTATTACCCCAACATTCTAATTTTTTACATTCTTATAGTCTTTACATCAACTTTAATATCATCATTTAAGGGTTATTTGTTTTAGACAGGTTTTTTTTAATAATAATCAATTAAACAAAACAAGAAATATAGGAGCAGATGGCATTTTTTTTATCCAACAGTTACCATAAATATCTTTCCTCTGAAAGTAATGTAAACAATATGGTCACATGTCTTTCTCATATGCTTTCTTATATGATTTCATGAACAGTTCGCTTTATTGCAGAATCATCTGCTATAAGCTTGAATATGGGAATATTATAACATATTATTTGGCTTCCATTGGTTACTCAACTTGTAATAGATAGTTCTAGAATAGGGTAAAGAGAATTGTTCCTGTAAGAATAATAATAGCTGAAAGAGTGTCAATGTGAAATAATGAGCAGTTTCTAATAGTAGAAAGTAGTAAAAAATTTATAAATTGCATAAAAAGAGTAATCATATGAATTCAAATAAGTGCAAATTTAATAAGGGTAAACATTTGTATTAGAAATCAGACAATGAAATACCATGTAATTGAAGAAGCACAGAAAATAAAATATAGCTAAATTATATTTAACAAAAAAGGAAATAGCAATAATAAGATTTTGTTGGTAATATATTAAAACTGAATTACTATATTTTGAATAATTTTAAAGAATAATAAGATAATTAATAAAAATATATATAAAGAACTTTGATACAACATTTATTACTATGTGAAGAAATGAAATGAAATGGGAGCATAACTAGATTGGATAAAATAAGTTAAACTCTGTATACAGTAGTGCAAATAATGATTGGATAAAATGAAAAATGATATAATTTGAAAAGGGATAAAAAAAAAAGATTGGTTAAAAGTGTACAAAAAAGACAATTGCTATAATTTAAACAAAGATTTGGGTAGATGCTGTGGGAAATTTTAAAAAAAAGATTGCTCTGTATAAAATGTTGAAATAAATATATCCTACTCCAAGTGCTTAAAACTTATTTTATGTGGATACTTGTAGTATCAGCAGTATTTTCAAATACATCTTAAATGTAATATTATTAGTGATCTAAACTAAAAGTATCAGAAAAAAATGAAATTAAAAATAGCCAGAGCAAAAACATATCTACAAAGTATGGAGGGTATTTTAGAAAAGCAAAGATTTTAGAATACTAGTCGATTTAGATGTAATTGGCACATACATATTAAATAGTATATTGTGTGGCTGTAGAAAATAGATTATGGCAAAACAGTCAATAGGTCAGGCCAGCAACACCTGAAGAAGAGGGGGAAATAATACCTCTCAAATCATTGTGCATATACTAACCTGTTTGAAGTGCTATTACTAAGAATTGAACGTATTTCAAATATTTAAAAAAAGTTACATTTTTCTAAAGATGTATCAATACTCATATTAGATGATGGAAATACAAACAGTCAGTAAGGATAATCTTAGTTTTTGAAAGAAAGTGTTGCATAAAGTTGGTGAGAAGTAGCTAAATTCAAAATCGAGCAAAAAATGAATCATTGAATCATTTTTTTTAAGAAAGTTATAAACAGACAGTTACAAATGCTGTCATTAATCTTAATAAGAGCAACAATTAGAAATACAGTTCATAAATAACCTGTTAGATTTTAAAATTTACCATTTTTATGTCTAGACATGTACATATAAAATTAATTTTAAAAAAGTTGATAGTAATTATAATAATTAATTGGTTTATTGAGAAGTTCAATTAGAGGCAGTGACAGAACTGGGACACAACCCATGGATTATTAATACACTAAACCATACAAAATGAAAATTGAGGCCAATGATTGTGAATCTATCAATGCATCAAACAATTCAGAGCAAAATTAATCTAATGGTTTGTTGTTTGATGTCCATAAGAAGTTGGAACTCAAAAGTTCCTGCATTGCAGACATGATCCATAGATTTTCAACTCCAGAATGGTTTGTTCTATCACTGCACTAAACCATGACGATAAAAAAGTGGAATAAATTATAAAATGAGTAGACTACTGAAAAAATTCCAAGAGATTGTAAAACACCCAGAAAAAGACCATATGTGAGATGGATGGATGAAATAAGACAGTTTACAGGGGTGATGTGGAGAAGAGAAACTAAAGATCGGAGAAGATGGATTGAACTTGAAGAGACCTTCATCCTGCAGTGGATTGATAATGGTTGATGATGATACCGATGTTATCATGATAAATATTGTCAAATATATTAAAAATAAAATGATAAAAAGATAATAAACCAGAGTCAACAACCCGCTTTACTTAACATTTACTTAAATACTCATTTTTAGTTTACCGACTTATTCATGCATAAATAAACATCCGACGTAGTTACTCTGCCTTTTAACATTATTAATATATTTTTGCAATCCCGAAGCTTTTTCTGGTCACAGATAATAACAAGTTGAATAATTTACTTCCTTACAATCAAAAAAAAAGAAAAAGACTGAACATTAATAGATAAGTGTAAAAATCATTAATCCATTAGATATCAATTAAACGTATGCATAGGTTTTATCTTAAATAAAATAATAATGATAATTATGATTATATTTTAACCAAATTATAATAATAAATATTAGGTTTTGTGTACTATTCTAAGTGTTTTTGTAATCTTAAGACCACCTACTTAAACTGCTTCTAGCAATTTTCATTTTAACTTTAAAAAAAGACTGTTAAAGAAATATTTCTTTTTTAAAGAAAAAAAAGTTGTTACTAGACACTTTGATAATTAAATCTATTTCTGTATACATGTTAAAATATCATTAAAATTTTTATTGTATATGTGTATGGATATATATATATATAAGAAGTGATTGGGGTTGGTATTTCAATTCTAAGACTGGACAACTCTGAGAAAATTGTCCTACCGGATGAGTTTTTCTCAGGCTTTTAATTTGGTAGTTTTCTTTTTGGTTTTAGCTTATCTATATAGTAATAAATTTATCCAAAATAGACTAAAACTAAAAAAAAAAAAAAATCCTATAGTTATGCAGTATAAAATCAGAATGTTTAAGTGTGTGTGTGTGTGTGTTTGCATGCATACATATTGCAAAAATGTGCCTTTTAAGTCCAGATAGATGAGGAAATAAGGTTGTAAAAACAGGCAATTTAGGAAAGTTAATATGCATGTTTACCATGAAAGATATATGTATACATGTAATATGCATTAAACATGATCATGATTAAGTATTTATAAAAAATATGATAAAAAATTTCACTACTTAATAAAATGGAAGCGTATAAAATATGTTGTTAACAGAGTGACTTAAAAAATATGATGATCATTTTCAGTTTTATCCCGTTAGATGTCTGTAGTTTGTTATAGCATTAATTTTTTTTTAGTTGCGATATGTTTCATGATATAAAGATAAGATAGCAACTGCTTTATTATGCGTAGTTACATATGTATGCTAAAGAATTACATATACAAAGAGAAAATTAATAATACACTATCACTATACTTTAAACTTAAATGAAAACGGTTAGATTTCTAACTTAAATATAAAATTGAAGATTATTAAAGGTAACACAAAATGGAAATATGCCTGTTATTTAAAAATATACCACAGCAGTTGAGGTTATCGCTAGGACTTACTTATTAAACAATGATCAACTGAAAATAAAGACTTTTTTTTTAAAAAAAAAAAGACTAATTCAAGTAAAAATATAATGAAAGTTTATTCAGATAAAATAAATTTTATTTCAGAAAGAAATACAATTTCAAAAGAAGTTTTTCACTCTAACAACATGAAATCAAAGCTTTAAGAAAGTATTACCTATTTTAAAGTGATAAAAAATTGTGTAATTTTGTTTAGTAATGTAAATAGTGATGAAAAAAATGTATTTTTGATTTATAAAGGTGAAAATCTTTAAAATATTGCCAAATTAAATTATTGCATGTTAATTGTAAATATAATAGAAATATAACTTTCATTATAGTAAAAAAAAAAAAATCACTTTCTAATTGTGTTTTTTAAAAATTGAAGCTAAAATTGTTAAGGGCATGATAAACAGAGGAACATGAAAAGCAAATTAATATATATATATTTTTAAAAAAAATAAAGGAAACTAAATATGAAGAAAAATTAAATGGAATTTTGTATTTTTTCATTGATAGCTTATTTTTATTTATTCATTTTTCACATAAAACTTTAAATTTTGTGATTACATATCTTATATTCTTATTTGTTTAAATAAATATAATATTAATGTTTACTAACTATATCAGTATATAAAAGTAAAAGCTACAGTAATTGTACTGCATTTCCACTTAAGCATTATTAATATTTTTTCTACCAGAATTTGACTTTTATTAAGAGGGAATTCATTCTTCTTGCTTTTTTAGAATTGATTGATTGCAGTAAATGAATATCGCTCCAAATATGTTTTATGTAGGATTATGTGCACCATCTAGAATTAATTGTTACTAATCCACATGAAAATCTTTGCGTAGAGAAAATGCTGTTTAACATGTTTTACTTCACTTTCCTATAGTTATTTGTAATGATATTTACTAGTTGTTGTTTTTTTATAAAAAGTAACAAATCTGTAAATTAATAAGTAATGATTTATTAATTTAAAAAATAATCTGAAAAGATCAGTAGTCCAATAATCAATAACTTCAAAGTAATTTGGTCTAGCTCCCTCATGCTTAATGACTTAAGTTCTTTGTTTTAAGCAAATAAACATCACATGATCACCATTTCTTATACTTGCTTTTGGCAAAACTCTCTATACATATTATCACTCAGTGCAAGCCAGAGAAATGGGATATTAGATGAATAGGCACTAGGTGGGGATTTATGCACAAACCTTCTGGCATCCATTGATTACTCTGTCTTGCACTGAGTGGCAATACGTATAAAGAGTTTTGCCTGTTTAAAGTTATTTGTTCTCTAATTCTAAAATCACTGGTGAGATTATTTCAAAAAGATTTTGGAATAACAACAAAGTTGATTTTTTGCATAGTTTATAAAGATCTATGATTATTTTTACCCAATAATGATAAAATAATTATTTTAAATCAAAAGTATACATTATTACACTTTTGTTAAAGACATATACATTTTCTTTTTAAAAATAAAGCCAGCAAATTTAATAATGTTGATATAAAAAAAACCATGGCTGTTATAATAGCACATCTTGTAAAACAGTTTGGTAACACTTTTATCAACATGATGCTAGAAACTTTTGAATATTTTGAAATTGTAAATGCAAATTTAAATTTTAGAGCAGAATTTAATAGACTTATGAGGGCTTCACATTTATTTTTTCGTGTTTAAAAAATAAATTTCAATCAATAAAAATTTTATTCATTTTTGGCATCATTTTACCTTCATGCCATCTATTGAGAAAAAACTCCATTATTTTCATTATTCATTCAGATTATTATTTTTTTAATATTTGCAAAGTTCAAATATAATGTTTTCGAATATTTTTTGTTTGCAAACTTAGATTTTTAATAAATCAAGCCTAATTTATTGAATTTTAAAGAAAAAATGTTAAATATTATAATTAAAGATTGAATGATTACAAAAAGTGTCATCAGGAAGAACAATGCAAACATTAACCTGTTGAAGGACTAACCTGTCTGCTATTACTAACAGTTAAGGTATTTGAAAAATTTAAATCATGTTTGAATTTTTCTAAAGAAATTTAACAATTCAATTAACTTTGTATGATGGAAATAATTCAATGTCTGAGGGGGTACTTAAAAATAACTAGAATTTTATACTAAAAAATTGTTTATTTATTTTTAAGTGTTATACATTTAATCCTTTTTAAATTACTGTCCATTTAATGCAATACCCTGGTCTGAACATGTTTTTCATTTTCTAAAGTAGGTCCAGAAACACTTGCAAAGTGATGCCTTTTAATGTCCACAATATTTTTTTCACCACTTCTACATAAGTAATATTTACTGAGGCTGTAGCCTTGAAAATATGCATGTAAAATGCGATAGTAGGGACCTCTACAGGTGTTTAACCACAAGCTTGAGGTTACAGCCTCAGTAAATATTACTTACATAATCAATCTGCATTTAATAAATTTATAATTACACTTCTATGTCTGCAAAAAAAAACTTGAGACTTTTTTTCATTTGAGATATTAAAAAAAATCACGTGAAGCAAGACTGAATAAATATTACTCATAGATAAGCATGTTGAATTAAATTAAAAAGTGTCTCACACTCAAAGCTATGAGAGATAACACTTTGTCAGGGTAATGCTTGCACTCCTTTCTTTGCCACAAAATGGAATGTTTATGTTTAACCATATCACATAAATTTTTCAGAACTTATAAATAAAATGCCTGACTATTATGAACTAAATCGAAGAGAAAAATTACATTAGTATTAAAAAATACCATTGCTTTGACTTTGAACTTCCTTTTCCACCCTTTTTAAGGATGTTTATAAATTTGTGTTGTTTTTTTTTTATCAGCATGCTTGTAATCTGTTTCAAGCATCACAACTGTTTTCTCTGTCATTTTCTGTTAACAAAAGCAGAATTTCACATTGCTTGAATTTTTCAGTTACTATAAAAATTGTCAAATACACAAAATGCACTTTACAAAAAAAAGTGCAAGAAGTATGTAACCACAGAAACATATACTACAACAGGCACACAAACCATAGATCAATTCCAGTTACCTTAGGTCTCATATAAATTACAATTTATATATTAAAATTATATGAGCCAATAATTAACTGGCTTTATATATAAATCATATTATAACAGTCAAAGTTTAAATAAACCAATAGAAAATTGGTAATCTGTTGTCAAGGCAACCTCAGTAAAAATTTAATCATTATCTGCTAAAATGCTGAATTTCTATTGGTTTATTTAAGATTTGACTGTTATGATATGGTATATATGACCAAACAGATCTTAAAATTATAATGCTCTCCTAAAATCTTGAATTATCATTGAGTGTAAAATTTAACAAATCATAGCTATCATTGCGCATGTATTTCATGAGAAACTTTTACTTATTAGATAAGTTAAAGACTTGAAACACTTAAACCTCCACAGTGCACCATACTTATATATCATAATTTTAATCAATTTGATTTTGGTGCTAAATGTTTTAGCATTTAATTAAATTGTGTAAATAGAAAAGTATGTCCTGCTTGATTTGGTGCAGTGGTAGAATGGTAGATTCTGGTGCAAAGATCATCAAATGATGCCCAAGGCATTCAAACCTCTTATAAATTCCCGAGCAATAAAGCCTTTGACTATTTATTTAATTAGCAGAAAAGTCTATTATTACTGCATACATATCCAAGTGCTTCAAACCATCTGATATACAAGAGTTTCTTATGAAATGCATGTATAGGGAGAGATTATTGTGAAAAATTTTATACTGAATAATAGTTTAAGATTTATAATAAACTTTGGAGGAGAACAATTTGATTGATTATAGCTATTTATCAATCACTTTACTCAATTTATTATATATATATATATAACAATAAAATTATTTTTATTGTCATAACAACAATTTTTAATTAATGCACACTTTATTTGTATATATATGATCACTAGATGGAGCTTTATCAATAGCTCCTTACAAGCTTTGGTTTACATAAATGCTGAGAGAGAGAGAATTCAATATCTCTTTCATTGTCTCTTTTTGGTCTTCCTACCCTTTACTGACATGAGCCAACTAGCTCGAAACCATGGTCTAAAGGTTGGAGACAATGAAAGTGATATTGAATTCTATCTCTCTCAGCGTTTATGTAAACAAAAGCTTGTAAGGAGCTATGGGTAAAACTCCATCTAGTGATCATAAAATGCAAGCTAAGAGCAAGTTACAAAATGTATAACTTGTTTTGTTTAACATATATATATATATATTGGCTAACTTTTATGTTTCAAACTGATGCTGAATGTTCTTCATAGCTCTTTAATTAATACATATCTAATGAAGAATGATTAGTACTTGCTAAAAAAAATAAAAAATTTATCGCATTTATATATATGTAATTAATCGCTTATTTTTATTCTTCCATTTCTCCATAGAGTTTACAGATATTTGAAATCTGGTTGTGAATAAATGATTTCTAAAAATGGAAACTTATTATAAATTATAGTAAATGTAATATAAAACCCCATCACCTGTAATATGTAATTATTTAAAATGAAAACCATCTGTAGTAAATACTAATAAAATGCTAACACGGACTGCTATAAGTATAAAAAAGGATATTTGTAAGTTTTCAAGTAAACCAAAATGGCATCCCATATTTTTGATAAATCTACAGTTTCAGGGCCCCCAAAAATGTTTACAAAAATAATACATGCTAGGAAATGTCATATTTAGTATTTACATTTTATTTTTTATTACTGTTATTTTAAAAAAAAGAAATCATTGTGGAAAAATTAATTATAATATTCACAATTTATTTTCTTTTTGGATTAACTTATTAACAGAAAAATGAAAAAAATATGAATACAATATTTACATTTTATTCATGTTAGTGGTGTGATATATTCTAATCATTAGGAGATCAGGATCCTGTACCTTTGGAAATAACCCCCTGCATTATGTTCTGTGACAGGAAGGTCCCAAATTTTTATCATTATGACATTTTACCAAAAAAAACTGCTGACAAAAGGAAACACACTGAAATGACCCCAAGTACGACAATGTTAAGAACATCTCATTGCTTTCCACATTTATAATATAAGTATTAATATAGGGTATATGAGCACAGACTTTCACACCACCCACCTCTCTCCACTCTATCTAATAACACTGATACACCTAAACACATATATGCTGAAAAGATAAATAATCACCAATATACGTATTTCATGCTAAACCAGCAATCATCAGTTGGTCCAGACTATCATCTTTACACACATATACAGTATAAGTGCTCAGATATATATTAAGATAGACTATTCTCATAGTTTAATGGACAGGCTTCAATCCACTTCACACTCCAACTCTTCAACCGTCCATCCAATTGAAAATCTGATGATGGAATGCTCAAAGGCCACCCTGAGTTGAAATAAAGCTTCTTAATGAAATTTATCAGAATTTATTCCTTTTTTTAAATTTAACAATCAATTTATTAATTTTGTTTTAATTTAACAACCAACACATCTTCAATATATTATCATCGGTTCTCAGAACTATACCTTTATCAAAAATAGAGGCTGCTCTCTTGGTTTACTTGAAAACACACAAGTACTAAAAAATATATATTAGAGCAGAATAAATGAGTTATCAGGTGAGTGGAACTATTGTAAGATCTTATAAAGATATAAAAGTAAACCGGGTTCAAATGACTATTAATGTATGACACCACTCTCACCAATAATTTTAAAATCAATTCATTGATATTTTTTAACCAATCTATAGACACTTATCTTGTGACATAATTTTCAGGTAACAAAAACTAGACATCCACTTATCAACAATATTAAAAAATCAGCTGCAGTGATTTTGGGTCAAATACATGAAAAAGTCCTGAACTTATTCAGAAATATCTTAGCCATCTGAAAAATCCAGAATCAAAACTCAGGCCATGACTCTGGGTTGTATTGGTATATGTAATCAATTGTTTGATTTTATGAAGATTATTTTTGTGTGTTTTTATGAATGTGCCAAATAGAACATTTTTAGAATATATCCTAAGTTACTAGTTTGATTTTTTAAAATATATTTAATAATTTTATATACTTTAGAAAAAAAAACTTATTTTAATACAATAGCTGAGAAAGAAGCTGCCATTAATAAATGAATAATTGTAATAATTTCTGTTTTTTTTTTTTTAACATGTTGAGAACACCTTAATGACGCGCATGTTTTAATAATTATATAATATTCATACAATGTAAGTGTTTATATTATTAACAACACCTTTTCACATTTATAGTTAGATAAATAAATGGTGGGTTATGTAGCTAGAAAATGGTTAAATGGCTAGGTAGGTGGACAGATAAATAAATACGCACGTTAGTAGGTAGATAAATGTAGATTGCCAAAGATAGCTAAACAATTAGATAATACGTAAAAAAAAATAAAAAATTGATAAATACGCAGACACAAATAATTACACATGAAATCTGATGTATAAATACACAAAAGGACTAATAGATAATATATATACTAATAGATGTTTATGCAGACAGATAAATACATGTGCAAAATAGATTAATATATAGATAGAATCGCACATAGACTAAAAATAAACTTACAGAAACAAATGAATACACACACATAAGCCCAAGTAATATATATATAGAAAGAGATTGGAGACAACACTTGCAAACAGAATTGTAGACGAATAAAAATATAAACATAGATAACTTTTTTCAATGTAAAATCATATTTATCATTATTTATTATCATTATTATTGATGAAATTAGATAAATTTATATATTACAACTTGATTAGTAGAAAGAGGTACTGATGTAAAAAAGATATAGTAAAAGAAAGAAGGATCGTTATATTTAATATATAAAAGATCGTTAGGATCTATAAAATTTTACAATCTTTTGTTCTTTTATTACAGCATTTTAATCTTTTCTTTCTTTATTCAGTTGGGAGTACTTAAACCAAGTCAGAATAAGATAAAAGTTGGTTTTCGTTTTATCTTCCAATTTGTCATTGGCATGCCTAGTTTAATTTGATTTTAAAATCATGAAAAAATTTACTTTTAAAAATTACTAATTGCTTACAAAAATATAGCCTTTCTCTGTCATCCGCGTTTATTCGGAGTATAATGCTCATTTGAGGTTAATCGTATCCTATGGGAAAATTTGAAAAATCTTTTAATTGTATTTGGTTTTATTTTTTTTCTAGAGGAAGATTATTGATATTTCGTAGTTTTATCTTAAACGAAATGGTATCTAGCATTATATATATATATATTTCTAATTTTTTTTTTTTGGGGGGGGGAGGGAGTTGGGAAAACTTTAATTAAATCGTATCATCAATTATTTCGAAAATCACCAGAACTCTAGTAATGGATTGAACCATTACACCAAATAGATCATGGCAATAAAAATATTGAGATGTGCTAAGAATACGAGTAGCAACCAATGGAAAACTGCTACCAACTGTGATCTAGTGTTATAATTTAGTTACAATAAGTTTATTGCCTGGATACATCTATTTGCTTTCAGGTAAAGATCTTAGGATATATAAAGCATGATTTGTTTTAAAACATTTTGTCTACCTAGTAGCAGAAACAACGATTGTAAATATAAGTAATTATATTTTACCAATCAAATTTTTACAATTTGATATTGTTATATCTCATCTTGCCTTCGATTATGGATTAGTCCAGATTCCATTTTATCTTGATTGGATTGACGATTCATCATCATGGATCAATGTATATCCAATGGCAAAAACAGGTCAATAGACAATGATGTTCATTGAATCTAATTGCTCTCATCATGAATAAGGATCTAGTCATAAATAATCAATCCATTTGGAGGTAAGATCAGGCAACAATTGTCAAAGATGAATGGCAGTATGTTGTCCACTATATGGCTGAACAATGAAGCAAGTTTCTGCTAGAACTGGAAGCTGCTAGACATAAACCAGACACAAAGCAAACTGTCACAGAACAGTTGAAAGTGTCACTGTGCCTACTCACAAGGCAGGCTATCATAGTGCAATTGGAAGTAGTTGGTAAACTTATAAGGGGAACTGAAGTTCCTTCATTTTATAGTTGCATGGCATCTAGAATCTATATCTCACCAATAGTATCAGGCAGAGGTATAACAGTTTATATATTGTAAATATAGATTTTATGTTTGCTTAAATTAATAAATATATATAATAGTATTTTTATGTGATTGTGTTTATATTGATCCATAAATAAACACAACTGATATGCAAGTAGCAAATTTCCTACATTCATTTCTTTAATACCATCCACTTTAAATAAATACTTTAATGAAACAATAAAATGATTTATAAATACAAAAGTTAGGTTATAGTTTGCTAAAATCAACAAATCTCATATTACACATATATTAATTAGAATTTATAAGGCTTGCTACAAATGGGTTTAACTAGCTCTGTGTTTAGTAGGATGGCCAACTCAATAAACTGAATGCTTGTTTACCAGAATGGAACCAACTGCTATTTTATTTCAATGAAGTGCTTAATTATCAACAATTACATATAATTAGCCTGCTAATTTATTATGGCATTATAATATATTTTCTGATGCTCTCTTACCTGTGTGTGCAATCAGTGGACTAATAAACTTTTTCCACACTGTTTATATTAGTGTACCATCCTCTCATGTCAGATTTCAATTTTCAAATTTAATATTAATGAATTTGACTAAATATTATCTAGGTTCATCCACATATAATCCATAATACTAATATATTGTTGTTTTGGCTGAAATATACTGCTATCAACTGTGTAATAAATTCTATTATACAATTGATGGTTAGTATGATTGAGATGAAATATCAGTACATTAATGTAAACCCAGATATTATGGTGTTTGTATTTGTAGCCTGCATGCAAATAGGGTTTAAATCACATCATGAAATGATGATACTGGAGATTGATTAATTCTTTTAATGGTAATGTTGAGATGTTAAAGTTGTTAAGGGTTGGTTTTATGTGAATTTATTGGCTGGTATAATTTCAACATTATTGAGAAATAATTTGCTTATCTATTATCCCCAGTTTACTGCTAGAACCTTTGGTTTAATGTATATATATATATATAATAAGTACAGTTCTCCATGCAAAAATGAATTGTAAGTTGTTGTTTTTTGTGTGGTTTATCAGTATTTTATTGAGTGCCTAGACTGATTATCTATTTTTTCAATCCATTTTTTCTTATGGTCTAACCTACACAGCTTTTTATTTAATTAGAATTATAAAAGTGAGTTATCATATTTCAAAAAAATTCTCTCAATAGATACTTATCTCTAAGTAATAATGAGAATCCCTAGGCTTTATCAATATGGCTTGCTATTATTATTCCATAACCTTTGAAGTTTAGCAGAATAGTAAAGCGATAATGCAATAGCTAAAGGTTTTTGGATCAAAGATCAAACTTTTACAACTTGAACATCACATGACATCCCACACAACTAATCATTCAATTATTATTACTATTATTCATAATAATTATTGTATGCTACATGCTTAATATCTAGTGTTGTGATCAAATGATAAACGCCAACATTTAAATATCTTAAACATATACTATATACTAAAAATAAAGCTAATGAGATCTGCTGTTCATGTTTCCAAATTAATAATTGAATTTATGTATTCTTGGTTAAGATTTTTTTTCTATTATTAATCTGTACTGTTCTGAGATTAATATTATTCGTGTTTCAATAGAGGATCAAATAAAAGTTATGCTAATAATAGTAATTTTTAATTATAAATTCCAACTGACCATGCTTTTTCAATATTTATTACTGATTATATGCAATATTTAATTTATCATTGTATATTATGGTGTTAAAAATTTTAAAAAATTATAAGATAAATAAATATTTAGTTAAAACAAATACAAAATACTTAACCCCCCCCCCCCATATAGTGAAATGATTGGATGAAAGAAGGAAATTTGATGATGAAAAGTGGAGAAGTTCTAGATTTGAGAAACTAGTATTAACATCGAAGAGATTTTCATCCTTCAGTCAATCAATATTATTAAAAATGATCATATCGATTATACTATGCAGAAGAATTTAGAAACATATTCAGACTGTATCAGGAGTATATGCTATCTTTCCAAAAATCCAAAATTACATTTTATTGTTACCAAGAATAACTTTATTAATGTTTGTTTTTAGGTATTTGTCTTTTTTAATATCGATTTTAAAATGGTTAAAATAAACAGTAAATTAGGATGTTTTTCTTTGAAATTCGATATAAAATAATCACGTGATAAAACAAAATCTTGTAAAAGTAACAATTAAAATTTATATTAGATTTTAGGATTTCATTTACTTTATTTATCTTCTTTGTGTTTTTAGTTCAATTTATATTTTCATTACATATTAGCATTTGTTTTTGACATTATATAGCAGGAAAAAAAACCTTAATGAGCTAGCATGAAATATCTAATTGAAAGGTAACACCAGATTTGTGACCTATGGAAAGCAACCTCAGACCTATCTGAATTTAAAGAGGTTCGAATTGATGGTGCTTAATTAATTTAAATATTGTAATCATGCTGAATCTGAAAAAATAATATTTTTTTAAAATCATTGAAGAAAGCTATTTTATACAATAATATTAATATTTTGAATAGATGGAGAAAATATTTTGATCTCTTTTTGAATAATAAGATAATGGTTTTTAATGGAATATATAACCTAGTTCGATTTAAACAAAGATATCCATTCAGCTTAATGAAGTTAAAACTCATTTCTATTAACTTAAACGTAAAGGAGCTTCAGGTTCTGATGAAATACCTGGAATAATCCACTAAACATCCATGATCACCATCTCATGCTAGCACATAACTGTTAGTAAACAGGCAAAAACTCTCCATATAGTAGTGCCACCTTGTGCTAACCAAAGTAATCAATGGATGCCAGAAGGCTTGTGCATAAAATCCCTATCTAATGCCTACTCATCCAATATCTTTAGACTAGTTTCTGGCTTGTGGCCTTCACTGAACTAGTCTGGGGATATTGGATGAGTAGGCACTAGATAGGGATTTTATGCACAAGCCTTCTGGCATCCATTGATTACTCTGGTTAGCACAAGGTGGCACTACTATATGGAGAGTTTTTGCCTGATTACCTGGAATAATGTTAAAATATGATGATTGGAATTTTTACATTTTTATTGTTTTAATTTATAAACATAATGGGGATAGAAAAGACTGTATCAATTATCCTTTACTGTTTAAAGAATTTTATTAAATAAATTATTTATAGTCATAGATGAATAATTATCAAACATTCAATGTGGTTTTAGAAAATCAAATTGTACTGTAGATGTGTTTTTTGTTGTCAGGCAAATTTAAAACATGACTTGGGAACAAATTAATAATTTATATATTGCTTTTATTTATTGTAATGCATCTAAATCAATTAATCAAATAGGCTCATGGTATATATTTTAGATTAGTTAGATATCTACTGAATTTAGTCATACAGTTTCTTCCTTGATAAATCTGAGAGGAAAAATTATTGTTGCTAATGGAAAATATAAAACTGAAAACAGTATAAAACAAGAACATAAATTAATTCCAACCATGATTCCATTTTTATAATAGATAATATATGGAATTATTTATAGACAGCTTTATGAATCAGATGTGAAAATGTAATATAGTTTTGATTGTGAAGTTTTTGATTTGATTTGATGAAAAATTAAAACAACAACTTCATTATCTTGACTCATAGTATATTAATAATTACTTTTTTTTTTCAATTGGAAGGTTGATCTATAGAATGTTTTTAATATTGTAAATCTAATCTATAAAGATTTTGCTTTAGTAATTAAAGTTTAAAAAATTAAATTTCTTTATCAGACAGGATGAAAAAAGTCTCCAGTCTGGTTAGTTAATAAAGTAAGGGTGAATTGATTTATATATCTTAATAGCATTTACAATTTTAAAAAACTGGACTTGGATGTTAAGGTGTGCTGCCACAAATGATAAAAAGTTAAAAAATAGAGCATTTCTTTATATTGATACATCACCTGATCACCCATTTCTTATGCTTACACAAACTGTTTATACAAAGGCTAAACTCTCCATACAGTAGCGCCACCAATACAAGCCAGAATAATCCATTGATGCAAGGTTTGTCCTTCTTGCATCTATGGATTATTCTGGCTTACATTGGTGGCGCTACTGTATGGACAGTTTAGTCTCTGCGTTATATTGATAGTAGTTCAACTAAAGTTAATTGTGTTTAGAGCCGTTTATTGTGTGAAAGGGAGATTTAGAAATAATTTGGACATAATATAAATGTTAAAAAAAATATTTAAGAATATTCCAGATTATAAAATATAACTGTAAGATCATATATCAAACAATAAGTTCTACAATTTTCTGTATATAATGTTATAAAATATACTATTATTATAGGCATATTTTCTTTGGAATGGGTATATAAAGAAATTGAATAGTAGCATACTGTCAAAAAATTGATATAATGATGCACTTGAGCTTAACTATATTGGAAAAATAGACTTCATTTATTCTATAAAAATTATGTCAAAAATGATATAAAGAAATATGATGTTGGTAATATTGAAAAAATGTTACTGGAGATAGAATACAATGTAGAGCCACACTTAGGCAAAGTTTTGAAAAACATTTGTTGTGGAATAAGTGTAAAGACATCATCACAAAATATAAAACAAGCAGAGTTGTCTCTTAGAGTAGTTTATGTAGTTTTTGAAACTCATCTTTAATATCTTATTTTTTTCATAGTCATACTCATTTTGAACAGCTGTCAGTAAATAAATATTATTGAAAAAATTATATTTAAACTATCTCACCTGAGCATAATTTATTTATCTATGTTTTGAATTATGATTTTTTTTCTACAATACAGGCTTTTTTCATACCTGAACTTCTATATGTAATATAAAGAGGGTTTGAACTCAGACTTTCATATGATCCTCAATTATCCACGCTATCTCATACTGCTGATAAATTTGATCATACACATATCAAAAAGATAAATAATCACCAATATATGTTTTTTGTGCTACCAGCACTCAAATGTTGGTCCAGACTATTATTTCCACACATACATATACAATCAATGCTCAGCTTTATATTAAGATAGCCAATTTTCATACTTTAATGGACAAGCTTCAAACCGCTCCACCCCACAACTCTTCAACCATCTATTTTGTTGAAAATCTGATGATCGAATGTTTAAAATCCACCTTTGTGCCAACCTTTTCATCCTACCCATGTTGACCATAAGGATCAATCTGACTCCTCGTGTACAGAATATAATCCATTTACATACAAGGGATGGGCAGACCTTAAAGCACTATATTTTGAAATATGAATTTTTTCTACAGTACAGGCTTGTTTTCATACCTGAACTTCTATATGTAATATATAGGGGTTTGAACTCAGACTTTCACCTGATCCTCAACTATCCATGCTATGTTTTGTAAAAATACAAGTTTATATAATCATCAGTATTATTCCCTGCCAGAAGGCTGCAGATTTTCATTTTCAAAATGACTTACTAGAGCATTTAAACATAAATATTTTTATTTACATTGGATATGCTTATAAAGTACCTCAACAAGGTAATATCTAAACAGTAACTGAGGTAACAGAACTGTACTCAAAGATAAAATATTTCATCACTGTTAAATATATTAATCTGTCTGTTTGATACCACCATGTTACATTAATATTATAAATGTTTTATAGTAGTCATATTGTGGACATTCTGTACACGATGTTAATCAATTAATTTTTTTCTCCATAGCAATATCACTCTCATCACTTTTTTTCTGAGTTATCTCCTCATCAGATCAAATAATAATTATGAGAATTAGAAAACTAACCTTAATCTAAAATTAAACTTTTTAAAATGTTGAGACAATAAATAAATTTAAAGATAATTTTTTTATATATTGTGGCTTAAGTACTTTCTTTTTTTTTTAGTGAAAATCCAGTAGAAATATTTGACAACCAAGTTTTATTTAATGAAATTCAGATTCACTATTTATTCATCATCATCCTATTGAAGACCTTAAACACATCTCGTAGTACCACTTAGATTAATAAGTAGTATACAGCCATTCTCCACACACACACTTTTGTCTAATAAAAAATTGTGGATTCCCTTTCTTAATTTTTTCATTTTGTGTAGTACACAACATAAAAATTGTCCTATGTAAAAGAAATTATGTTGTTACATGCATTAATTAGTTGTATATCAAAAGTTATGTTATGCACATCACTAATGTTACTAGGCAACTTTATGCAAACTTCAAAATATAAATGGGTGAATAGACTTTGAAAGAGTTATCTGATAAACCAAGTCTGCTGAAAAGAGTTCAGTATTATCAGAGCACAATCACAATAAAATGCTATCATTACTACTAAAATGGTTGCATGTGTTCAAAAGTGCTCAGATCATGTGACCCAGAAGTATTGTGAGAGCAGGCAGCACATGATTGTTTTATTCACTGAAACAAAATGATAATTTGTTTACTATTTGGATGAGAATTGATCTAGAAATCTTTAGTTTTCAAAACCACTTATCCACCACTGTGTTAAATGGAGTTAGAATTTTCTTGCACACCTAGTTATACCTGAATGGATATAGTTCAGTTGCATCAAAATACTGGATATATTTGGGAATACTGGTTGTGGGAACTTTAGTATCAATCAGCAGAAAGAAATCAATGCAATTAAGCATACACTTGTTTATTTTTCATATAATTCTTGTAAAAGAATAGAAATTCATATTTTTAGCAAGTAGTATTAATTCACCAAAGTGCCATATATATTAATTTTATCTTTATTCTCTTTATTATCACAAGATAAAAAATTCAACCAGTCTACACTGATCACATGTTTTGGCATTAACTTTTGATATCAAGTAATAATGTTTGTTGCATTTAAACATATGCTGATAGAATGATGGTTACTTCAAAGTCAGTTAAAAGGTGGTGTTAATGTTTGAATCACAAATCCTGCAGAGGTTAATTATTTTTACATTCATGAGGCTATCATCATCATCAACAATCATTATTAATCCACTGAAGGATGAAGGTCTCTCCAAGTTTAATCCATCTTCTTCGATCTTTAGCTTCTCTTCTCCACATCACCCCTGCACACTTTCTTATTTCGTCCATCCATCTCGCATGTGATCTCTTTTGGGGTCTTTTACAATCTCTTGGAATCCAGTTTAAGATTTCAATTGTCCATCTATTATCATCTCTTCTAGCAATATGTCCAGCCCAACTCTATTTTAGTCTTTTAATTTTTTAATTTTTTTAAATTTTTTCAGAGGCTCTATATAGATTAAAAATTAAAAGTGATGAAGATGGCGTATTGAAAATTTAATATACATATATAGACAACCTAAATATTTACATGTGAGCTATTTATGGCATATTTTCATTAAAAGAACTCAAACAAAAAAATCTTTCCAAAAATGTAATTTCAATTAATTGTTATGTGTGCACATATGAGCACATGTATAAATATATGTACACTTCTCCCTCTCATAAAAAATGCATAAGTTATATATAATCACTAGAAATCAGCATTGACCGGAATGTATCAAATTTAATATATATATCGTATACAGTTTGTGAGTCAATAATCTAATGATTTCTAAATTAAAATTAGTGAAAATGCTTCAGTTCGTTTTTTTTTTTAAATAAAATAAAAACAATAGAGTATATTTTTTAAATTTCTTGTAAATTATATTAAGTTGATTTTGATTTGCCATTCCTATATTTTATCTGTCATAACACTAATAAGAGGGGTTTTTTCTTTTTGCAATTTTAATCTATTATTTTCTTGAAGGTTACTATAGTTACAACTAAATTATTTTAGTAACAATTCTACTTCTCTCTCTTTTTTGTTCTTTGATTTAAGTAAAATAATAATAAAAAAAAAATTTAAAAATCAATCAGTTTGTTTGGCACAAAAATTGGAAAATTGAAAATTTTATATAAAGTTTATCGTAGGTTTTTTTTATATGTTTTAAAATAAGCATGCATTCAGAAATTTTAAAAAGAACAAAAATTCAGTTTTTTCTTATATTTTATGAGATTATATATAGATCGTGTAAATCATTATCATCTTACTGCAAACGTGGGGGGGGAGCGCGGGAGGGGGGGGGGGGGGGGGGGGGGGGGGGGGGGGCGGCGGGGAAAAAAAAAAAAAAAAAAAAAAAAAAAAAAGGAATCTTTTTGATATTTTTGTCTCAATCATGCATAAACTATTTAAGATAGTCAGTGCACAATCAACTCAATAATTGATAACATCCACACTCCTTTCAGGGTCTGTCTCAATCAGGCTTAGGGTTTTTAGATGGTCAGCCCACAATCTAATCCTTACAATATTAGTTGATAAATGGGAATCTAATTATTTTTAACTACATGGTAAAACAAACAGAGAAAAATGTCCAAACCTTCACCATCCAAAAATTAAAAAACCTGGAAAGCAACCCTGCTTATTATTCTATAGTGGACTATTTAAAATCTGTTTATCTGATAAATACATATATATATATATCCAAATTACCCCAATCCAAAACTCAACCAAACTAGACAAGAAAATAAAATCTACAACACAACCAATAGTTTCACTACTACAAGCAGATTTCTCAAGTTATATTAAACATTACCCACAATTACATAAAAAAAAAATTAAAGAATCTTTATTATTAAAAATTTATGATTCTGAAGCAATTAAGTTATTTAAAAGTTCTTTTAATATTAAAAATGGATGGGAAGTAAATAGAATTGTGGGTAATGTTTACTATAAATATGTCATTGTTTTGTAATTCTTTACACTTGAGAGGTCTGCTTGTAGCAGTGTGTTGTAGATTTTATTTTCTTGGCTAGTTTGTTTGAGTTTTGGATTTGGACTAATTTTGATTATTTATTGACTAGTTTTTCTTTATGCTCTTAATGTATATATAATAAATATAATGCCATGTAAAATTTACCAGGTCTATTTTAAATAATAATTGAATTGCCATCTAGCTGCCATGTTCAATAATTTTGTACAGTAAGAAAATGGACAACTTCTGATCGTATTGTAAATCTTTTTATTTAGAGTTATCCATAACAATTATTATTTAAAATAGACTTGGTAAATCTCACATGATGTTATATTTATTCGATATTAAAATATTATTTAGCATTACATACATGACATGTGTTTATTTATTATAGAATTTTAGAAGTGAGTGAAATATCTCCACTCTATAAACTTAATATTTGTTACTTAAAAATCAATTTACATTAAAATATATAGGCTGGATTAAGTTTGCTCTCTGGCTGTTATTTTCTGGATAACTCTAAATAAAAAGATCTAAAATACAATAAGAATTGGTCCATTTTATTACTGTAAAAAGTTATTGAACCTGGCAGCTAGAGGGCAGTTCAATTATTATTTAATATAGAATTGGTAAAGACATATCATGACATATATATATATAATTTTAAATTAGAATCATCCAAAATACATACTAATCAAATGTCAATCAAACAAGATAAATCAAATTTTTCTCTATCATCCAAAGCAGCAAGAAATCTATCAGAATATTTTAAAACCTCATTTTCAGTAATATCTCTTGCAATCTATTTAAGCAAACAAAACATAATTTCTCAGTAGTCAACATAAAACTTCTATAACTTAAGTAAACATATGTTTCCTAATGTCTTCCATTATTTGCTATGGTATGAAAGTGATTGAATAATGGGGTCCAAATAGTTCTAAAAAAAATAAAGCAAGTAATATATAAACTCAGAACAAGACATTTAATTCTCAACATATTATCCATTATCATTGATACTTTCCTCTATTGTTTTATCAGTTCCTCAAATTCTGATGTACAGATATCTTTTTCCTGTTGCCTTAACAACTTGTACATCTCTTTGTCAAACATTTCATCATACACAGTTAGTTTGATAAATCAGATATTTATTTTCATCTTTTTTTTTATAAATATCTTTTGTGAAAAGTCCTTTCGCCATAAAAATAATCCTGCAGCCTTTTTATTAGTATTAAATAAATTTAGTACCATTTTGGACTACTGAAATCAACCACAACTTAAACTATGGTCGAGTTCTATGATTCTATCATCTGTTAGTAGGTGTAGTGCTCTATCAGTAATTATTAGTTGTTTAAAAATTTGTTTATATATATATATATGTGTTAAAACGAAGATTTGCACGGGTTAAATATATAAAATACATATTTTGCAGGTTCATCCGTGTTAAAAACTTTTAATATTAATATACTGACGTTTCGACTTGGTCACACAAGCCATCCACAGAGTTATAAAAGGTAGAAAGACGGTTGTAGAGGCGCTACAATCACTGATTTGAATAAAATGTTAAAATTCCACCAATAGCAAAAAATGTTAAATTTAGGAATGTTTTTTAAAAAAATATTTCCAAATAGGAGGAAGTTTACATGTATCATCTCGCTTATTGATACAATCTGGCCTTTTAAGTATCTCAATGGCTTCTCTAATTATATATATATTTAAAATTCAAATATGTTTCAAGTTTTCTATCATATATATATATTTCATAATGATAACTTTTATTCTTTAATTATAAAAATATCTATTCAAAATGCCATATCAATAAATTAATGCATGAGTTAAAACTATCTTATAATGTTAATGTTTTGAGGCAGTTGTATTTATAAATGAGCTTTAGATAGTTAAAAATTACTGTTTCTTGTTTATAGTGTTTATATCTATTTGTTAATTATATTAAATATATACTTTTCTTATTTCATTAGCTTTGTCTCGATCTGAGAAATGACACTGCAAAGAAAAAGAAATTTTCTGCTTCATCAACAAAAATAATAGATTATTACTGGTTAATTATCTAAAAGTTTTTATTTGAACTAACACAAAAGAGAATCTATTCTAACAACTCTAAAAGTCTTCTGAAGTAATTTCTTATAAACACACGCGCACACACATTCTTGTTTAATTATTTCATCAAACTATAAGTATAGCAAGCATTAAGTAGTCCAAAAATAAAATTTCATATATATGTAGGTCTGTGTTTCAATTGTAACTATATTCCTGTTGCTAAACGTCTGAAAGATCAGTAAAGAAACCATTGATTTAGCCGAGAGGTATCGCAGCCGCCATGCAAGCAAGTAATTGGTTGCAGACGGTTGTGGGTTCGCGTCCCGGCCGATGCTATGACATATGAAAGAAAGAAACCATTGATTTAAAACTCCTATTTATTTAAATGTAAATAAATAGTACAGTTATGACATTCATACATTTCTTGAAAACTGCATCATAAAGTGATTGCTAAACATATCATAATAGAAATACTATATTTACTATAGTGGCCTTTTTTTGTTTCTAATAAAAAGCATATTAGTAGATATAACTAAATCGTACAGGGATTGCATAAACCAGCTCTGACATGGGCATAATTTTGAGAATTGAATCCAGCCTAGTGACTATTTGCAAGAGTCATACAATTTTTTTCTCAGTAAACCAGTTAACCATCCAACATTTGTCAATAAATGGGTGTTTAGCTAGAGGACAAAATCAAGGAAGGTAAAATACTCAAATTGTTACCATCTAGTAATTGATAATCCTTTTAAGTACTATCTCTTCTTCTTTACCGTTCTTTTATAAAAGACATTTAGTCATGTCTCTGCTTCACTATGAACTTTTACTTCAAATGCTATTTTATTTTTTCTTAAGTATCTTACAAAAATGTCTCATGCACATCCACTGTCATGAATTTAAATGTGGGCTAATTAAATTTGAAAATTTTACCAACAGACTTGGAATTTTTCTTTAGATAGACAGACCTGGATAATTGTCCAGTACTGATTAACAAATGAGTATTTTGCTAAGAATAGCTAAAATATAAACCAAGGTTGAAAATTGTTTACATTATCACTACCCAACAGTTAGAAACCCTAATGAGTACTTCTTTTTCTTTTATTGTTTCAGAGGCCTAGGTCCTAAAACAGGCTGTTTGGAAACTATTTTACTTTATCTTTCATGTTTTACAATTTGCATAGTAATTTTGGCAAATAAATCTTTTGCAACAGAAGGTCCATCAAATGAGAAAAAACAGAAGTCGATTGATAATAGGTAAATAACTTTTACTCAATTACAGTTGCATTCTTGACAAATAAAAAAATTGATTTGAATGCTTTTTTATAATATATCTTGAACTATTATTATTAAAGCACTTTTGGATAGAAATAGGTAACACTAGTCTATAATTTAACATTTAAGTGATACCAACAAGACATTATAAGACGTTCTTGCTTATATTTGACATAAAGTTTTCTACTTCAAAGTCATCTATTATAAAAATACCAGCTTCCAAAGTTTTCACTGATAAAGATTATAAGCTAGAAATTTTTTCTGGGAGTGCTGATATTAGTTCTGCTCTTTAATATTCACTTATTATGCAATGTTTACAGTTAATGGTTTTTGAGCTCATAAAGACCTGTATAACTAAATGCTATATTATGATTTTAAAAACTGACAATATGGAATTTATTTATTTTTTATTCTTATTCTTTTTATTAAAAGCTTAACTTTTTAAAAAATCTATAAGTCCTTCATTTCTGAGATTGTAAGTCATAGATTTGACAATCATAACATATATGATTCTGTTTATCCATGTCTACCTAGGATTAGTGGCTGGTGAATTTAATTTATAAAGTATGTAAGCACAATGGTCATGGATTATCTTAATTCTGTTGAACAGATTTCAATAATGATTAAAAAGTCAAATGCAGGTGGTTGTAAGATCTGGAGAAAAACTTATAAAATTAAGTCTACTTTTAAGGTTATAATTCTTTAGTTGTAGATTCTAAATTGAGTTTCTAAAAAGGGTATCTTGATTTAAAATGACTCTTAATAAAAAAACCACATCATGCATAAATTATTAATAATACTGGTCTGCTAAGCAAATGTTTATAAGTTTTATGTGCCGTGACTTTCCTAATAGTATCAGATGATAGAGTACTGTGTATGTGAAAGAACCAATAATATTTTTCATGTTAATATTTAATTGGATATCCAGAATCTTAATATTGGAACTTTTTTCCAAACAAGATACAGCATCCATCAATAGAATAGGTTAGAGCTATTGAAGATAGAAAGTTATTCCTACAAATTATTTTTGATTTAACTTAAGAGAAATAAAAATAAATAAATAAATTAGGATGTAATTCAAGATTATCCCTAAATGACATAAAATAGAATCATATTTAAATTTCTTGTTGTAAAAGATTAATCTTTGAAAAATTTCTAAACTTTTCATATCTTTAAGAGATTTTTTTTTATTAGAAAGGATTGCTTTTTTAAAGTAAAAGCAATGTAATCAGCATAGATCAATTTTTTGCATTCTGTTTCTCGATAATCATTGACCAATTGCACTGTTTAAATTAAATGAAGAAAATTAATCCATATGGTAGATCAGCATGTAAAATTTTATATCTATTATAATTATCATTTTGAGTCATCTGAATTTCTATTGGAGAGCAATTAGTCAAGTCAAATTGGAAAAAGACCATTTTCTCAAATGCAATCATAAACTGAGTTATAATCAATAAAGATAGTATCCATTTTTTAATTTGGTTTAAATGTCCATTTTAAAGTTTATCAAAGATTAACATTGTTCCCAACAACTTTTTTCTGAATTCAATCCAACCTTTTTTATAAATGGTTGACTTGCAACAATTGTCAAAATTCTTGTTATTATAATTAACATATAATAATGATATTCGAGTGATACCTATTTAGATCATTGTTGGGTTTGTTTGGATTTAAGATCGCTTTTGGACCAAAATTTTGGATTAGTTTCTATTCATAATGCAGCTGAATAGTTTTGCTAACTACGCTTTGGCTTTAGGTCCTACATTTTTTAGAAACTCTGCAAGTATGATATGCATTCCTGATGCAATTATCAACACACTGAATGTTTTACATTGCAGTTTTTCTGTAGATATGGATCAAAAAATGTCTAGTGTGCTTTTTTTTTCAGTTCAAAAGCAATTCCCTGCAAGAAATATTCTAAAAGAAATGATTCTATCTCTGATGAAGAAACTGAAAAAAGAGTATTAAAATGATTGAAGCAAGAGATAAAACATATTTATTCTCCTGGTTTTGATAAAGTAATAAAATAAGAAATTATTTATTTAGACTCATATACATTTTCCTTTTATAACAAATTATTTTTATTCATATATTTGGTATTTGTATGTATTATGTCTATAAAGTATTAAAATGACTTCCACTTCTATGATAAGTATTACGAAGTAAATTATGCAAACAAATAAGATTTATTATAATGAATATGTAATACTTTTATTTAATAAGAAGGTAAATATTATTTGTGAATACTTTTAAATATGTTAATAAACAGATGGAAAAAAACTTGCAGAGGAACAAATATGTCTTTTACATATTAGTCTAAAATTATTGCCATGCCCATGTTTACCTTAAGTCATTCTGTTATCAGATTTTCAATGGTATAGATGGCTAAAGAGTTACAGGATAGTGTATATTGAAGCCTATTAATTAAAGTTTGAAAATTTGCTATCTTAATATAAACTGAGTACTGATTATATATATATATGGGAGATGATGATCTGAACCAATTGATGAGTGCTGGTTCATCATGAAATATGTATATTGGAGATCATTTATCTTTTTTACATGTGTGGGGTCATGTGTGTCAGTTATATGAGATAGATTGGATAGCTGTGGGGTGTTTGAAAGTCTGAGTTCAAGTCCCTTAAATTCTAAGTATATAAATTATGCTTGTATTTCAAAAATATTAGACTAAAAGTAAAATGGCAAAGTTTTATAAACATATCCTTGGTAGGATTAAATATGACATCTACAATGGAGTTCTTTCTTTATTAAAGTTTCTATGTTCTCTGAGAAAAAGGATGAGTTGATAAATTTTAAAAGTGTTTCCAAGGACTCTTGAATCAGTTTTTAGAATAAGATATCAGTTAAGATTATTAGTAGCCAACATAAAGAACACCAGTACATATACAACCATGCTCAAACCCAAACAGATACCAAATTCAATTTTTATGAACATCAATCCACTCCCAGCCACCCATTTGAAACTACATCTGCCATCATCATATGCCTAGAGCATAAAAATGCCAAGCATAAATTAAAAGAGGCTTGGCACATCACAAGAGGATAAGAACACTATTAACAAGAAAGACTCCTGTGTTTCCCTCTCTAAAAATGGCCTACTTAAGCAAATAATTAGCCATTCAATTATGCTAATCGCCCATCCACATTTCTTTACCAAAGCCAGCAATCTTCCTCCCCTCTGTCAGATGCCATGACTATGACTAATATAACTTAGTCAAAAGTGCACTAGGCAAAAATTACAGACTTCATTCAGATTGTATGTGTATCTTGTATATGTTTTTGCATGTAGTTATTCTTCTATGTTAAGCATTTAGTATATAAGCTATCAAGCTTTAATGAAAAGTTAAATAAAAAAAATAAAAACTTAATTGGAATTAAATATTTTTAATATTTAAATTTTTTTTATGTGTAAATCATCAAAATTTGTTGCAACAATTAGTATAGCATATGCTGTAGCTTATATGGAAGATACTGCCATTAAAATTTGAGACATTACACACAATATAACTACTGCATTCCACTTAAGAGAAAATGTAACATGAAAAAAGATTTTTTGAAGGGTGCACTCCTTTCCATATCAAAAAACTTTAATTGAAGTGACAGTAATGAAGTTAAAATATTTAAAAAAATTTATCAAGAGGAGTTAGGTTAGTGAATAAAGTCTTATAATAATTACAATGTTCACTGACAAAGTTGGGACAGACAATTTTTTATTAGTATAATAATTAATATGATGTTAAACAGCTATAATTATAAAGCATGAGTAAAGAAAAACATCTTCGAGTTCTGTTATATTTTATATAAAAGTAACTACATTTTAGGAATAGTTAAGGAAATACTCAATTCAAAGTCAGTATTAAACAAAAGTAATTTAAAGCATTTGAGAAGATTCTATGTGGCCTATATGATTCTAATATATTCAAAGTAGAACCAAATCTATCTTTTGTTTAAATGAAGAACTTACTAAATGTTTTTAACAAATCTGGATTTGACTATATTTATTGAAATGGAAATTACTTAGTATCATAAAAGATGTTAAATTGTAGATATATTGTTAAGTTTTGAAAGTCATTTTACGATACAAAAGTTGTTGATGTTTGGAAAATTAAAAATTTAAGGCAAAGTATTAGGATATTAAATATACATAAAATCACTATAATTGTAAAAATATTCTAAATTTAGAGATATAGCATTGTCTTCTTGGCATATCAATCAGTACAGAAGTTCCAAAAAATGCTTGCTAATTTACATAATTTTACTTTTGGCTCTGAAGTGAAATTCTCAGCAAAAGAAATGTTTTAGTCCCATGTAAAATCAGAATTGAAAACAAAGTGGATTGAATTAAAGATCTTTGTAAAAAAATACTCTTTAAAATAAAAATTTACAAAAGTTGTTAATAATAATAATAATAATAATAATAATAATAATAATAATAATAATAATAATAATAATAATAATAATAATAATAATAATAATAATAATAATAATAATAATAATAATAATAATAATAATAATAATAATAATAATAATAATAATAATAATAATAATAATAATAATAATAATAATAATAATAATAATAATAATAATAATAATAATAATAATAATAATAATAATAATAATAATAATAGCAACAACAACAACAACAACAACAATAATAATAATAATAACAATAATAATAATTAAATTAATGCACTCTTTAGTTAAATTGTTGGGTTTACATATTATATCTCATAGCATAACATTAGAGACCTATTCTTTTGGGTATCTTACACCTATATGTATGTGCATGTTTACATGTGTATAATTTTTGTTGCTAATTATATTATGTAAAGAGAATGCTTCCTATATGCAATTATGTTGAAATATTTATTTATTAATAAGTCCATACAATCATTAGTTACTTGTTATTAATGTGTAATACATGTGTGTACATGTTTATGCATATTTAACTTTATTACTGGATAATTGCATTATATAAAGGGATTATATTTTTATGCTTTCTATATAAGATTATACTGAAGTATAAATTGATTAATGTTCAAACGCTATAAATTAAATGCAATATTTTTAAGGTGTGTAAATATTAGTGTTAGGGGGGACGATCATTGAATGTATTATTTACAACATAAAAAAACTTGTTTTTTTTTTTCTAAATTTTTTTTTTTAATTTTAAAAATATATTTATATTATTAACAATTTCTTTCTTGGATTTTTCTTTGCTTCTTTATTATCTGTAAACCATGTTTTTATTACTCCAGTGTAATTAATTAATCATAATCCTTTTAGTAGAACATTTTTTGTCATATGATGTTTTTGCTAGGTATTTTTTATTTATTGAGTGAACTCTTTTATACAATTACAATGTTTTGATCTATTTATATTTAGGTCATATTTAGGGTGTTTTTCCTAATAGGTTGGTGATAAATTAAATAAAATAATAAAAGAATAGTAGCCAATTAGTGATCCTCTTCTTAAATGGGATTAGTATTCTCTTTCTGTTTTATTTTAATTCATAAATAATATATATATATATATACACTATGATATATACCCTGAAGATGTCTAAGTATAAATCGATCAAAACATTGAAATTATGTAAAAATAAAAACATTTCATTAAATATAAATTTAAAAAATAAATAATTCAGAAGTAAAAATGATGCTTATGATGAAAGAATATTATATAACAGCAGTAATTATTAAAAAAAATTAAAAATCCATTTATTATTACAATAATATAAAAAATACAATATTTTATATAACAAACAAGATTAATCCAATTAGAACTTTGGTATTGCTTTAAAATGAGTTTCAAATGACTTTTATTTTCTTAAATAAGTAAGCAACAAGTTACTTAGTGTTTTTCTGAAGGTTTGTAATGATGGTGTTCTAGCTGTATTTTTATATTGGACTATTTCCATCATCTAATATGTGTGTTGAATGTCTTTAGAAAAGTTTAATTTTAGTTAAATATACCAAATGTATTCAACTGTTAGTAATATCACAGCAAACAGTTAGTGCCTATACTAACCTGTTTGCTGTGATATTACTAACAGTTGAATGCATTTGGAATATTTAACTAAAATTAAACTTTTCTAAAGACATTCAACACAGATATTAGATGATGGAAATAGTCCAATATAAAAATATAACAAGTTACTTCTTTCTTTTTTGCAGCTTCAGTATTCCTTTGTTCGATTATAATAAGATAATAAAAGTAGCACTGCTTTCTGTGAATAGTATCCCTTTCAGGATGATGCTAAAAAGATTATCATTAATGTGGATGGGTGATGGCATGTTTCCTTATTTTCAAAACATTTTACAATAATTTTAAAAAAATATTTTATGAATTAAAATAAAAGGATATACCTTTGCATAGTATTTATCCTTCAAAGATATAAGAGCATATAAGCTCTTACCAAATTTGTAAATGGCACAACAGTAAAATGAAGTTGAAGGTAGCGTGAACTGATGATTACATGGATGCTCTTGCAAGAACTTTATTACCATGATAAACATCTATTTTAAGAATAGTGATCTATTCTATGCCAGAGTCATCTATTATATGCATAAATAATCAATAAACATGAGAAAATAATGCCTATTGAATTATCATTCAGCATCTATTCATTGTTTATGTACATAATACATTCATATGAAATTAGAGTAGATTACTCCGTTTAATAAACAATTGTAGGTTGATGCTTTTGTTAAGTTATGATCAATGAAAAATCTTTTTATATGGATTTACATGAAGTGAATGTTAATGTAATGGAATAACTATTCTCTTCAAAAGTTAATGTTTGATTCTGGTGAGAGTTCTGATAATCATGATAATATATACATATTCAAGATTTAACTACATCTTAGTATAGTTAATAAATAATTACCACAATTTTAATGTTAAATAGATCATTTTTCATTACATTCTTACAAAAGATTGATATTTTTGTACTTTTAATATTTATAATCTTAAAGAATATTCACACTTTTTCTTTTGTTTTTTGTCATTTATGACTTCGATGATATCACAAAATGGACTCTTCCCATTTTACTCTATAATATTTTCTGAATGCATAACTAAATATCATGGTCTTTCTAAAGTAAAAAAATATTTACTATACTTAATACAATAAACACATGATATAATATAAATATGTATCTATATGCATAAAAATGGTAAATTTGATTAGTAAATAAGCTCACTCTATCTTAAAAAATAATATACTTTTTACACATACATGAACACAAACCTTTATACATACATATCAAAATAGTGCAACCAACACAAGCAGTATATAAAGAAAAACCCACTTTGAGAGATTGGATTTTCATATTACAAACTTACAAGAGAGATGAATTTTAAGAGCCTACAGAAATAGGAGAGGCATTACCTATGAGATAGAGAGCAGTTAAATATATATATATATAAAATGAGTATCCATATAAAAGAACAAACACCATACACATAAAATGAGAAATGCATTTTGTTAGGTAGTAGCAACAAAAGGAAAAATGATGATCCATCAGGCAAAGTATTCTGGTATTGGGATTAAGCTAGTTTTGATTCAGGAAAGACAAGGAAGTCATCTTAATAGAAATCAGAATTAATATAAATCATATTAACAGATAATTCATTAATAACAGAAAAAAGTACACATAGGGAATATAAAATGAGAGTGAATACAATTATAGAATATGGAGTATGAAGAATAATTAGAAGACAAAAGTGAAGAGATAAAAAGTTTACAAGAATAAACAAAGAACAAAAGGTATTCAAAACTGAACAAGCTAACATTCTGAGTTAAAAACCATTTCAAATTACTGCTTCTAAGATGGACATCATGATACTTAAGACCTGGTGCGACAATACTAAAGATGAAAAATCTTTTATGGCATACTTTAACAGATACTACAAAGATTTGGAGGCTAAAATAACAATACTAGTGGTACAACAACACTTAGAAAATAAAGTGAAACAAGTGTAAGCTGAAATATTATATGTAAAGCAGAAAATGTTCAAAGAAGTGAAAGAAGTATGACAAAGAATAAAAAAGGAAATATAATAAGTAAAAAGCCAAGTAAAAATATTTACTAATGATTGTGTTAATTTATCATTGCTTGGCATGCTGGAACAAAAACTTAAATTTTGTGGATTCTGCAATATATATATATATATATATATATATATATTCTTATTATTTAGAAACCTACTTGATTTATATAATAGAAATTCATACAACATTACAATACTAGCCAAAAACGAAATTTTTATTAAAATTCTTTTACAACCATAGTTTCAAAATGAAATTTAATTAAACATACTACATATTATAATGATCCAAATGCAAGTGAAGATCGAATCTAACCGCAAACTACGATATCTGCTCTACAGGGTGCCATATAGAACCTAAAAAAATTTATAGAGTAGGCAGATACACACGGTTAAGATTCCACTTTATTTAATATTTAGATCGTTAGCCCAAGTCACTAGCTCAGTATCTTAAATATAAATAAATAAAATAAAAGCCACTGCCAGAAATTAACACATAAAAATATTTATTTATGCACATATAAAATCATTCTAATTTGAGGAATAAGTTTAACATTTTAGATGTTTATATTAATCTTTAATTTTACATTTAAATAGATTTCAATAATGAGTTTAATATTTATTTAGTGAGTCGAGTATGAATAGACTACATAGATTGTATTTGAAAAGAAAATATTCTATCCCTTATTTAACCTTAGGCCAAAAAGTTCACAGTCAAACTGGCATCAATCCATCTGATACATTTATGTATTCAATGTAGCATGAAAATACGACAACACAAAATACTATACTATCAGGAATGTACATCTGAACAGTAAGTAGAGTTAGAGAAGACATTGTCTCTCCACGAACAGGAGTGCTACATCTGTTGGCGAGTAGAACAATAAACATAAAACTCCATAGGAATGGATTGCGGTCCTTTGCCGTCTTACAAACCCATCCATAGGCAAACAGAAGGTGTGTGGCATATATATGCAATCCTGACTGTAGCGAATCTCGTACTACATCTACTAATTACACAAATATATCCAATCCATTGAGCCAATTCAACTATGAAATGAATAACCTAAGATTACCCTCCCTTAATATAACTTTACAAAACTATATAGCCATTCACACCCGACTTAAATTTAACATTTAAATACATTTGCACAGATGAATTTTATATAATTTGTTTTATAAAGTCGAGTATAGATCGGCTGCACAGATTCCACGGTTAAAAACATTTCAAAATAAACACAACCGATCAAAATACAAAATCATCGATAATGTCAATTGCATAGGGAATATAAAAAAACCCAATGGTGTTTATCATAAGACACCGCAGTGACATGATAACTTATATTTTTACCAATCGACTATGAAACAGCAACACAATTAACCACTAACGAATCTATGCAACGTCTATACCCAACTTTAAATTTCATGCATTTAAATAATTTATACAATAAGTATTAATACAAATAAAAAAATACTAAAATGGAAATGATTTTTTTTCAAAGCAAAACATATAAAATTTTATACATTATCAATTGATTTTAAACTTAAAAGTCAGATAGAAGTTCATAAGCTTGAACGAAAGTTCTTAATTAGTTTTAAATTTTAGAGTTCATGTCAATAGCTTACAGTAGAAGAATCACTGCGCTTGATGTAAATTCCCACGGAGTCTTTATTTGAAAACCCAGTCAGAGGTTCCGGAGGTAGCATTAGCTGGTTCATGTCGGTATCACAGTCAGTTCATTTTTAAAATAGAGAGAGAGTGTGTGATATGTGCGTCCTATCATGACCCTCAAAAACAAGCCGGAAAACTGAATGGAACTCAATATTTTTCTTTTTATAATCCTCCTATGGATTCCATGAACAAAAACGTCACTGTTCCATTTTTTTCATTATGGTCCGGGCCTTTATTTGCTTCCATTGGTCAAGCTAAAATCTCTTTCTTCTCTTATCTATTTTTCATCTGACTTTTTAATTACACAGCTTATGGATAATTAATAAACAATCATTTCCATTTACAGATTACAGGAATTAATTAATACCTGTTTTTATTTTTACTTACGTTATTTCTTTTTTAAACTATTTTTATATTTAAATCTTTTTTTATAAAAAAAAAAGTATGTTCAAATACCTTTTTTTATTTATAAAAAAAAAATATTTTTAAAGTTTAGTATCTGTGCGAATATATATGTTTAATGAACATTTTAATTTTAGCGTTTAGTTGTTTTTTTTTAATACATTTATTTTTATTTGCGAACTTTAAGATTTTATTTTAAATTAATGTAACAGCATATTTATATATCATTACAATATATACACAAAACACTTCAAAAATCAACTTTTTTTAACATCAAAGGATGTCTTCATGAGATTGTTAAAGGAAAATGAATGATAGAAAGGTAATTTTGATTTATATATTATACCGGACACTCAATCTATTCTGACACAGAGGGCGCCACCAGACCACTATGTGTCTGGAAAATTTATTTACTGTGATCAGAATAGATGATGATGATGGTTTGCGCCAACTAGACTAAGGGAGAAACAAGAGATCTTAAATTGTTTAGACAATTGAGACAAAAACACAAAGACAAACGTCAGCCAAATTAAGTTTAAACAAATTTCAAAAATTTTATTATGAGAAAATAAATTATTAAATATAAGTTTATGACACAATAAATGGGGTTAACTCAGGTGTGTATCAGAAAGACTAAATGCAATGCTCTGGCAGATCTACTGATTCTCTAATAAACAAATTAAAAAGGGAGGAAGCAAATTTCATTCAGCAGAGGATTCACCCAAACATTGGTTTTCACTTAGATATTTAAACAATACGTTCTTGAAACAAATCAACGAAACCAGCGCTGACGAGCTTTTCGAGACCTGAAAATGTGTCGGACCCCGAATGTCATTATGTCGGTAGAAGCTGCAGCTATTATTGTGTTTAAAATAAAGGTGATTGATCTACCTCAAGAACAACCGAAAAATATGATTGAAAATGAAAGGAAAACAATTAAAACTGGTGAATCCCAGCCAAACGATTGGCAAAAATTACTCTAAAATAATAATTAAAGGATCTCGATAAGAGACAAGCAAATAATTAGAAAAACAGTTATGTCTGCCCCAGCACTTAAAGAAAAATGAATTACAAACAAATTCTGAGTGCATGCTCTGATAAATTTAAAGCACATGTAATAAATACAAAAATAAATCTATCAGAGAGTGCACATGAGTATGAAAATATTAAAAGTTTTAAATACTTTAGCAGAATGAAAGTCTCTCTCACCTGTAATTTAAAAAGGGATAAATATTATCTTCCTGCTGACGACTTATAAAATTATAAAGAAAAACAATTCTAATTTCCGCCTTCAGAGATATAAGAAACGAAATCTCCACCTGTGGAAAATTAGACAATAAAGTCGACAGCCAAAAGATTTTGGAGGTTTGCAAAAGCACAAACACAGTGTTTAAAATTAATTATTGAATAATAAAATAATTACAGGTAAGCATTTAAATATACACGACTGCTAAAGCATTTATAAAAAAGAGTCACTCTTCAATAAACAAAAATTGAAAGCAACTTGGAATCTTAAAGCTAAGATTCCAAGACACATTGCAAAATATTAGAAATCACAATAAAGATTAAATATGAGTATAATTATTACTTAAGCTTATGAATACAAATTTTTTTAATTAGACTGAGCGGAGATTTAATGAGAATTAATTTACACTGGGAAGAATAAAAAAGAAAATAGTTACCTTTTGGTAAAAACAATGTTCATGTAGAGTGCGCACTATTATTTTAGTTCATTTTCAGGTCTTTAGACAGCGGCAAGGTAGATGTAAAGAGGTTCTGGCTTCTTCTAGATATCTAAGGCATTACTGGAGCAAATTTGGAAGTTAGGGATTTGTTTTTTGTTAAGTTAGCAAGCCATTCTGGTGGTGATAACACGTATAGTATTTGTCATCTTGTTGCAAGTAAAAGGATTTAAATAACAGCAAATTTCCTTTAAGAATTTAAATGTCTGTCGATATAAACTTTCACTTGAGAAACAGCTTGTCTAGTTAAGAATAATTAATAATTCTCCCAATTTTTGGGGCTATTTATACCTTGCTCCATTTCCTGTGAAACACTTTCCTTGTTGTTGATATCTATGCCTAAGGCAGGACAAATATTAATCTCCCGCTTAATCTAATCTAAGAATTCTACCCAGGGATTATTGAAATGAAAACAACTACATAAAAATCAAATCTCCACTTTTAGAATTAATTTACAATAATTAAAATAAAAGCCACGGGAATGTAATTAGCTAGGTTGCTTGTTTTTAATAATCAAATTGATTTAAAAACAAGCAGTATAAGAAAACTATTTCAAAACAAATCGATAACCATTAAAATGATCCGTTTTACATATAAACGTGTGTGTATTTTGATACACGTATTCTTTTTAAATACTAATAACTTAACTATTAAACATTTAGTGAAAATTAAAAGCTTAATAAATTTCTTTTTTGTAATATCACCATTGAATCAGATTTCAATCTGGTTCAACTGCCTCAAAACGTGATCAAAAAAAAAAAAACATTCCTCTAACTTTTTTTTTTTTTTTAAACTATAAACACTTTAAAACTATTCTTAGAAATTTGGTTGAACGTTTGCCTCGCACTCAGAAAAACAAAACAATATTTCATTTTAATCAAAACCTTTCTCCATTCTCATAATTCATTAACAAAATCCTTTTTATTTTTATTAAAAACAATCCGTCTGATTGCTAAATGCTGAACCCTTAACTTTTGTCCGGCGGTTCTTTTACTCCTTATACTACCTTACTGAAATAAGTTCCTTTCCCTCTCTTATATTTTCTTAGCTTATACAATTTTCTCTTGTCTCTTTCACATTCTATTTTATTTTCTATCTCATATATCTGAAAGCCTTTAGGCCTAGCAAAACACCTTTCTACTAAGTGTCCCATTTTATTACTCATACTATCAGCATTAGTATATGGAAAGAAATTATCGTCTATGAACTTTTTGCATGTTTGATCCAAAATCTTTCTATAAACGGCTTCTATTTCAACCTTAAAATCATATTTCTTAATCTTTTTTCTAACTCTTTTCTTCTTTTCAAATTCATATTCAAAACAAACAGTTATTAAAACCAATTTATTTTTAGTTTCACACGGAGGCACTTCTACCTGCTTTTCTGTTTTTACCTTACAACTTTCTTCTATTGCTTTATTTACATTTACTACATTTTCCACCACACTTTCTACTTGTAACCCATCTGTGCTTATTTCTATTTCTATATCTTTTATGACGTCTACTTTTTCTACTTCCTGACTCTCTTTACTCAACTCGTTTTTCAACTCTTTTTCCATCTCAACTTCTTTTTCTACTTCCTGAGTTTCTTCTACTTCTCCCATTATTTCTCTTCTCATTTCTTTAATTTCCTTAATCATTTCTCGCTGGTCCTGCTTTATTTCTTGGCGCATTTCCTTCATTTCTCTCATCATGTCCATCCTCATCTTCATCATCATCTGTGTCTCTGACTCATCTTTTTCAACTACCCCCATTTTCAACTCAAGATTAAATTTGCAATACTAACTTTTTTAAAAAAAATCTAAAAATCTATAAGCAAATAAAGCACTATAAATTATTTCATAACAAAGATGAACTATATTTAACTCTTCAAAAAAAATTAACTCAGACAGACTTTTTAGAAAATACTCTTTTTACTGTTCTAAATTATTTCATATAAAAAGAAGACAAACCCCTTTCTACCAAACTGCTCCAAAATACATGCAATAATTAACAAAAACCGAACCTCCACCTATTAGATCTTGTCTCTTACACCTGAAATCTTTCTCAATTGTCTAAACAAAATCTCACATGGGCTTAAAAAACTCGAAGCTGTACATTGGTAGCGCTAAAATTATATCCTATCTACCGGACACTCAATCTATTCTGACACAGAGGGTGCCACCAGACCACTATGTGTCTGGAAAATTTATTTACTGTGGTCAGAATAGATGATGATGATGGTTTGTGCCAACTAGACTCAGGAATAAACAAGAGATCTTAAATTGTTTAGACAATTGAGACAAAAACACAAAGGCAAATGTCAGCAAAATTAAGTTTAAACAAATTTCAAAAATGTTATTATGAGAAAATAAATTATTAAGTATAAGTTTATGACATAATAAATGGGGTTAACTCAGGCATGTATCAGAAAGACTAAATGCAATGCTCTGGCAGATCTACTGATTCTCTAATAAACAAATTAAAAAGGGAGGAAGCAAATTTCATTCAGCAGAGGATTCACCCAAACATTGGTTTTCACTTTCAGATATTTAAACAATACGTTCTTGAAACAAATCAATGAAACCAGCGCCGATGAGCTTTTCGAGACCTGAAAATGTGTCAGACCCTGAATGTCATTATGTCAGTAGAAGCTGCACTTATTATTACATTTAAAATAAAGGTGATTGCTCTACCTCAAGAACAACCAAAAAATATGATTGAAAATGAAAGAAAAACAATTAAAACTGGTGAATCCCAGACAAACGATTGGCAAAAATTATTCTAAAATAATAATTAAAGGGTCTCAATAGAAGACAAGCAAATAATTAGAAAAACAGTTATGTCTGCCCCAGCACTTAAAGAAAAATGAATTACAAACAAATTCTGAGTACACGCTCTGATAAATTTAAAGCACACGTAATAAATACAAAAATAAATCTCTCGGAGAGTGCACATGAGTACGAAAATATTAAAAGTATTAAATACTTTAGCAGAATAGTCTCTCTCATCTGTAATTTAAAAAGGGATAAATATTATCTTCCTGCTGATGACTTATAAAATTACAAAGAAAAACAATTCTAATTTCCACCTTCAGAGATATAAAAAACGAAATCTCCACCTGCGGAAAATTAGACAATAAAGTCGACAGCCAAAAGATTTTGGAGGTTTGCAAAAGCACAAACACAGCATTTAAAATTAATTATTGAATAATAACATAATTACAGGTAAGCATTTAAATATACATGACTGCTAAAGCATTTATAAAAAAATAAGGCATAAAAATATAAAACTCATTCGTCATTCTCCAATAAACAAAAATTGATAGCAACTTGGAATCTTAAAACTAAGATTCCAAGACACATTGCAAAATATTAGAAATCACAATAAAGATTAAATATGAGTATAAATATTACTTAAGCTTATGAATACAGATTTTTTTAATTAGACTGAGCGGAGATTTAATGAGAATTAATTTATCCTGGGAAGAATAAAAAAGAAAATAGTTACCTTTCGGTAAAAACAATATTCACATAGAGTGCGCACTATTATTTTAGTTCATTTTCAGGTCTTTAGACAGTGGCAAGGTAGATGTAAAGAGGTTCCAGCTTCTTCTAGATATCTAAGGCATTACTGGAGCAAATTTGGAAGTTAGGGATCCGTCTTTTGTTAAGTTAGCAAGCCATTCTGGTGGTGATAACATGTATAGTATTTGTCATCTTGTTGCAAGTAAAAGGATTTAAATAACAGCGAATTTCCTTTAAGAATTTAAATGTCTGTCGATATAAACTTTCACTTGAGAAACAGCTTGTCTAGTTAAGAATAATTAATAATTCTCCCAATTTTTGGGGCTATTTATACCTTGCTCCATTTCCTGTGAAACACTTTTCTTGTTGTTGAATTCTATGCCTAACGCAGGGCAAATATTAATCTCCCGCTCAATCTAATCTAAGAATTCTACCCAGGGATTATTGAAATGAAAACAACTATATAAAAATCAAATCTCCACTTTAGAATTAATTTACAATAATTAAAATAAAAACCACAGGAATGTAATTAGCTAGGTTGCTTGTTTTTAATAATCAAATTGATTTAAAAACAAGTGGTATAAGAAAACTATTTCAAAATAAATCGATAACCATTAAAATGATCCGTTTTACATATAAACGCGTGTGTATTTTGATACACGTATTTTTTTTTAAATACTAATAATTTAACCATTAAACGTTTAGTGAAAATTAAAAGCTTAATAAATTTATTTTTTGTAATATCACCATTGAATCGGATTTCAATCCGGTTCAATATATATGGTATGTTAGTTGAATTTCATTTGACAAAATATTTATTAATAGATGAAACTGTGGTTGTGGGAGAATTTTAGTAAAATTTTATTTTTGGCTAGTATTGTAATATATATACAATGTTGCAATCATATACAAAGGAAAGTAAGCAAACGGGTTATAAATGAAAGAATGACTATAATAAGAATTTTTTTAATGTTTATTATCTGTTTGATAATAGAAAAATCTCATGATACAATGTTAATGTATTTGCCTATCAAATCCTTCACTTGAGTTTGAATCCAGTCTTGGAAAAGACTTTTTTTTTCAGGTTATAATCAAGCTAAGATTTTCTTTCAGGGTAAAATAAGAATTAAAAACTTTTCAATACTTTACTCTTCCATAGTTAGCAGACTTGATGAGTAATTCTTTTTTCTTCACTGTTAGAGAGACTTTGACCCTATGGTGAGCTCTTTAAAAGCAACTCTCCCTTTTACATATAAATATCAGCACAATTACCAATTATGTTTATGATATTCAATTGTTACTTTTAGTAATTAAAATAACCATTTTGTCAAGCGTTGATGGCCTAGTGGTTAGCACAGCTGCCTTCCAAGCAGCTGGGCCGGGTTCGCTTCCCTGTCAACGCATTTGACATATGAAAAAAGAAAAAAAAACATTTTATAAAGAATATCTATAAAGAAATGTTTGTTAATGTTTGATTATAATAATGAAGAGATTTAAAAAAGAATGTGAAAGTATTTGGATAACAAATTTTTAATACTGCCATTTTAGAAGAATTGGCAACGCATTGGGAAAAGGAGAGATGATCAATGTCAGCAGAGATTAAGTGAGAAATAAACCTTTTTTTCAATTCATAGCTTACTTAATTTACTTTTTATAAGTATTTACAAATCATTTAGACTTTCCCTTTCTATATTCATGTGTGTGCTTTGTATCTTTATATTATTTCATAATCTTCCAATATTAAAAGTAAATATTGTTTTTGAAAAATGATAACTTTGTACTATATAAAATCACCATCTGTAAATATTTTTGGAGATCATCGCCCAAATTAAAGGTGTACTTTTTTACAAGTCTAGCTGGATTTTTATTATAACTGATATTAAGAGGTACAATATATTTTTTCTGTCAAGTAAAAAAATTCCTGATCTTTACCTGATAAATTAAATTTTAAATAGATTATTCTCTTGATAAACAAGTCCCACCTTTGCGAAGAGGGTGGAGGACACGCTAAAATTCTTTGTTATGTGCTCTGGAAGAGAATGCTGTTATGAGTTTAAAACAAGATTTTTTTTACCTTATATTTTATAAGGAAGGAAAGGTTTTAAGTTTCCTATCTGCCCTACATTGTCACTTTAAAATGGGTCAGTAAAATGCCAATAACCTTCTAAAAATTTTTACTATGTCAATGTTAAAATCTACATCAAGTCATATATTATAAAATAAACATTAGAAACTATTGCACCGACGGAAATGAATTTATTAGTATCTACATAATAATGGAGAAAAAATATAAATATATAATATAATCGATTTCCAATATCTGTTTGTCCTCAAGTTTCAATATCATTAAGATATGGATGCTTTTTTTTTTGAAAATTCTTTTGCAAAACGTTTTAGCGTAAAATACTGTCGTCTTTTTAAAATAAGCTACAATTACATTTTTAAAAAATAATTTCTAAATAATAGAATCTCAAATTTTACACATCTTTTTGAATAATTAAAAAAAATCCATTAGTATTAATATTATAAAGAAAGATTAAAATCTTTCTATTTTAGTATAATTAACTATATTTAGATGTTCGGTATTCTTTTTTTTTAATGCTTGTATGTTCCTAAATGTCAAAATAGAAATTGATTAATCATCAGGTAAATTAAAAAAGTTTTTTAAAAAAAAAACTAAGAGCTTTTGAATAATGAAACATTTTAATTTTAGGCTATGCAATTTGTACTAATAAAAACGAATTCATTTGTGAACTACTCCCCACTCCCCCTTTTGAATTATGATGTTTTAATGTCAATCCATGCTCGTCTATGATTGGCTTAATGGTTTAGTAGAGTAACTATAGCACGATATTGATTTTTTTTCATTTGTATTATTTTTTAAAATATTAAAATCATGGCAGACGTTATTTTAAAGGATTTGTATCGTTATTTTTTTTTTTTAAATTGCATCCTAGTTTTTCTCATATTAGAATGTTAATAATAATAAAAATACAGTAAAAAAATTATATATTTACGTAATCCATGTTTTATTCTTTATATGAATGAATATATACATATTGCTTTTTTCATAATCTTAAAATAAGTATATTGATTACTGGATTTAAATAAACTAAAAAGATCTGGAATTGCACCTAAGAGGAGCCAAGATAAAGTTTGATTTTTTTTTTAAATGTTCATTTATATTTAAGCAAAACATATATCTATACATACATGTGTGTCCATATGTAGGATGTGTAAAAGGTACAAAAAGGAATTTGCAATTAACTGAAAGAATATCCTTTGACCCCTCTCAGTCTAAATTAAAACAATCACATACTGCAAATTTTTTTATGTGCATACATCCTTATTAAAACAAGAGCATACCTTTACTGTCGTATATAGTAAGGATGAATAACCATTGATCACTACCTGGTAATGCATTTAAATTCTCGTCACCAGTTGATTTTCAGTCTCATATTATAAATAAGGCTTGAGATTCAACGCTGGAAATCATCTTTAATCCCATTTTATTACTGAAGCTAAAACTTGAAATTCAAAACATTCCAATTTTTTCTTGAAGGTTTGTGATGATAGTATTTTAGTTGCATTTATATATTGTAATATTTCCATTAATCTAATATAGGTATTACATGTCTTAGAAAATTTTAACTTTATTTAAATATTCCAAATACATTCAACTGTTAGTAATAACATACAGGTTAGTATATGCATAATGTTTCAAGAGATATTATTCTCCCCTCTTCTTCAGGTGTTTCTGGCCTAATCAGTGACAGTATTAGCATGGGAATTTAACCTGGATCCTTAGATTCTTTTGGATACTGAATTTTAAGGTAACACTCTAACAAATAGTAGAAATTTCATATACTTATCAATGAGGTTTGTTCTGATTTCTCCATTTTTTCTTAAAAGAAAAATTGATTAGTGGTTTCCATACATTATGTACAGTCACACTAGATTGACTTATGGAGTTGTTTGTCATTGTCATGTGAGCAACTTCTTTAAATTTTCTTCTTTGTACCTTTTCTTCTCTATTCAATATTTTTGTGTTCTCCTAGTTGAACATATATATGTTCATTGGTGCATACATGATCTGCTACATTCGACACATCTCTTTTTCTCTTCTAATCATCTGTTTGTGTTCTTGCAATCATCTTTTCAATTGAATGACTGGTCTCACAATATACGTTCTTCCACATTCACATGGTATTTCATAGATGCAGTTTTTGCTTTTCAGCATTTTAAGTTTAGGCTTTGTAAATGTTAGAATTCCTCATAGGGTGGTATGTTTCTGGAAAGCTGTTCTGATTTTATACTGATTGCAGATTTTCCTTAATATGTCTGCTATTTTTGATAGATATAGATACACTCTCATACCAATAATTGTTTTTTCTATGGTTCTTTTAATTGTTGATTCGAGGTTTTCTTAATAATAGCTAATGAATAACCATTTGTCATAAGAGTTTGTTCTATATAGATCTTTTCTTTTTTCAAATAACTGGTTTCTAAACCAACTTCTTTTGTTCTGTTCCATAATGATAGCATAACTCCATGTTTTGTGTTTCTGGTGTGATTGGATTTATATGCTAAGTATTTCCTGTATGTGTGGTTTTCTGTAAAATGTGATTCTTATGCTAGTTTGTCACTGGTCAGGACAGCAACACCTAATGAAGAGGGTAAAATAATACCTCTCAAAACATTATGCATATACTAACCTGTGTGCTATTACTAACAGTTGAATGTATTTGGAATATTTAAATAAAATTAAATTTCTCTGAAGACATTCAATACTTATATTAGGTAATGGAAGTAATCCAATATATAAATACAATTCTAAATTTTTGAATCCAAATCACCCTGACTGAACAGTTACACAGACCTAACTCCAGGTAAGTAACTGTATATAAGTACACTTGATTCTTAATTACCTGCAAATACTTTTTTATCCTAGATCTAAACATTAATAATTATTCTAACATTCCTGTTCTTTGTGAAAATACGTTGGACTATTTCCATCATCTGTCATTAAATGTTGAATGTATAGAAAATTTTAAACTTTTCAAATACAACCAACTTGTTGTTTTTTTCATATGTCAAATGCATTGACTGGGAAGTGAGCCAGCTGCTTGGAAGGAAGCCACCAATGCTTGACAACCAACTTGTTAGTAGAAACACACAAATAGACAGCAAAGGTTAGTAATTTTCTGTGCATTTAACATTTAATGATGAATAATAGAAATATTCCAGCATATTATCACATCTATTGACTGGGAAGTGAGCCAGCTGCTTGGAAGGAAGCCACCAATGCTTGACAACCAACTTGTTAGTAGAAACACACAAATAGACAGCAAAGGTTAGTAATTTTCTGTGCACTTAACATTTAATGATGAATAATAGAAATATTCCAGCATATTATCACATCTAATATATCATTATCACAAATTATCAGGTAAAAAATTCCTGTTGATGCATCTGCTTTTATAATGTAAATATATGTTGATTATTATCAACATATTAGATTCAGTACAGTATGTTTCGAAGTTCCATTTCTGCTTTTAGAAACAATAAAACATTCTTTTTTCTTAAGAATTTGAAATTCTTGGTAGAGACAGCAGTAGTAGGTTTTCATAGAAACAGTAAGAGAATATGTGTCTGTGTATTCAAAGCTTACTTATATTTATAATGCTTATTGTATTCAAAAACACTCTGATTGAATTAACACAGTATTAAAATGATGAACTCACTAAAGATTCCAAAAATTCTCACTTGATTAATATTTTTTAAAAAAGGGCAGTTTAGGCTAACTGAATGGAACTGTTAATTCTACCATTAGAGTGCGTAAATATCACATGGTCTTTTAAACAACAAACCATGTTATTATTTTTACGTTATTTTGCAAGTAAAAAAAAAAAAATTATTTCATTCACCAAAAACTATACAATTTTTTAAAAAAAGGGTAGTAGAAAAATGAATTCCGAGAATACCAAGAATCTAGGCTGTTATTCAATGATAGTTTTAAAATTATCCTCCCACAATTCTACATCACTTTAAGGTGAAGGTTTATTAATGAATCAAAAGAAAAGTTGTCAGTGTTAATATTAAATAAGACATTTTCAGATTTTGTACTGATTTTTTAAAATGAACATTTTACTAAAGTATAGTATTATACTTAAACTAGATGTAATTAGAGGGGATTTGAACCCAGAATTTCGAGCTCCCTTTAGTCATTCTCTTCATCTTATACAATCAATAAATTGTACCACATACATTAGAAAAAGATAAATGATCTCCAATATATGTATTTCATGCTGAACCAGCACTCATTAGTTGGTCTGGATCACCATCTTTCTCATATATATATATATATATATATATATATATATATATATATATATATATATATATATATATATGATCACTAGATGGGACTTACCAATATCTCTAAATAAGCTTTGTATTTATAAGTGCCAAAAAAGATAAAATTCAACATCTCTATCATTATCCCTACCTCCAGACCAATTGGTTTCAGGCTAATGGCTCACCTCAGTGGAGAGCTGGGAGTAGGCAACTAGATCTAAAATACTAACTCAAAAGTCAGCACTTATAAAACATGTTTCTATCAATTTGAAAGCATGAACTACTAGATAGCTATATGGGTCTGAATTCAGCTCAGTTTCCGCATATAGTAATAGCCTCTGCAATATATAGCATTGCAAAAACCTTCAAAGGTACACTTATAATAATTAAAACAAGTTATAAACTTCGTAACTTGCTTTTAAACTTGCATTTTATGATCATATATGAAGTTTACCAATAGCTCTAAACAAGCTTTGTTTGTATAAGTGCCAAAAGAAATAGAATTCAAAATCTCTATCATTATCCCTCCTCCAGGCCAATTGTTTTTGAGCTTATGGCTCACCTCAGTGGAGGACTGGGAGTCTAGAAACTAGATCTAAAATACTAACTCAAAAGTTAGCACTTATAAACACGTTTCTATCAATTTGAAAGCATGAACTTATCAGACACGTAAATGTCATCAAATTCAGCCTTACAAACTAGATAACTATATGGGTCTGAATTCAGCTCACTTTCACTATATAGTAATAGCCTCTGCAATATATAGCATTGCAAAAACCTTCAAAGGTACACTTATAATAACTAAAACAAATTAACTTGCTTTTAAGCTTGCATTTTATGATCACTAGATAGAGCTTACCAATAGCTCTAAACAAGCTTTGTTTTTATAAGTGCTTAAAGAGAGAGAATTCAAAATCTCTACCAAATCCCTAACTCCAGACCAATTGGTTTCAAGCTTATGGCTTACCCCAGTGGAGGGCTGGGAGTCTAGAAACTAGATCTAAAATACTAACTCAAAATAACTTATCAGACATGTAAATGTCTTCAAATCCAGCCTTACAAACTAGATAGCTATATGGGTCTGAATTCGGCTCAGTTTCACCATATAGTAATAGCCTCTGCAATATATAGCATTGCAAAAACCTTCAAAGGTACACTTATAATAATTAAAACAAGTTATACATTTTGTAACTTGCTTTTAAGCTTGCATTTTATGATCACTAGATGGAGCTTACCAATAGTTCTAAACAAGCTTTGTTTTTATAAGTGCCAAAAAAGATAGAATTCAAAATCTGCATCATTATGCCTACCTCCAGATTAATTGGTTTCAAGCTTATGGCTCACCTCAGTGGAAGGCTGGAGTCTAGAAACTAGATTTAAAATACTAACTCAAAAGTCAGCACTTACAAAACATGTTTCTATCAATTTGAAAGCATGAACTTATCAGACACGTAAATGTCTTCAAATCCAGTCTTACAAACTAGATAGCTATATGGGTCTGAATTCAGCTTAGTTTTACCATATAGTAATAGCCTCTGCAATATATAGCATTGCAAAACTCTTCAAAGGTACACTTATAATAATTAAAACAAGTTATAAATTTTGTAACTTGCTTTTAAGCTTGCATTTTATGATCACTAGATGGCGCTTACCAATAGCTCTAAACAAGCTTTGTTTTTATAAGTGCCAAAAAAGATAGAATTCAAAATCTGTATCGTTATTCCTAACTCCAGACCAATTGGTTTCGAGCTTATGGCTCACCTCAGTGGAAGTCTAGAAACTAGATCTAAAATACTAACTCAAAAGTCAGCACTTATAAAACATGTTTCTATCAATTTGAAAGCATGAACTTATCAGACACGTAAATGTCTTCAAATCCAGTCTTACAAACTAGATAGCTATATGGGTCTGAATTCAGCTCAGTTTCACAATATAGTAATAGCCTCTGCAATATATAGCATTGCAAAAACCTTCAAAGGTACACTTATAATAATTAAAACAAGTTATAAATTTTGTAACTTGCTTTTAAGCTTGCATTTTATGATCACTAGATGGAGCTTACCAATAGCTCTAAACAAGCTTTGTTTTTATAAGTGCCGAAAGAGATAGAATTCAAATCTCTATCATTATCCCTATCTCCAGACCAACCACCAAATAGATTCCCTAGTGGCTTTATTAAGTTTTTGGATTATTCCACTGAGTCATAGATTTGATAATCATTAACTATGTTTTGCATGGTGTTTGTCCACATTTTCATAGATCAATGGGTCCTAAATTCCGTTTATGAAGTAGATATGCACACTGACATGGGTTCTCCCTAGTTTATTGAATAAAACTCCAATTGCGTCTAGAAAGATCAAATTCATCTGGCTTTATTATTGGATCTGGAAAAAGAATTTTATTTGTGAGAATTCCATTTTTGCACCAAAATTCTTTGATTGTAGATTCTTGATTGAACATCCAAAAAAAAGACAGATTTTGATTTGAGTCAAGACTTAGGAAATGAAACTATACATTGACTTATTCATAAATTTAATCTGCTTAAAAGCTTTTTATATATTTTCAATAAGACAACTTCTCTGATATTTAATAAAGGAATAAGTGAAAGGACAGAAAACTATTAAAAATGAGTAGTTATATTTTGCATAGTAATATTTAATGGAGTATTAAGAAGTCTAATATGGAAATTTTTTCTCCAAACAGGTATATCATAACCTTGGGTAGTACCGGCTACCTTTCCAAGAAAGTTAATTCTAGAAATTAATTTTGATTTAACTTCACAAAAAATTTGAAAAAAGGAATAAACAAGGAAGTATTTAAATGAAAGTATAGTTGTATTATATTTTGATGGACAGAAAAATGTGCATTTACAACTGTAATATTCTCAATAGATTCAAATGAGGAAATGATTATTTATTAATAAGAAATAAGATATTAGTTTGGATCTATGATCTTAAATAATGTTAAAAGACTTTGAAGATAACTCAGACTTGAACCAGAACAATAAGATGATAGTCAAAACTTTACTATTAATAGCTATAGAGTTAATAATACAAAATTAATAAATTCATTGATAAATCTATTGAAATAAGAAAATGTATATCAGAAGAAAGAAATATGAAAATACGGTACTTACGTATTAGATCTGCAATGTATTAGTCCTGTTACACCTTTTTATATTTGTATCAATCCACTGATAACTTTCTAATTTTGTGATGTGACCAAATAACATGTACATTTGGATTTTGTACAAACTTAAAATTATAAATTTATCAAAATAGACTATGTGTACATAGTATTTTCACAAGATTTGCAAAGCTATCAGCAATCTGAATACATATGTGAAAAAGTGTAGCAATTCTAATATGTGACAGTAATTGCACCAGATTAAATCTAACAATACTAAAAATATGAATTTCACACAATAAATCTGAAAAAGTTTTATGCAATTCCCAAATGTTACTTTAAATACAGACAAAACAATCACTAAATTACAAAATGCTTAAAACATATCCATATGGTACTTACAGTGTAATATATAACACGAATTGTCACACTGAAACAATCAATTTGTCTGCTATCTACTTATTTTAAGTGGATAAAATTTTGTTTAAAATGGAGACTAAAAGTAAAAAAATTTTTCCCCCCAAAATGGAGACTTACTTAAAATGTAATTATGCAATATAACACCTGCATGGGATCTTCACCAGAAATGTTAATTAGTAAATGTATTTTTTTTTCAAAACCAAAAAAAAATTAAATTACTACACTTTTATTATTTCTTCAATTTGATGGACTAATTTTTTTTATGTTGTCCAGTTTGATTTACATGAAAATGGTCGGTAACTGGCAGCTTATAATTCAGCAGTTTTATAGGCTTTCCAACAGTCCGAATAAATTGTTGATTCCTCTTCCATATTTTGTTTGATTGCTTACAGCAGAGTTGTCCCTGTTCTACCATGAATTTTCATGCTGAAACACTTGTTGGTTTTCCTGTTCCAGAAGCGTTCGTCTAGCTTGGGTTTTTTTTTTTTGTACAAAAGGCTCTTGTCAATTTCAATGATTTTGTTAGGACCTCCAATTTTAGGTTTTTCTTTACTAAATCAAGCTCTGTGTCCCCCATTCTATGGATGTTAATTAGTGAGCCCAACTGTAAATAAATCAGATCACTGGAAAAAATGGAATTTTGGAACCCTCGAACCACTTTCCTTTACAAAGACCTATTTTATTATTACATCCTTGAATGTTACAAAGCTATTGCATATCCGAAATGTGGATGTATTCAACCACATTGATATCAGTAGTGGTCCAAATGTTCAACATTTTGTACTGTTCAAAAAAGAAAAAAATTATAGTATCAATCAGAAAATTAGGAAAAATACATCAGCACTGAAGTAAAAAACCCTTTGAGAAGAACTTGTCCAAATGAAATCTGGACAATAAATGAAAATGTAAATTTATGACATTATTGGACAATATCAAATGATCTCATAGGATTTATTTGATGGAATCACAAGGTTAGACATTTATCGCAAATGTGAAAAAGCTTGCCATCTCTCCTGCATTTCAGGACTAATAGATAAGTACCAAATGATTCATTTAAAATAATTGATTATATGGAATTGTTTAGCATGATTTGGAAAAGAATTCATAACAACCAAAATACAACTCTCATATGAACATAAAGCTATAAAAAGAATAGGTCTCAGTAATGGAAGGTTATAAAACAAAAAATTTAGTAATATGAAAAATCATATTGGTATTGGTATTTCATACAAAAAATAAAAAGATGACATTATTACCAAAAATAAAGATGATATATCATGAAATATATAAAAGAATTTTACAAAGAATTATTTATTTAAAAAATAAATAAATGATATAATAATATGATTTGCATGAGGTATTGGGGCATGTATTTAAATCCACACAGAAAGAAAAGTCTCCAAGTAATGATGAAACTATTTTAAAAGAAGCAATGAAAAATTTGAGACATTCTTATTAAAGGTATACACAAAAAATCTCAATATTGTCATGCCCATGTTGACCTTAAGTCTAATTTCTCATATGCAGGCCCTTAATATGTCCATTTAGATACACAAAAGAGGAGTGGTCAGAATTAAGGCTGAATATGTAATATTTGAATATAGGTGTTGTGTTTAAATCCCATCTAATTACATCTAGTTTAAGTATATACACTATTCTTGTGTTCAGATATCAAAAAAATTATTTACTAAAAAAATTAGTAAATGATGTCATATGAAAGCCAGTTAAATGAGGAACTGAGGCACGTATTTAAATTCATTAAGAAAAAAAAATCTTCAGATTATGATAGAACTATTTTAATTTTTTTATTTTTATTTTAAATAATAAACTTTATTAAACAAACATTTAAATATGTACAGGAAATATCTACAAATTAGTTTTGATTCACTTTATCCTTTATACCAAATTTAACAATCCTGTCCTTAAAGCACCACAATGCAAATCTATAAGACTCTCATTGTTGAAATGTTAATATTGTTTTCTTATTAAATCCTAGAGTTAGTCCATACAAATAGTATTCCTAGTTTAAAACATGGAACCTTTTTTCTCTTTTGAGAGATCCTTTATTTTACCACTCTACATACTTTGTCTTATTTCTCTTTGTGTGTGTACTTTTATTCATACATTTCACAAACAGTCATAGAAGTCCCTCCCCATACTATTTCCATAACCTTCTTTGGCCAGTATTTCAGACACCTACCAAAATAGTTGTCCCAATCATTGTCAAGTTTCTTCAACCAATTAAACTTTTTATTATCAAAGATTAAAGATCACCGAATTGTCCATATAGTTTTCAATGCATGTATTATCACCATTGTATTATGAGGTTTGAATTTTATTACATTTTGCTTCAGTAGTATTTTAAGAGCCTCCCAAAAGCACTGCATTCTTCTAGTAAGTGTTGAAATGTTTCATATTTATTTTTACAAAATGAACAAGTTTCCTCTAAGCTCATTCCCAATCTTTTATTAATGTATGTTGTGGTCAGTAAAATTCCATTGATCAACTTGAATATGAATTTCATATGTGTCTGTGGTATATAAATTGAATGGAATTTAACTAGGACTCCTTTCATTGAACAATTTATCCATGAATTTTCATGAGGTTTTACTCCCCTTCTTATGTATTTATATCTAATACCTTCCAAATTTTGCACATTTAGGTTATCTTGTATGTCCATATATGCAATAAACATATCTGCCAAATAAGATCTTCTCTCCACCCCTATTTCACTATATATTTTTATATCCCCTGTTGGTGAACTGAAGTATTTATCCTTAATAACATTTAAATATGTTCTTGCAGTAATAAAATTTACATATACTTTTGGATCAACTAAGTTAAGCCTTCCCTTATTAATGGATAACTGTAATATTGCCATTGATAGTAATCTAGATTTCTTCCCCCAAATGAATTTTTTAGCCATGTGGTTTATTCTACTAATTGTTTTGTTATATAGTTTGACCCATGGACCATAATAACTAAGTACCCCTGTTGCAATTGCATTGAACAATTGAGTTTTCGTCACTTCATACAGCTTGAACGATGTGAAGTTATTAATCCTCTCTTCAATTTTTTTTGTAATTAGCTGATTTAAATCCAAAAAATGATTTTGGCTGAGCTATAAATTCGAATGGTATCCTTTAACCATTGCCAACTGCCATGCTGCTGATTTCTTAGATTGAACTCCTGAACATATAAGCGGTGAAGAATTTAAAAAATTCATCAAAATGAAAGAGCAGGATTAGATTATATAATGAAGATAAGGTATTATTATAAAGTGGTTCCACACATCTAACACTTTTTACAATAGCTTTAACATTTTGTAAATTAAAATTGGAAGCAAAGAGAAGAAAAGTAATATATGTTACTTAAGTTATGAGAATTTTTTGAATAATGCAATCATTTTTGCAAATAATACTTAAAAGAGCTGAAGTAATATTATAAGAAGTATCACATGAAAGCAAAGACAAACAAATAAGTCTAAATATTATTATAAAAAAAGATTTTTAAAATGTACAATGGATATAAATTAAAATAGATTAAAACTTAAATATTTTAAAAATAATTACCAATATAGAGGAAATAAAATGGACAATATTAATCACAGAATTAAATGTAAATGAAGTACTTTTAGAAATAACAATATTTAAAAATATATATCTACTAGCTGTTCCCATGGCTTTTCTCATGTAGTTATACTGGCTTTTTAAGTGTAATAGAAGTCACGAAATTTTCATAAGTTTTGATCAATGATTCAAAAGTCAATATATGATAAAAAAATCGTTTAAAAAGAAACATTATCTATGAACATATATATATATGTGTGTGTGTGTATCATTAAAAGCCAGTCAACACATAGGCAATCCCAATATCAATAACAACCAACAATTTTAAACTGTTGTCAAGGCAACTTCCTTTTAACAATAAAGGTGGAATCCCACCTTTATTAATGGTCCAGTATACTTATATACATACTAAAGATTGCAACTTGATCACAGAGATTGAAATTATTGATACAAAGAAGTTTAAATAAACCTCTTCAAACAGGTAAACATAACTTGTTTTGAATGCAGACTAATAAATAGTCAATTGTAACATTATAAAATACAATTATAATTTTCAAATTGCACCCAAAGTATTACTTAAATTATATATATACAATTTACTTAAATTAAAAAATAACAAGTAAATGTTTTATTCATTTCGTACAAAAACTTCTATTAATAAATTCACAGTATAACAAACTATTTAATAAGAATAAATAATGGCTTTAGAATTGTATCAAAAATTTATTACCATTTTTAAAGGTTTTTTCATTTATATATATTTTTTAAATACCAATTAATGAATTACTTCTGAAATTTCAATAAATAAAATTTCTCAATAAAACATAAGAATATAAATGAATTTGCAATACTGTAATAGAAAAATGATAATATATATATATATATTTAATAACAGATATTTTGGTGGTGAATATAAGATAACAAACTATATGAACAAGAAGATATTGTAAAAAAACAAAAAATAGCTGAAAAAAACACCATAAACAAAATAACTTTGATGCTGTATTTAATAAAAAGTTATTTACTACTATTGCAGAAAAGAAATTGATATTGCAACTAAATTTTCACAAAACTTTACAATTAAATGAAATCTTAGTGACTCAAATGAGTTAAATCATTTGCATACTATTGTCAAAAAATGAATGCAATATTCAAAAATAAAAAATTATTCAACATCTAAAATAATCATGTTCAACCATTATTAATTTATTGCAGGATTATGGTTTATCCAAATTTAATCTAGTTTCTCTAACTATAACTTCTTTTGAGCCAATAAACATCACCTGAGCACCACCTCTTATGCTTGTGTATAACTGTTTTAAAACAGACAAAACTCACTATATATATTGCCACACGCAGCTAGCTAGAGTAATCAATGCTCTCAGATCCAAGGCTCCTCACTGATGAAGGCCACAAGCTAGAACCTAGTCTGGGGATATTGGATGAGTAGGCACTAGATGGGGATTTTATGCACAAGCCTTCTGGCATCTATTGATTACTCTAGCTTGCTGTGTGTGGCAATACGTATAGTGAGTTTTGCCTGTTTTATAACTTCTTTTCTTCACACTATTCCAAAATACTTTCTTATTTCATTCATCTATCTCATACCTGGTCTCATTCTAGATCTTTTATCTTAAAATTCCACTTAAAACTTCTATTATCCATCTGTTATCATTTAGAAATATGGGCAACCCAGATCCATTTCAGCCTCTTAATTATTTTAGTGATGCCAATAATACCTGTTTGTTCCATTATCCATATGTTTTGTTTTCAATCCCTGTTTGTAACTCTGAAACAGAATTATTTTGATAATAAATATATGTTAATCAAAGTAGCAATGCAATAACTGACACAGTTATCTAATACCTATAGATATAATAAATTTGCTGCTGGCAGCTATCAAGATGAATATCTTCTAAATTCAAATGATTGATAAAAAATAATCTGTCTGATTATATGACTCTGATTTTCAAGGCTTTTACACAATTAAATGCATAATAGAGAAAGTCAATTTCTTGCATATCTATAATTTTGTAAGTGAAAAAGTTGGTAAGAGCCGTGTATCTTTGGGTTGTCTTATGCTCTGTACACGGAAACACTTTTTTTTTCTCATGTGTCATAGCATCAGCCGGGAAGTGAACTCGCTAACCCAGGACAACTGCTTGTAAGGCGCTGACCACCAACGCTTGACAGAAACACTTTTTGGAAAGACTTTTGTAGCAGTATAACATCATTCTAAAATAAGCATTATCACTTATAATAAAGATGTATATTAATTAAGAGCTTGTTTGAGCTATTGGTATGCTCTCTGTATTGCATTTTTGTAATTACAAGCTTATTAAAAGTAATGTCATGTTATATATGACTTGCTTTTTTGATTATTATAATTTTACCTTTAAGGCTTTGGCTATGCTGAGGCTATTAAAATATGGTAGATCTGAATTTAGTTCAGTTCCATATAGCTATTTAAGTTAGATAGCTGGATTTAAAGACATTTTCATGTCCAAAAATTTCAGAGTTTCTACTTAAATATACGTAGGAAATAGCTATTTAAGTTAGATAGCTGGATTTAAAGACATTTTCATGTCCGAAAATTTCAGAGTTCCTACTTAAATATACGTAGGAAATAAATGCTGAGTTTTTGAGTTGATATTTTAGGTCTAGTATCCGAATATTCTAGCTCTCCACTGATGTGAGCCATAAGTTTAAAACCAGTGGTCTGGAGATGAGAGTATCTGGATAGAGATTTTAAATATTTTCTCATACTGCACTTAATAATTAAGAGCTTGTTTGAGCTATTGGTATGCTCTCTGTATTGCATTTTTGTAATTACAAGCTTATTAAAAGTAATGTCATGTTATATATGACTTGCTTTTTTTGATTATTATGTATATTATATATCACAGATTGCAAACCCTTTGATTTATGAAAGCATCATAAACTGCAAGCTCTTTCTCACACATTGACATTTTCTTCAAAAAATCTTTTATGAAACTGATAAGCAGATTTGAATTTTCTAACATACTAATGTAAAACACTTTCAGTGTATATTCTACAATCTCATGTATTTTTTGTAATTTTAGCATAAAGATAAATTGACTGAAATGCTTATGTATAGAATAATAAGGTATGGTGCACTTGATAAGAGTGCCTTAGCTGACATTCATGATCTGTGTGGTATTACTGACTCACATGTTTCATGCATTTAGCACAATGCCCAAGTGATATTCTTGGAGATAAAGGTTTAAGAATGCTTCTTAATTGGATAATATAAATGAAACTTTAAAAAAACTCGGTTCAAAATGATTGACTCAAACTTTTCCTATTGCCATTAAAATGTTTGAGCATCATATAACTTGTTGAGCAATCAGCCATAAAAATTATTTTAAAGAAGCACATTATTGTTATAATTAGAGAAAGAGAGAGGGGGCGCACGTGATCCATTCTAATCATACAGGCCATGTTGTCATGTTTTATCTTGCAGAAAAGTGCAAAAATTGCTGTTTGAAAATTTTGAACTTAATTGTTCTATTATAAATAGTGGGGGGGGGGGGGACCTAGGCGAAGATCATGAGTCCTAACACAAGCGGAAAATGAAGTTGGAATAATAATTTATATATAGGTTTTTATTTTGTTTTTTTTTGTTTTTACTATATTCATTTTAACTAAATAAATTTTGTAATATGTCTGAAAGTAGTTTTGTTGTTGTTTTTACAGTTATATAAATGTTTATATACAAAAATTAAATTTATTTATCTTTTTATTTTATATATTTTTTAAAAGTCAATTTACTAAATAGAAAAGAAACCACTAATTTACTTTGTTCTTTATTCTAAAATATTTCTTCTGGAAACTTAATTATTGCTAATTAAATAACTAGTCAATCATTCAAAAATAACTCAACTAAAGATTTTCTCAAAGAAAAATAACTAATTACATACACGTGTGTGTGAATATATACGTGCATCTAAAGACAATATTGGTTTTGCCTTTATATTTTTATACTTATTTTATTTTTAACTTATATATTTTTACAGTATAAGTAATAGTAGCGCCCCTCAGTTCGGTCAACCGGGCATATGTCCTGGGTCCCGCACCGAGCTATCTTATTTTAATCAGCAACACAATATATATATATATATCTTACACATTAATAAAATAGACTGAGAGACCGGCATTTGATGCAAGTTCTTATACATAAAGTTAAAATTTACTTTTGAAATAAAGGGCATCAAATTTCCAAACATTTCACCGATTGAACGTTTTTTGTAAACGGGAAAGCAACTGATAGTTTGTATTTAGATAAGGATAAATGTTGTATATGTTCCTTTGTGTATTAAAAATCTAAAGATTTTGTTTATTTATTCACTTTTTATTTACTGGGGAGGGGGCCCACCCCATATTAGTGCCCGGGGTCTCAAAATCCAAAGGGTGGCACTGATTATTAATATCATAAGTCAGTTAAACGTAAGTAGTGATAACTGTCAACTCAAAAGCACACAAAATCCATTTTTAGTCTAAATCATTTTTCATTTTTTATCTTGTAAAATTTAATAGTTTAATTCTATAATGGTATAATTTTATCTGATGAGAGAATATTCATTCTCGAAACAAGTTTGTCTTATATTTAAATTTCTGATTAAGATCTCACTGCTTCAAGATGTAACTAATATTTGTTTATTGATATTACCTCTTATCTATTTTTTTTATTTTATTTTAGTAAACAACACATGAAGAAGGCTGATTACCTTCTGATTAAGATTGTATATTATTTAGTTTATCAGGTTGGATTTGTCTTTTGTACAAGGGCTTTGAGCGTTCGATCGTCAGTTGTTTAACGAAGTGACCGATTGAATAGTTGGTAGAGTAAGAAGATTGAAGTCTGTCCATTAAAGTTTGAGGAATTGTTCTAATTAATATAAACCGAGCACTGATAGTATATGTGTGTGGGGGGGGGGGGGATTATGATCTGGCCCAACTGATAAATGCTGGTTCTGCACGAAATACTTTTATTGGCGATCATGTATATCCTTTTCGCATGTGTGTGGTCATGGGTATCGGTTGCTTGAGATAGAGTGGAGGATAAATAGACTAAAAAATTCGAGTTCAAATTCCTTTATTTACATATAAAAAAAATCTTAATCAGCTTATTGTATTTGTTAGATTAAATGTGTATTTGTGTGTGCGTGCGTGTGAGCGTAATAAATCTTCAATTTAGAAGTTTAAACACCTAAATCTTCCCATCATTTATGATAACGTGATTTTTTATGTAAATATTGAGATTACTTATTGATTGGTTTTAAAGCTTGAATATGTTCACAAATCAAATATACATATATATGATATTAAATTCCTCAATATAAACGAAAACATTTCACAATGATGTGATTTCTGTCCACACTAACCCTCTAAATGAAATATTATATACTGTATATATGAAATAGAATCAGTGCATATCGCTAGGCAGAAAATTCAAATATAAAATATCTATCACTTCCCCATCGCCACGTACCAAAATTTACTTTATCTTTGCTTACAAGGTAGCGCTGCTGAAATAATGTAGCGGTGGGAAAGTGATACATATTATGTATATAATAATAAAGCATCGTATTGAAACGAAATATATAACCAATCAAATTTCATAAGCAATTAACTTAGAAGAAACGATAATAGACTAACTTCTATATATATAAACCAAATTAAAAACACCCATTATAGATTATCAGTAATAATTATGGCTAAAAATATTACATCTTGATAAATATAAAAATTATAAAATTTTCGAAATATTTCCAGTTACTTTCATAAACATTATCACAAATAAATGAAAATAATTTTAAAATTTTATAATTGTTATATGTCATTAAAATTTGGCATCATTTAATATTTATTCATTAATTATACATACGTATTTTTGTGCCAACATCTAATCGTTACTTGAACTTAAACCTTTTAAAGAACTGAAACACACAAGCTTATTATATAACTGTGTCTATATATGTAATATATAGGGTATATAAGCACAGACTTTCACATGACCCACCACTCTCCACACTATCTCATAACACTGATAAACTTGAACACATATATGTTGAAAAGATAAATAATCACTAATAATATGTATTTCATGCTAAACCAGAAATCATCAGTTGGTCCAGATTACCATCTCCACACATATATGCTATAAGTGCTCAGATATATATTAAGATAGCCAAACCTCATACTTTAATGGACAGGCTTCAATCTACTCCACACTCCAACTTTTCAACCGTCCATCCAATTGAAAATCTGATGATGGAATGCTCAAAGGCCACCCTTTTGACTGGTGTACGATCTTCGTCAAAGCTAAACGAAGACTGTAGATTAGCTATAAAATAAAGGAATAAAAGCATTGTATTCAAGGGCCTAAAAATTGGATTTTTTATGGTTTTGAAATAGTAATAACAAGCAACCTTACACGTGAAAAACTCAAAAACTATATTCACATAAATGTGAATCTGTGTATGGGCGGATGGATATAATGTGCGTGCATGCAATGCAATTAACTTTTTCACAGTTTAAAACAAATCATGAGGTATCAGCTTATATATTCAGAAAACTGTTTATTATTGATTGTGAAATGAAATCGGATGAGTTAATCTGTCACAGATAGAGGTTTTTAAAACTATGGTCCTATATAACTGTTTCACTTTTTATTTAGAATTGTGGTTAGTTAATCATAATATACTATTTTTTTTTACACAATTAAACTTATAAATAATTAAAAATCACAAACATATGAATAATATAATTTATTAGTACTTAAATAGTCATTAAAAATACAAATCTCTTCTCCACTATATTTTTTTTTTATAGAAATATAGAAATTTTATTACTGAACAGTGAATACAAGTATATAGATGATACAATCATAAGGTGAGATCAATAAATTTGGATTACAGTACTTTACAATGAAAAACAGGAATTAAACTCTCTGCCAATCGATAAAAACCAAACAAGGTTTAAACGTTCTATTACAAAGAAAAAGGGAAACGTTTTTTGATAACAGAACCTCGAGCTACACTTCAGTGATTTACCAAGAGAGAAATTCTAAAGTCCTTATCCCTAGAGGCACAGAGTTTATTTAGGCAACACGAGTTCCACCAGAGATATTTTTCTCATTGAGATAGACCAAATTTTAGAAGCAATTTGTGAAAGAACAGAAAGCCATTGTGAATCCCATGTAGAAGCAAATCCATTATAGATTGGTTATTTTTGAATGTAAGGAAAGCCACAATGCATAAAAGTAGTGGAACTTTAAGGAGGTATGGTAATTGCTTGCCATGTGGCTTCATATATGTAGGGAGGGGCCAGATTTTGGTCCCTCTGATGATTTTTTTTGAGTTTACTAATGAATATGTCCAGTGAGCTCTCTAGAACTGGATTAAAAATGAGCCGACATTGGTTGAACCATAGTGAAAAAATGATGAAGATTGTTGAGTGGCTCTCAGGGAAAATATGATGAAAAATGCTATCAATGAGAGCTGAAAGAGTAGGATTTTTATTTCTTGAAATGGAGGCTGCAAAATCTATGTATGGTTGTAGGGAGAGGCAGTGACAAAGGAGGTGGGTAGAGGTTTCATCCTCTCTGACACACAATGGGCAAATTGAATCAATTATTTGAGAAACCTCAACAGTGTACAAGGAAATGATTTGTGGAAAATGCATTAAGATTGATTTTTAACAGAAAGTCAAAGAATTTGGGTTCAAGGAATCATCGTTTGAATTTTTTGAATAGAATATGGTTGTTAATCTTTAGGAGAATGGGGCTAGGAGAAACATCAGGGTTTATAATATGATGGTTTCCCAAAAAATAATTTTATGCGAGGAGAGTTTATTAGGGATGGTTGCAAACTTTTTGATATGGGATATGAGAGATGATAACCAGCAGGAGCTTAAGGGGGGTGTCAGTAGGAAGAGTCTCGATAAAAGATGGGGCATTAGGATATTGTAAGAAAATTCTATAGATAGTGTTGTAGGTACATTGGAATTGAAAGGTGTCTATGGAATGAAGGGAAAGACCATTAAATTTCGTATGTTTTTGGAGGTTTCTCAAGCTAATTGTTGCATCCTTTCCTCCCTGGATCAGATTGGTACACATTCTGGGAATCTTTCTAATGAATGTTTTGGTGAAATCAATAACAGGGGTAAAGTACAATATTTTAAGGAAAACAAGGATATTGATGAGGGAGGACTTGGCAAACATGGACATATATACCTTGGAAAAGGCAGAGGTAATTTTGTGTAAGGATTGGAGCAGTTTATGTTAGATTGTTCTCATGGCAGTGGATGACTTAAATATTAGATAGACTAAGAAATTTTGAGGCTTTGCTGAGAATTATCCTCAGGTAACATCATTGCCTCTCCATTCTCCACTATATTTGTCCATCTTGTGACCCAATTTTCAAATTACTATTTTTACTGAGTTTAGAAAAGCATTAATTATATCTAATTTACTTTTATAAACAATTAGTCAAAAATCTCAGAAAAAATATAAACAATAAAAAGAAATTGATTCAGATCATAATTAAAAATAAATTTTTGTTAATGCTGTAAGCAAAAAAAGAGTTGACAATAAATTTAGTTACGATTATATGATTTATTTAATTCTCAAATTAAAATATTTATCATAAATTTTTTTAAAAATTACAGAAATATTTGGTGTTTATAAATTTTGAATCAAGCTAAAGCATTTTGTGCAGTTATAAAAAATTTTATATCTAATTTGTTATAATATGATATTTATTTATTGTGTATTTGGTAGTTCTGAAGAAAACTATTGAGCAGCTGAAACTATCCGCTATTATGAAAGTGTGATATAATAAAGTATTGCTTTGTATAAAGTATATATAAGAAATATTATTGTTGTTAATGTTTATATTAATATAGTTTTTTTTTTCATGTGTCATAGCATTGGCCTGGAAGTGAACCCGTGAATCCGGGACAACTGCTTGTAAGGCAGTTGTGCTGACTACTCGACCACCAACACTTGACTGTATTAATAAAGTTTATATTGATGTTAATACGTTAAGACAGGGTTTTAAAAATCAATCAAAATCTTAATTGAAAGATATCTTTTCTAGGATTATTGTTTCTTTAAAAAATGTAATTTTTAAAAAATGTTATAAAGATATTACAAGCAATATATGGAACAAGATTAAAGTATAATCAATCAAAAAGAAAATTTAAATATCTTGAGGAGCTGCTGATCTAATTACAAATGTATTAATTATTTTGATTAAATGGCAATAACTTAAATATATTATCATATTTGTTGTTACAACCCACTCTCTTATGAATCTCAATGTTTCCTAATTGTTTTTGGTTCTCAATGTTGCATAAGAATAAGATTTTGGTATTTAAAAAGTCTGTACTGTGACCAATATTCATAAAGTTACAGAAATTTTTTTGATTAATTAGTATGAAACTAAATCTATTAATCTGATAAAAGCTTATACATGGAGGATTGATTTGATTAAGAGTAATTTTGTAAATATCTTAAAAAGTGTGTGTGCTGTTTGTATTATAGGTAGGTTTAAATTATGAGTATTTTATAAAAGAATTTAAGAAAGTGAACATATGGTTTATTTTATAATTGAAAAGACTTATGTGCATAATTTAAAGTGCAGTCATGTATTAATTTTTTTATAATTTGATTAGTAATTTAATAAAATATTTTCTTTCCTTAATTTGAATATAATAATAATGGAAAACTATAAAAATATCTAAATATTGCTTTCAACCAGGTCGATTATAATCATAGAACTAACTACAATAAAGTATCATGTAAATGGCATATTTAATTTTATGTATAATAATAATAATAATAATAATAATAATAATAATAATAATAATAATAATAATAATAATAATAATAATAATAATAATAATAATAATAATAATAATAATAATAATAATAATAATAATAATAATAATAATAATAATAATAATAATAATAATAATAATAATAATAATAATAATAATAATAATAATAATAATAATAATAATAATAATAATAATAATAATAATAATAATAATAATAATAATAATAATAATAATAATAATAATAATAATAATAATAATAATAATAATAATTCAATTCTTTATTTATTTAATGTACATATCAACCGCATTTAGCCAATTATAGCTTGCACAGTAATGTAATTATTAGATACAAATCTAAATAAGCATTAAAAATAATAATAATAATAATAATAATAATAATAATAATAATAATAATAATAATAATAATAATAATAAAATAATACCAATAAAATAGAAAAACAATAAAATGCACAAATAAATAAAAAGGCAATATATCAAATGAAATCAAGGATAATACTTTTTTATGAGGACTTTAGTGAATCGTTTAAAATCCAAATTAAAAACATCATCATTACCAAAATCTTTGTTATAAGTTTTAGGTAAACGAAATAAAGGGGAAAATCTTAATACATCAGATTTACAAATTTTCAGTTCAAAAACATTGTGAGTACGAGTGTTATAATTCTGTTTCTTAATACTTAAGTTAGAAAGCAAATTAGATACAGAAATATTCTGGGAGATGAATTTATGAAGAAGTTTGAGATCTCTTGTTTTTCATCTCAGCAGTAAATCAACATAGTGTTCACTACCTAGACTATTTAATTTTGCAAATTTGTCAAAAACAGACTGAATTCTTATGATATCTGTCCTGTTATGAGGATTCCATATAATTGAACCATACTCCAAGATGGGAAAAACTAAGGATATAAAATGTTTAATCTTTGTAAACTTATTAAATGCTTTTCCATATCTGTAAATAGCTCCTACAATTTTAAGAGATTTATTCACCATAAAATTAATGTGATTATGAGAAGATCCATTATTGGAAAAAAAAAAAATAATAATAATAATAATAATAATAATAATAATAATAATAATAATAATAATAATAATAATAATAATAATAATAATAATAATAATAATAATAATAAAAAAAAAAAAAAAAATAATAATAATAATAATAATAATAATAATAATAATAATAATAATAATAATAATAATAATAATAATAATAATAATAATAATAATAATAATAATAATGCAATGCATGAGTCTTTCTTGTTTATTGCATTGATATTATTTGCTGTAAACCATGCCTCTTTATATATATATATATTTTTTCAATCACTATATTCAGTACAAATAACATCAATATTAGTAGGATCAAAATTATGTCCAGATTTAATTTCATGTTTCAAAAATATAGATTTGACATTATAGTCTGTTTTAGCATGTTTATATAAATATTTATGTTGTACTAATCTTGTAGAACAATTGGCATGAGATTCTCCATAATAAATTGTATTGAATTTTGGTTCATTACATTTAATTTTATAAACTATTTGTAGAGATCGGTTTGGAGATAATGTATTTTTAGTATTTTTTAAAATTGAATTAAGATTAGGAGGTGTTCTAAAACTGATATTATAATCATTTGAACAAATTCTTCTCATCCTTTTAGATATATTAGGTGTGATATATATATCATTGAAAACATCTAAAGCTATTACTATTAAAATTGAAAGAATTAAAATTTTAGAAGTGTTTTAACTTTCTTATTTTTCCTAATTACTGTAATATATATCTAATATATCAAAAAGAATAAAAACAATTTGATAGATGCAGTTTTTGTTTTTCAACACTTCAAGTTTAGTTTTTGTAGATGCTAGAATTTCTCATAGTGTGGTATGGCTCTGGGAAGCTTCTGGTGTTATACTGATTGTGTGATATTACTAACAGTTGAATGTACTTTAAAATTTTAAATAAAATTATTTTTTTCTAAAGACATTCAATACTCAATATTAGACGATAGAAATAGTCCAGTATATAAATACAATGTAAGGTGAAGAATTGAATAAATCATGATGATAAATACTGACCTGGGCCAACTGATGAGTGCTGGTTCAGCATGAAATGCATCTTGGGGGTCATTTGTCTTTTATTGTATCTTTATTTATATAAAGAATAATAAAAAAGAAAGAGGAAGTACGGAGATTATTAAAATAATTATTAATACAGCTTTAAGGTTCTCTGTGTATGATTGTTTATCATTACTGTAGTAGTGATATTTTATTAGATCTCACATCATATTGCCTGACTAATAGAGATTGCTCAGTATGAACTACATGAAGACATTTGAAGTTTATATTATACTACTACTAAGCTAATTTCACTATCCAGACATGTCAGGTGAGATCTGCCAAAGCATCAATGCTGTAATAATACAAGATCACATATACAGATAAATTAAAAATTATGTTGACAAACATATATATAATATATTGAGACTAATACTCAAGCTACTGTTTATTAAGTAAACGAAATACTCTCAAACCAAAGCATAAGTGAGAAAAGAATGGATATTGAGATTAATACTCAAGCTACTGTTTATTAAGTAAATGAAATACTCTCAAACCAAAGCATAAGTGAGAAAAGAATGGATATTGAGATTAATACTCAAGCTACTGTTTATTAAGTAAATGAAATACTCTCAAACCAAAGCATAAATGAGAAAAGAATGGATAGTCTTCTCTCTTTATCTCATCTTATTTAGAGGTTTTTTTTTAAAAAAAGATTTGGCTTGTACTTTGGTTTGAGAGTATTTCATTTACTTAATAAACCAATAGTTTGAATATTAATCTCAATATATTACATAATATTAATCATTATATATATATATATATAAGCACTACATATACACATATATTTGCTTAAATTGTGTAGAAGTATAAATACTATTTTTACCTAGTTCCTTATTCTCATATTTGTTTTTATAACATAAACAGAAATACTAAACCCAATAATTTGTTAATGAAAATTAAAAATCCTTTTAATTAATTATATACTGTCTATACTTTTAAAAATCATTGGGAGAGTGAGTAAGGGTGCAGTTACTGCATTGAACTCACAAGGTAAAAATGTTTAGCTTGCTGTCCACCTACACATAAATAACAAAGTTATAATATTGACATGTAATAGAATTCCTCAATTTTGCTTTATGTCTGTATACCTATTAACACTTAATTTACAATTAAAAGTATTTAAACAGAATTATAAATATCAGTTTTAATAATAATATGTTACATAATTACTGTATATAAACACAATTACTGCATTAAAGCTTAAAATTTGAAAGCTTAATGTATACATATATAGTATTACCTTTTTATGAATATCGGTATTAATATATATATAACTACATATTAATTTTAAAATCTGATCTTCATCTACTGGTTTGTACTTATGTTTTTGGCATATGGCATTCTGTTAGTAAGATTAATTATTGAAATCTTTTGTTATAACAAATATGTAAATTATTCAGTCATTAGGTTCACAATATATTGACGTCATCTGCATATAGATGAACAAATGAATCATTTTTTTGTTTTTATGGAGAGTTTCAGAATTGAGTTCCAAAATTGAACATGTGACCACCTGATCCCAAATCAGATGCTTTACCAACTTAAGCAACCTAAAAATTTGAAAATATTCCATGAAATGATATATAATGCAATCAGTCATTTTATTCTTTTTTTTTCAAACAGTATTTATTTTTTTAATTTAGCAAAGAGATCTTTTGACTAAAACAGGGTGCAGAGTCAAAGTAATTGAATAAATCCTTTCAATTTTGGATGCTGAATATTTAGATTTGAATTATTAACTAAGTTTATCATATTTTATATTCATGCAATAATTTATGTGTAACCAGGGACAATCAGAAGGGGTGACAGGAGGGGCAGTTGCCCCAGGCCTCAAAATATTAGGGACCTTAACTTGGCAACTCAATATGTTAAACAAAAATATAGGAGAAGGCAATGTGATTGTCATGGCTCATAGAATGGCCTTAATTTTACAGTTAAATTCCCCAAAAAAAATTTACAGCAGGCAAAATACAAGTTGAAAACATAAGCCAGTTTAGGGATGAGATGCCAATTTGATGACTCTGTGATAAAAGCAACTGCAACACTCACTGACCAACAGGACTAATAGTCTCAGTCCCCAGTTGGATCTACTCTAACAGTGTTTTACATATGACACCATTTCCAACTTTTTTATACACTTAACAATACTATTTTTATACCAAAACTTCACTCTTACAGTTTTGACTGTCTTGCAGTCATCATCAGAGCTACAATATCCAAATATATAATCATACAATTAATACATTATATTTATATACATAATCAGTAACATACTTCTTAGCCTGACCATTATAAATAATCATTTTCCATTTTATTATTCTACTCTTAACTAATTTTATTTTCTTATTTATAGTATTTTATTAATAAATTATTCTAAAACAATTTTATTATAATTTTAAAACTTTAATCTTTAAACTCTACTATTTAATCTATCATTTTATTATTATCTTTTTAATTATATTTTCTTAATTACTTCTAAACTTTCTTTATTTTTATATATATTTAACTATTAACTTTTTTACATTATAAATTACCTTTTTATTACATTACTAAATACTTACATTTTTATAATCCTATTTCTAAAAAACAATTGACAAATTTTCAAAAATTCTTATACTTGTTTAACAACTTCCTCTATCAACATTTTCTTCAACTTTATTTTTAACCTTTTTATATTCAAACTATTATTAATAGTGATAACTATAATTATTCATAAAATTATTGTCTTTACCCCAAAATCCCTATTAAAATTTGGTTTTATATTTCTAATCAATATTGCCTCTTTGATTTTCCTATTTCTTCTATTATTTGTATAATTAATCATTTTTATACTATCTTTATCAAATCTATGACTTGTTTTAATGAATGCAAATAAATAGGTGACCTCTTCGACTTATGTTGAATTAATCTTGTATAAATTGAATTTGTTGTCTCACCTACATAATTAGTTTTTATTTACTTTTATATGACTTACATTCAATTTTATATATCCCATTTATGCATTTTTCTGCTTTTCTTACATATTTATTATCTAATATATTAAGTATATTTTTCCTTCTTTTATTTACTATCTTAAATTTTATTACCTTATTAAACTTTTTATTAATTTTGATAATTATTTTATTCATCCTTTTTACAATACTATTATTATAAGTTCTAATATCTATATATTCATTCTTATCTGTTTTATCTTTTCTATATACTATTTCCTTATTTTTATTACATTTTTCTTCTGATTTTCTTATACTTTCATCTATAATTTTCTTTGGATATTCATTATCTTTAAATTCTTTAGCTATCAATTTTATCTGTTTCCTATAATATTCTTTGTCTGAGCAACATATTGGGGCCGCTATAGTAAACCTTTACCATTTTTTTTTAAATATTTATGATTATTTTTATAAAATATTTATATAGTAATTATTAAAAAAGAAATATTTTTGTGATTATACTTAAATTTTATATTGTTTTATTTTTTAAAATGCAAAATTATATTTGTAATAATAGTGACAATGAAATTATGTCTCATAATGCTTTGTCAAACAGTGTAGTACAGAACATAGTGATATTTTATTAATTATAAATGCAATTTTAAATTTTAGAACAGAATTTTATATTTTAATGATGACTTAATAATAATTTGTTTGGATTTTAAAAATGAATTTCAGTTAGCTCTAATAAAGCTGGCAATCTTCTCCCCTCTGTCAGATACCATGACTATGACTAATAGAACTTAGCCAAAAGTGCACTAGACAAAAATTGCAGACTTCATTCAGATTTTAAGCATATCTCAAATAAGTTTTTGTGTAAAGTTATTTTCCATATAATCAAAATGTTGTTAATTTATTTGTTTTTACCAGTATTGTGGTAATTGTTCAATTAAAAAAAAACAATTGTTCATTAGTTCAGATATGATTTTTTTAAACAATATTTTTTATGTGTAAATTTATATTTCTAATAAATCAAATACAACATAATAAAGAATAATGGTTTTAATATTAAATTAAAATGTTAAACTATACACCTGGGTCTCATTTTTTGCAGTAGATAGGTTCCTCAGAAAATGTACACAAAAGAAATCACACAAAAATAGACTTAACTTACCTTGATAAATGGGGCATAGGTTCCAAAATTTTCAAAAATCGCATAAAATCAAAGCAACAACATAAAATTACTTTAAAATTTGCATAAAAAATAAAGAAATAAAATATGACCAATAAAAAATTTCAAATTTGAAAAAAATTGATACAAGAAAAACTTTTTTAACTTTTTTTTATTAACTACAGTATTTAATTTTATTCAAAATAATATATTTTTATGTGTAATTTATGGTATTTTACATTTTTCATACATGTATAGTATTTTAATCATTATAGCTATTTGACGATATGCAAATTCATTTGTGAACTAGTAAGATATCAGATTCATTACAAAAGGAAATACAACTACCACCAACTTAATTTTTTTAATTACTCTTATAGTACACTCACCCAAACTAAAATGTTTTCCAATCATTGATCCTTCTCATTTTACTAAGCGATCTAAAATTAAAATTTTTGTTTCCAAAGAAATTCATTTTTGGGGTTTTTTTTTCTCTCCATTAGGGTAAACTAAAAGTCTAAAATAAAAATAAAAACTTAGACTTATGATAATAAAAAGACACTTACCACTGTTGGGCAAAATTTAATTAAAACTTAACAATTAAAAATTAAATTCTTATTTTTGTCTTTCATTTTTTAATTTTCAATTCCGTTTAAAAATCAAATTTTATTTTTTCACATCACATTAATTTCAGATCACATTATGTAATTTTTAAATTGTTAATTACAATTAAAAATCAGACTTTAATTTTTAATTGTGCCCACCGCTGTTACTCATCTTTTAAAAATAAACTTGTGGACACTAAATAATTAATTGATTACATACTCTTTTTTTAAAAAGCAAAAATAGAATGTGATTTAAAATGCAAAAACAACAGCATATATAATATAGGCATCTATAATGTTTGAACAGATTTACATTATAATCTTATAAAATTTAATGTGTGTATATAAAATGGGGAAATTCTGATTTTAAGTGAATTATGAACTTCTTTTTGCATAAAATCTATTACAATACTATTATAAAGCACTGAAAATATTGAAATTATTAGATGGAAGACAAACTTCGATAATGTGCTAGTACTTTAAATATGACATGAGTGCACAAAATTTATAATATTTAAAGTAATAGTGCATTATCGAAGCTCAACTTCTGATCTAATAATTTTTATCACATAAAATAAACCACATATAAAGATATTAAGAAGAAACATGAATCGCATAACTTCAAAATCACAGGTGTAATTCAAACTGCCTTTAGAGGATGATGCAAATATTTTGAAATATGGAAAGATTAAAGTAATACTATCTTCGACTTATTTAATTTATTTAATTACTGCTATAATCACATACTCTATATCAGTGGTCTTCAACCTTTTCACAACTACAGCCCAGCAAAAATAAGGATAAGATTTTGTGGACTGGCAGAAGTTTATAGATAAATTTTCTTAAAGATGTAACCTGCTTAGCCTTAGATAAGCATAATTGTTATAACTGACCAAAACAGCACACTAGTTATTGTGTATTGTAATGATGTTGCTTACCTTCACATGCCAAACACAGAAAACAGTACAATAACAATCATTCTCATTAATGTGCTTGCATTTCTATGTTTATTATTTCATTGTTAAAACATTCAAGAATAAAATGTTATTCACCTGAATGTTGGGAAATATCATAGCTAGTGTAATCACATGGCAATGATTATGATAAATGTATTATCTGTATTTAATGTTAAATATACAAGATGTTTATATATATATATGGAGGTTGTCTTTTGATAGTAGTAAGGGCAAAATAGAAATCGTGTAATTAATCACTGTACAGTCAAAAAAAAATTTGCTGTATTTTAAATCTGAAAAAATAAAACAAAACGTGTAAAAGTCTGAAGTTTTGATGTTATTGTAATTTTTTTTTTTTGTGCTGGTGTGTTGAAAGGATCAAAAAATGTAATTAATAGGAAAAGTTTTTTTTAAAAAATGGTAAAATAGATATTGCATAATAGAAATAAAGCCAAAAAAAAATTGCAAAGTTATTTTTTTTTTGTTTTTATTTTTAAAAAAAAGTTAACAGAAATTGGTTTTAAAAATAAAAGTTTTAATATATTAGCAGTATACAAATAAAACCAAAAAATATTGCCTTATAGGCCAAAAAAAAAAGTGGGTGTATTTTTAAACAAAAAAAAAAAAAAAAGAAAACAAAACTTGAAAATGTCAAAAGTTTTGATCTTGTTTTAACACATAAATAATGCCAACAAGCGACCGTGATTGGCTATCAAAAGACAACTGGAGTTTGTATAATAAAAAACCTTTTTTTTTTTAATTTTGAATTTTTTTAGAAAAATAATAAATTTAATTCTAGCTCTCTATAAACATCTGTGATAAATAAAAAAACAAATTAATTTATGTATGATTGATTAGATTTCGTTTTTGTTCTGTTTCTTATTTTTTAACAGGGTAAAAATGCGATGAAAAAATAAATAAAAACTGTTTATATTAATTAAAATTTTAAAATCTTATTATTTTGTTATTACTAACTTTCTTGCCAGTCTAGCGCAGCCCGGCAGAAAACTTCTGTGGCCCGGTGTCAGGCTGTGGCTCGGTGGTTGAAGACCACTGCTCTATATAATAAAAAAATTTCATAATGCATAAATATGCATCAGTAGAAAATATTGATTTTTAGTTATTTTTACAATGGCCATTGAAACAGATTTTAAAAAGCACCTTTAAGGGCAAATTTAATAACTTTTTTGGAAAAATAGATTATGAGAAATCAATTCTCACGAAGCTTTGCTAATTTTTGAGTGGTAAGAATATGAATGACTTTTATTCTTATTTTACTTCTGAAATTAAGAATAACTAGATATCTATCTTCTGATCAGTATTGGATGATTAGCAAAATTGGATGTGAACTAACTATCTGACAGAAAAAGTGTAGGCAGTTAAAAAAAATCAAATCCACGTAATCTCAATTACAGTCCAGATTACAAGTATTATATTTACTTTTTTAATGTTACATTTTTTTTAAAATTATAGTTATATATAATATTTTTTATATTTTATGTAAATGAATTTTTAAAATCTCTTGATCAATGTCACAAATTTTGCAATCTAGATATGTTTGTAGTATCCATTGAAAAATTTTGCTTTAAGTTTATTACAATTTTCAAAAATTAAAATGATTAACATTGTTGCTTTTTTAATAAGGTCAGTCTCTTTTTTTTTCATATTTCAAATGCATTGAGTGGGAAGTGAACCCAGGCCAGCTGCTTGGAAGGCAGCTATGCTAACTGCTAGGCCACCAATGCTTGACCGAGCAGTCTCATTGTACATTAGATGTCTTTTGATTATAAATTAATTGAAAACTAGATGGACTTTTTTTTACTTTTCTCAATTGATAATTAATCCAAGAACTTAATTTTGTAGTCCATTCTTATATTGTGGTAACTTCTGAGAATGAAAGGCTGGCTTGATACATTACCATAATATTGAATCTTTAATTTATTACAACCACCTAACAATTCTCAAATTTCAAATTGTTTTGTGATGTCAAAAAATACTTTTACGAATATTAGCATATAGTGGTCAGGTTGATAAACAGTAATTAATAAATTTGCAATCATCAGTAAACATAATTGCATATAATTTCCAATATTTTTTTAACTTGCAATAATAGTAAAAATTTAGGCAAATTACCATTTTGTAATAAAAATTGTCTTTTAAATATAATAATATTACTTTAATTTTAAAGAAAAATTTGGTACTTGTGAATTTTCAAGTAAATCAAGATGGCAGCCATATTTTTGATAAATGTACAGTTTCGGGGGTCTGTAATCTACCGCAGATGTTAGTTGTTAAATTAAAACAAAATTAATAAATTGATTATTAAATTTAAAATAAGGAATAAAATTCATTAAAAAGCTTTATTGCAATTTTATTTATTTATTTATAATGTGGAAGCAATGAGATTCTCTTAACATTGTCGTACTTTGGTTTAATTCAGCGAGTTTTTTTTGTCAGCAGTTGTTTAGGTAAATTATCATAATGATAAAAATTTTGGACCTTCCTGGCACAGAACATGATGCAGTGGACTACGTTACAAGTTACAAGATCCTACTTTTCCAAGAAGTGTGCATTAATGGTCCCAATATGATTGCATGCCACTGACATAAATAAAGTATAAATATTCTAATCATTTTTTTTTCATTTTTCTGTTAATAAGTTAATCCAAAAAAAAAAAAGAAAATAATATAATTAATTTTTTCACAATGGTTTCTTTTTCAAAAATAACAGTAATAAAAAATAAAATGTAAATATTAATTACAATGCTTCCTAGCAGGCATTTTTTTATAAACATTTTTGGGAGTCCAGTGAAACTGTAGATTTATCAAAAATATGGCTGACCTCTTGGTTTACTTGAAAACTCACAAGTATCAAAGATTTTTTAATTTCTTTTTGAATATGTTTTTAAAATTTTTTATAGCTATGCTTACCAAAAAAACTGAATTAATATACTACTGTGAAACAGTGGTATTCAATCTATGGGTCATGACCCCATTTGGGGTCGCAAGATGGATGAAAAAATTGTAAATAAATTTAATTGATTACAAATATATCGTTGACAAAAATTTTTGAGAAAAAATATTAATTTTTAAAATGTGAAATTTCATTAAATTCAAGAAGATTACTCTATTTTAAAAATGGCAACTTCAAAGAGATAGAGGTTCAGATATGTTTCAGATGACATCATGTTATTTGGGTCGGCATGTTACCTTGATGTCCCAGGTGGGGTCGTACTGCTAAAATGTTTGAATACCACTGCTGTAAAATATTCATTTTGAATATGTAATACAAAATTGTGGTTTAATGTTATATATATAACCTCATTTATAAATAAAAACTGCATCATTTATAAATGGATATGTAGGTGTGGTAGTGGATATATAGGAGAATCAAGATGCACATTGGAAAAAAGAACTAAAGAGCACTTGCTGTTATCAAAAAGGGTTCAGAAAATGAAACAAAATTGCAAAGTAAATAACTTCAATTATAATAATATAAAAATATTGCAAATTAAAAACAATAACAACAAAAGGAAAATAAAGAAAGCTATGTTGATATACAAATACAAACAAGACTTAACTAGCAGACAGGCAGCAAACATTAAGATCACAGAATTGTGGAAAGGTTAGCCTTTCAAAGTGTTAGTTGACAAAGACTATGAGGATAGTCAAAAGCACTCCTAAGTGGTTAAAAATTTTAAAGTTATACTTTACATATATCTAATTACTGTTTTTATAAATATTCAATTATAAGATTACATATATTGATTTGAAGAAATATGACATTGAATTATAATATTATTATATAATATTCAAAATACAGGCATTCTTACACCTGGAACTTAATTGTAAATATAGGGGATTTGACTGATACATATGACCACACACATATAGAAAAGATAAATAATCACCAATATTCATATTCCATGCTGAACCAACACTCATCAGTTGATCCAGATTATCATCTCTCACCCATATATATAATCAGTGCTCAGTTTATATTAAGATAGCACATTTTTATACTTTAATGGACAGGCTTCAATCTACCAACCTCCAACTCTTTGATCATCCATACCATTGAAAATTTGATGATAGAATGCCCAAATCCCATGCTAATGTCAATATTGTTGTTATGTGAATAGTTGAAAGGTGCTTGAAAGTCTGAATTCAAATCTCATATATATATATATATATTTATATATATATATATATATATATATATTATAAATGGGTACTCTAATAAACAATATTATACTTAAAGTAGATAAAAACAGTCCTTAAATAGCCCACTACAAATCAAATATTTTTGTAAGGACTATTATATGAAAAAAAATCAAATTTTATCAGGCCTGAATTCAAACCTAGGTCTTGGGAATGCTAGTCAGGTGTAATATCTATATCCAAAGTCTGCTGATTATTTCATAATATAATTAATATAGTGTATATAAAATATCAATAAGGATTTTGTCTTTGTATATGTTTATGTATATTATTATTTAAAAAAAAAAAAAATCTCTGTGATCTTCTGTTATTCATCCTGTAAAATCACAAGGTCGCGATTTATAAAAGTAAACATTTGAATAAATTATTATATATGTGATCTGGGTGTGGGTGCTAATAAATAAGTATTTTAACAAACAAATTTTAATATAAAAATAGAATAACATCTTGTACTTTCTATGACAAGTTGTAACAATAAATTTTGTTTACAAAATGCCATCCTATCTTTATAATTAAAATTTGTTTGTTAAAAACAGATTTTTTCCCCTTTTTTTTATTTAACTAATGCAACAGTTAAAACATATGGAGTGAAATAGTCAATAGATACATGTATAGTTAAAAAAAAGTTAGATTAAATCTTAAGCAGTCATGCATAATGCAAAGAAAAGAAGGAGAAAATTAAAATGAGTTTGAATAGATAAGGGGTTTTAAAAACCAGAGTTGAAAAGTTGATACTGTATACAAATAAATAAAAACAAATTCAAAACATTAAATAAAGGGGTTACGAAACAAGTTTTGCGAGCCAGTTTTTTATAAGATATTTTAAGTTAGTTTTTATATGTTTGTGCATTTTTAATCGGCATCTTTATAGAAAGAAATCATTTAATAAAGTATTTGCATCTTAAACTGGATCCCAAGATATTGTAAAAGACTTATAGAAAGCTAGATTGATAAGAAAGTTTGTTAAAGTGATTTGGTGAAGGTAGGAGAATCTGGGAAAGATGTTTCTCCTTTAAGGTTTCGTTAATAACTGAAAATGATAATGATGATTATGAATTATTTATGTTTACGTTTTGTAATTTATATATGACGATTATAAATATTTCCCAAGTGTAATCTTAGATAATATTACTTTCTTGTACTTAATTATTTTACCAAACATTAACAAAATTTTGAAATTATAGGTCTTGTCCATTATATTCCTTGCTGTTTTCCTACTTTCTACCAACTTTTATTTATTTTTATTTTTGAAAAAAATGAAATTTTATTCTATTGCTATATAGAATGCTACAAATACAAAAAAGACATCAATTACATATCTATTTGAAGCAAAGTAGATCCAACCTTCTCCCATGTTGGTCTTGTGATATAGCTTGGAGCAATTAGTCGGCCCCTCTTCATGATTTTCTCCATGACTTCTTAAATTTAGTCCCATGTGGGTCTCTCATCCCTTCAATTGTTACTTTACATCTGACACATCACAGGGCATAATTCACGAAAATTGCCAGTCTTATGTCTGTAAATAGTCTTTAATTGATTTATAGTTTATATTCATATTGCTGTACCATTCATGAGTTGTCAATCTGTAATTGGACATACTGGGACATCTAAGAAAGATGTGGTCAATTGATTCCTTGTCTCTCTCACACATCTGGCACACAGGATTGATCTTTTCAATTTTTTTTTTGTATGTCAAAAATGAGTTCATAGGGGAGGAGTCCAGGTTGATTTTTTTTTAGGAAATCTTGAAATTTTGTCTCAATGAACCAGAATTTTGATCTCAAAATCAGTTGCTGATTGGTAATCCTGAGAGACCCTTTGTTTTTGTTATTTTCTCCATGTATTACTTTATGTGCATTCCAATATTTAATTTTTGATATAATTGGATTTTCATTCAGGTCAACCACTTTCCGAATATTATCAAATAATGAGTTCCCAAAATCTATTATTGGTGGGTGTCAGTCTATCTGTTGGTGTGATAACTTCTTGATATGAAATAGTTGAGTATTTATTTTGAAGCCAGAACAGTAGATTATAGTTTCTCTGGAATATCATGATTTTGATACAATGGAATGAAAGGCCATTGAGCCTTTCAGGCATTTGGAGTTTTTGAAGGCTGATGGCAGCAACCTTTCAGCCCCAGAATAGTTTTGTGCACAGAGAGTTTGTTTTTTTTTTGATAAATTTTTGGGAGGGGCAGATATCAGATAGGAAATAGTTAATTTTCAGGAATATCAATGAGTTTAAAAGTCTTACCTTACCATGAAGTGAAATATATATCTTAGAAAGGGAGGTTGTTATATGACAAATATCTGTTAACAAAGATTCTTCAATTTCTCTTCTCATAGCATTCGATTTTGAAAAATAAGCCTAGGAATTTCTGTGGATCAGCTGTAAAATTTGAAGCAATTTTCCTCCAAGTTAGCAAGCTCCATGAGGCTGATTTGTCCATATTGAATTTGAGTTTATATTTGTCTGAGTATCAAGCTAGTATCCTCTTTAGTTTAGTGATATATTTCTTGGATGGCAGACAGATGAGTATGTCATCCATATAACTGAGATGTTTAATCTCCCATCCCAAGGCAGGTACAAACACTCCAGACAATGATCTCTCAATCTCCATCAATAGTGGCTTGACAAATTGTTGACTAAGTTTTACATTAATTGATTATATAATATAGATGAATGAAATAATATAATAATAATATTGAGTAATAATTTACTAAGGCTGTAACCTTAGAAATAAGCGTCTGAAAAATACGAAGGTAGGGACCTCTATAGGTTGTGTTTTAAGACCTATAGAGGTCCCTACCTTCGTATTTTTCAGATGCTTATTTCTAAGGTTACAGCCTTAGTAAATTATTACTTAATATAATAATGGGCGTTTAATAAAATTTATAATTACAATAATAATATTGTTAACTTTATAAACGCGAAAAAAAATATTAATATTTTAACTCAAAGGCCTTTTAGCTGTTATAGATAAGATATTTACTAAGATAATTAAAAACTATCTACAAAATCTATTGAATTCAAGTAATCAAAAAAGAAAACTGGATTTAAAATGATTAGCATAGTGTATCACCTTTGAATATTAATAAAAATTGTAGAGAAAGTCAATATTGAATTTACAGATAAAGCATTTGACTCTTGTGAATATTTTTGCTTTGATTAAAGCCTTTGAAGATTATTACATAGACCAAGAATTTTTTTATATTCTAGATAATATTTATTAAAATTCTACTACTGTATTAGCTTAATAGCAAAAAAAAAAAGAGTAAAAGGTGGCTGCTATTCAAGAGGTCCAGAAGAAATAGGCTCAAGCTTCTCAATAATCAAGGGTTTAAGCTACAAACTAAACTGAGAATATAATTAAAGTAGCACAGAATGTAGTTTTAATTACATCATCATCTAATAGTTCAATATTACTTGAAATTACAATAGAGGGCTCTGGAGTAGGCTCAAAAAAATTGTTTCTAAAGAAGTTAATATTTTTAAGAATGTGAGTGATTAATATTTTGTTTTAGATTTTGAAGGTGATATTACTGTTTTTTGTAAATAATGCTTCAGCACTTCAGGAAATATTATGTATATAATTTTTTTTTAAAAAAACTAGCATTTAAGACAAATACTAAAGTAATATTCAGAAAGTTTTTTAAAAAAATATTTGATATTAATAAACTTAATACTTTAATCAAATTATTAAAATAGATAGAACATAACAGAGAAAATTAACCTAGAATTAAATCTACGTGAGGTGTGTTTGATGTTCGATAGAAATAATTTAATATTAAAAGAGAATGTGCTTATTTGCATAATAATAATTATCTAAATAAATGGGTTTTATCAATACTTACTTATCTGACATCCTATAGAAAAATCATACACTTATTAAAATATGGGAAGATGTATGATAAGGTTATCATATAAACATTTCAAAAAATGAAGTATATGGAAAAGAGAGCAAACTATCATTATTAACAACATTAAAAAATTTAAAATATTGAAATGTAACATAAGTAAAACTCTCCATACAGTAATGCCACCCAGTAGAAGCCAGAGTAATCAATGGATAAAAGAAGGCTTTGTGCATAAAATCCCTATTTAGTGCATACTCATCCAATATCCCCAGACTGATACAGGATAGGAATTTTATGCACAAATCTTCTTGCATCCATTAATTACTCTGGCTTGCACTGAGTGGCGCTACTGCATGGAGAATTTTGCCTCTGTTACAACAGCTTGTAATTCAAAATAAATACATATAAATGTATACAAAGTCAAGCATTGGTGGTCTAGTGGTTAGCATAGCTGCCTTCCAAGCTGCTGGTCCGGGTTCGCTTCCTGGTCAAGGCTTTGACATATATATAAAAAAGAAAAACTTGGTTTAATACTTTAATAGCATGCTTGTGTAGCATACTGTTAAAATATTAAAACCAAGTTTTTCTTTATATACATTTTATATGCTTTTATTTTGAATTGCATTGTTCTAAGAAAAGTTTTTAAAAGATTGAAGTTATATTATAACAGCTTGTGTAAGCAAAAGGAATGGTGTTCATGTGATGTTTAGTAGCTTAATATTGAAATGTAGTGAAATGAACTAGCAGTTGGGCAATTTAAAGTTCTAAATTGAAATCCAAAAGATTTTTAAGAGACATAGAAAAAGATCACATGCAAGACGGATGATTGAGATAAGAAAATTTTTATAGTAATGTGGAGTAAAAGAGAGATGTTTAGATTAGAATCAAAGGAGATCTCTATCTTGTAATGGATTAATAGTGATTAAAACGATAATATTGATATATTCATTCTTAAATACTGATTCATATATATGTATATTCGTGTAGACAGTATAACTTTCAACTATATTTAAATGCAAATTATAAATATTTGGGCAGTATTTTTTTTTTCTTAAGTTAAAGTATTTTTGTTTAGTTTATTTTTGACAGAGTAGCTGAGATGTAGCCATGGGCCAGTGAACACCCAAGCGCAATAATTCTTATAATCAAAACAACTTATACTCTTCAAACTTCCTTATAGTGTTATAAAGATAGGGTAGAAATGTAATAACTATTGTAGGTTTTCACATTGTTTTTAGAAAGAATTATTTAAAATAAAATAAAAAAATGAATAGCAAATTTATTACAAATAAACTTTAGAATAAATTATCCAGTTGTTAAACTTTTATTTTTTATAATTCGTTAGTTTATCATTTGATAGAATGAGTTTTTTAAAAAAGAAGAAAGATTGAGTTATAGCTTTCTATTGGTAAAACTTTTAAAAATAAATTATTAGTCCTGTTTTTTTAATATTATAGCTATCTTTTATCAACACACACAGTCTCTGTAGTTCACAGTCTCCATCTTGTGCTAATGATAGATAACTGAACAACTACCAAGTAAACTCAAGAATTTTAAATTATTGATCATAATAACTACTATTATTTTAATATATGATAAAGTTGGTAAGATGTTTTTCACTCCTGAGAATTTTTCAATAACTGTGATGCAACAACTATGATTAAGTTACTGAGATCTTTTCATTCTTATGAACTACTTAAAACTGCCACTTTACATATGCATGTTTAATATTTTTCTTAAGGTAGATTGGCAAATGTGTATGAACTGTTTTCTATTCCTATGCACTAAATTCTATTAATATTAATTAGAAATTCTTTCCTCTTATCAATATAGCTACATTTTAAGATTCGATGAGGTTATATTTTCCTGATACTTTGTGATGAATAATCTTGATAAAATGTTTGTGTTTGTACATGGACTTGATTCTATGTCTTGGATGTTGTAACATCTACTGAAGCCATCATTTTTATTATTGCAGGTGTCACTGACTTAGTTTCTAAAAATCTTTCAATCGTTAAAAAGATGTGTGCTTAAACAAAGATTTGACATGATTCTATGCTCATAAACTGTTTGTAATTCATTATGAAGTAAGGCAAATAACATAATTTCATCATAATATAAAGACTGCTGCAATAGCAGAGAAGATTCTGTTCCATACTTGCCAACTTCAAGGTAGTGAGGATTGGAGCAGTTTTTCACCTGCTATTTTTCATATACATAAGAACAGCTACATGTCATTCACTGATAAATTTTACTTGTCCCAAATTCAAATCCAAGTCATCACTATTTTTATAAAGTGCCTTGCTGCTACTTTTTAATATATATATATATATTGTATATGACAATTATATTTTATTTTAGTATGTTTGGTATTTTTTAAATAGTAAATCTTATTATCTTTTATAACTACAGTACTGTGTTTACATTAATTTTTTTTATCTTTATAGCCATTATATCATCTTGTCAGAAGTATGTTGTTGTATTTCATTCTTGAAGGGTCTTTAGTTCCATGTGTTTGAGAATGAATGATAACTGTTCATTATAAAGGTGGTCATTTCTAATGTATATTCTATGTTGATCTGTTTTATATCCATTGATGGATATTACTAGCACAATTGTATATTCATAAATAGTAGCATTACTTTTTTCAGTGCATGTTCCAAATACTTGTATAGAGCTTTTCTCCAAACTAGAATTGATCTCATTATATTTTGTAAGACCGCTTATGTAACTGCATACTATAAACGTATAATAATTGTAACTGCGTTATATGTCTATGTGTTTGTTTCTCTCCTTGAAAGCAAATTTAAAAATAACTATTTTATTAGCAAGACAGTACAAGTATTTGTCGCTGAATGAATATATATTTGTATCTACATCAGTGTGCGTACACGGATTTTTGTTATTCTGTATCAGAAGTGAGTAAACCAGTCTGAAGTTTTACTGGTCCTACCCTAAGGAGATCAATAATGTAAACAAGTTGGGAGGTGTATTCTACCTGCTGTGAGAAAGAAAATTATAAAATAATAAACAAAAAAATAGATACCTGCTTATTTGCAATTAAATAAAAAGATATTTACCATTTTTACACCTTCTTTGAAAAAAAAAAAAATAATGTCAAGACACTTCATCTTATTTTCTTGAGGGTAGAGTTAAGTTAAATAGATAGTTCAGCTTTTAAAAAAACAAATATCTGTTTAGGTTAACTCTCACTAGCATACTAAGTGATGTATTTTGCACGCGTGCGTGCGTGCATGTATTCAAAGAAGACTGCTGAAAAAATATTATGCCAAGAAAATATTAATAGTATTTTAATTACTTTAACAGCTGTCATAAAATTAATAAGCATTTTTGAAATTCATCACATTTGTATTTAATCGTGGATCGAGAGTTGTAAAACTAACAAAATGAAAAGTTGCAAATGGGAAAGGAATAATGTTATGATTGTCTTTGGGGATATGCCATAAGATTGCTGTAGCTTAATATTTATTTGATTTAATTATTAATTAATGTAAAATAAATAAATGGGGAAATCACGTGAACACCGCAAGTGAAAGAGTTTATCCCTGGATCCAGGAACTTTTAACTGCAGCCTCGTTATTGTATGAAAATAAATCATGCCGAGCAATAATTGGTGTGGTAAATATACAATTAATATTTCTGTTGTTTTGTTACTTATATATATTATACTGTGTGTGAATGTATAAATTGAAGAATATATTCTATTATGATTTAATTGTTTCAAAAAGATTTGGTCTTTTATTGAGACCATTATAAATTTTAAAAAGTAAAATTCTAAGCAACTTTATAAAAAATATACTAAATTCAGCAAAGTTGAAGCATTAAAACAAGTTGACTGTCAGAATTAGAAAAACAACACTAGAGTTGTTTGTTTTGTAAGTGATTGCTTATGAGAACTAAGAAAATAAACCACTGGTGAGAATGTTTATGGGAAGATTTTATTTATACAAAATGAATAAATGCATTCTGTTGTGGCCATAAACTTCAAGAATTAAAAATTCATTCATTTTAAAAATCTAATGTTAATAATGCCCGGAACAAAAGAATAAATAATATTGACATATCTCAAAAATGAATATACTATATATATTATAACTGAAATTCAGGCTTATTATATACCTGTATCAATATATATAATATATAAGGTATATGAGCACAGACTTTCACACGACCCACCACTCACCACTCTATCTCATATCACTGATAGACTTGAACACATATATGTTGAAAAGGTAAATAATCACTAATATCCGTATTTCATGCTAAACCAGCAGTCATCAGTTGGTCCACTATAATACAATATATATTATAACATTCCTTAATGGCTCTGTAACATTCTATGGGTTATATTTCTCTAGATATCTATCAATATAGTTACAGGCATATAGAAGCTACCTGAAATAGATGTCAATAAGATAATTTTATTTATACAGACCCTCATACATGATTACATAATTGAAATTTATACTGGATAAAACTTGGAATTATCTTTTAGATCACATGCAGACTTAGATTTTTTTCTAAAAATGGTTCAATCAATCAGTCATTCAGCCCTGGTTATGTGAAAACTCATATGAATTGATCTTTGTCCACCCTTTTTAATATTGCTTAACACCAAACAACTGCATTTATACCCATTTGATGGTTTGCCTTTCAACATTTACCATTTATTTTTCCTTTTAGCATGTCTTTTATTATGTCATTTCATTTCACAATATGTTTCTTCTAATGCAGTCCTTGTTTCTATTGTATATATTAGTGATTGGGCTCCCTCCCTCCCCAAAATCTTATCAATTTGCTAATAATTTTTATCATTCTCTAATTCCACTCAAATGCCTCCAATCTCTATAACCAGTCTATAAAAGAATCCATGATTCTTTGTTAAAAAGTAAAAGAAGAAAAATCTATAACACTAATCATAAACTTAGTAAGTATGATGTTTATTAATGGCTTTTATACTATTCTTTGATAAAGAACTATGGAAGATATCTATTTGTAATGATTGTTTAAGAATTGTTTTACCTACATTATGTATATATTTGCATAATTAAAAGAAAACTGTGCATATATAGTTAAAAACTATTTGAATAAGCAGTATTAGCTGTACTCTTAAAAAGCATTGGTCTATCACAGAAATTTTCTCATATTAATCCCATTACAATGTTTATGTAATATGTTGTGATCATAAGTTATAGTTTCTAAGACAAGTTTTTTTCTGAAGGAAATAGGCATATTATGTATTTATAGGCCTCTACTACATTTTATCTTAAATTATATCTCACAATAAAGCAATCAATATTGCACTTCTGTGTAGTACAAATATCTGTCGCTTCATGAAAACCATGTTAGGTTTTATGGGTATCACTTGCCCATCCCAACAAAGTCATGCAAATCCACTTTCAAATTTGATATCAATTCATTTATCAAACTAAATAACATCCTGACTGGTCTTATTAACTTGCCACCATATTTTTAAAATATTAAGAAACATCATTAAATGATTTTTTATAATGCCTTTATTTTACTTCCACATAATGGATTTAAAAAAACAGGAAAAACTCTATATGTATTGTCATTCAGTGCAAACCAGAGTAATCAATGAATGCCAGAAGGGTTGTGCATAAAATCCCCATCTAGTGCCTATTCATCCAATATCCACAGACTAGTTTTTGGCTTGTGATCTGCACCCAGATCCTCCATCAGCCACCTTTTATCTCTACTTAACTACAAAACTGAGTCTTAAATTGAAAAGACTATAATATTTTCAATCCAAGCTCATTAGCTTATATAGTCAAATAGGGCTGAACTCAGTTCAGTACCTATACATTTTGGTGACTTTGGTTCTTCAATAACCATAGCCACCATTATCCTATTAGGAAGGACTGGTTTTAAGCTAATAAACATCAAATGATCACCATTTCTTATACTTGCTTATAACTGCCTTCTGGCATCCATTGATTACTCTGGTTTGCGCTGAGTGGCAATACGTATAAAGAGGTTTGCCTATTTAATAATAGTTATAAGCAAGCATAAGAAATGGTGATCATGTGATGTTTATAATGGATTTGACTGATATATATAATTAAAACATATTACTAATAAAAAAAGAACGTTTTTAAACTAGTTGAATTTTTTTTAATAATCTACTGTTTTTTTATTAATTAATTCTCTTAAAATTTGGGAGAGGAGAAACGGGTGAAACTAAATGATTTTAAAAATTTTCCATCTTATATTTTTATAATATTTATTTAAGTAATAATTTACTAAGGCTGTAACCTTAGAAATAAGCGTCTGAAAAATACGAAGGTAGGGACCTCTATAGGTCTTAAAACACAAGCTTACGCTATGAAGAAAAGAGAGAATCCCTACATAGCGTAAGCTTGTTTTTTAAGACCTATAGAGGTCCCTACCTTCGTATTTTTCAGACGCTTATTTCTAAGGTTACAGCCTTAGTAAATTATTACTTAATATAATAATGGGCGTTTAATAAAATTTATAATTACAATATTTATTTAAGTAATATTTACTGAGGCTATAACCTCGATAATATGCGTATAAAATGCGATAGTAGGGACCTCTACAGGTGTTTTAACTACTTGTGGTTAAAACACCTGTAGAGGTCCCTACTATCGCATTTTATATGCATATTATCGAGGTTATAGCCTCAGTAAATATTACTTACGTAATCAATGTGCATTTAATAAATTTATAATATTTATTTAAGTAAAAAAAGAAATATGTGAAAGTCTAATAAAATAAAAATCTAATAGTTTGTGCTTGAATCATTTTTTTAACTCCATATCAAAAGTAATATTTCAGTATTAAATATGACTTTCAGAAATTTCTTTCATTTTTACAACTGTTTCAGTTTTAAAATCCTTTATTGATAACTGGAATACAGGCTTATTATATACCCGTATCAATATATGTAATATATAGGGTATATGAGCACAGACTTTTACATGACCCACTGCTCACCACTCTATCTCATATCACTGATACACTTGAACACATATGTTGAAAAGATAAATAATCCCCAATATTCGTATTTCATGCTAAACCAGCAATCATCAGTTGGTCCAGATTATCATCTCTACACCTATATGCAATAAGTGCTCAGATATACATTAAGATAGCCAATCTTCATACTTTAATGGACATGCCTCAATTCATTCCACACTCCAACTCTTCAAGCATCCATCCAATTGAAAATCCAATGATGGAATACTCAAAGGCCACCCTGAAGCCAAGATTTTTGTCACACCCATGTTGACCTAAAGTCAATCTGACCCCTCATGTACAGGACATAATCCATTTAATACATATACAATGGGTTGAAGAGTTAGAGTGTGAGTGGATTGAAGCCTGTTCATTAAAGCATGAAGATTGGCTATCTTAATATATTTTCTGAGCACTTATTGCATATATATGTAGAGATGATAATATGGACCAACTGATGATTGTTGGTTTAGCATGAAATATGTATATTGAGGATTATTTATCTTTTCAACATATATGTGTTCAAGTGTATCAGTGATATGAGATAGAGTGGTGAGCAGTGGGTCATGTGAAAGTTTGTGCTCATATACTCTAAAATCCTTTAATCTAAAGTTCGTTGTTGTGCAAATATTTTTATTTCATACTGAAATCTATATTGAATTTTATCTTCTCTTCTCTAGTAATCATATAGAGAGAGAGTGTCTTCTACTTTTGACTCATTTTTTTCTATTGATTTTATTTTTTCTTAATGTTTTATTACTAATATTTATATTGATAGCAGCAAATTTAAGATGATGATAAAGATTAATCATAACCATACCAATTTAGGATCTTTTTCAGTGGCATGAAAAAAAAATCCATTATTTTCATAGAGCTACTTTAAGGCATTAACCAAAATGGATACATTAGAAATGAAGACCAGATCATGAAAGATGCATTAGTTCTCCAGATTGGTATATAAGATTGGTGGACTAGTACTTCATCAATCACAAAAATTGTGAATAAATAAAAATTGTAAAGGCAGCTTCATGACAAGGGAAGCTAGAATTTTAATATTAAATAGCTCCAGTATATTTTAAACTGAATAGATTATAATAATTTAGATCCTTAAAATGGAGAAATTACTTAGTTTATTATTAGATATTAGTGAACTCATTGCACATGGCAATTTTAATATCATAAACATCTATCCAACATAAAATAATCTAATTGTCTTATTTCCATATACTACATTGAAAATGATAAAAGTATGCAAACAAAACCCATTCATATTATTACTGGATCCAACATAAGTATATATGATTTATAGTGATAGCAATATGAATGGTGAATAGAGATGCAAATGAAATTTATTGTTATTGTCCATAAGGAGCTAATTTTTCAAATATGTGACTTAATGGCATAATACCACTATTTCTTTCTGTCAATGTGATTAAATTTGAAGTGCTTGTATTATATATTTATATAACATTTAATTAGAATCATTATATAATATTTATTCTTTATACTTCTATCAGAAAATAAGCTGTTATATTATTAATCATATATATATATATATATATATATATATATTAATATATATATATATACATATATATATATATATATATATATGATATATAATTAACACTACTATTAGTAGTGATATTTTGATTAAATTGCATCTTCCATCAACTGGACTATTGATGAAGATGTGATCTGGATAAAACATTGGTACAATAATAAATACTATTAATTATATATGGATAAACCTGGACAGGAATTTTTGTATAACTATTGCTTGTGAAAAAATTTTTAAATGCATGCACACCACAATATCACTACAAGTAACTCTCAACATAAATATTTATACAAGAGATCAAAAAATAACTCCAAATATAAATCAGTTTTTTTAAAAGCTCAAGCAACAATTTGGCCATGCCTTCAACCCAATGAACTCAATATTGTTGCATGGAGCAAGATGACAGAAAAAGAAAGTTAAAGGAACATAGTTTTCACTAACAACAACCACATCAATAACAAAAATGAAAACAGTATTCAACTCTCAAGCAAGTGAAATATATGGCTAATTTAAGTAATTAATACTCCATCAATAAATACTGCTGCATACCCACCACCCCACAAATACTATGATTCTGGTTTTATTAGCCAACACTATGATAAACTACATTTAATAAAAATAAATACATATAAAAACCCTTGTGTTTAAGCAACATTAGAAACATTTTGGCCAATTTATTACAAACAATAGTAAAAATGATAACAAATTTCACAATACATAAATATATATATCATCATCATCATCAGACATTATCAATCCACTGCAGGCTGAAGGCCTTTCCAAGTTCAAGCCATCTTCTCCGATCTTTAGCTTCTCTTCTCCACATCACCCCTGCACACTTTTTTATTTCATCCATCCATCTCACATGTGGTCTCTTTCTGGGTCTTTTACAATCTCTTGGAATCCAGTTTAAGATTTAAATTGTCCATCTACTATCAACTCTTCTAGCAATATGTCCAGCCCAACTCCACTTCAATCTTTGAATTTTTTCAATGAGAACAAACAGGTGTTACTGACCTCATTGAAAATTAAAAGATATATATACTAATGTAACTGGAGAAATTTATAAAAAAAAATTTATAGAAGAATTGTTTCTTTTTATAAATTCTTAATATTCAACTAAAAGCCCTTTAAACATTTGTATGTCATTTTCAAAATTTTATTTGAAACAGTCAAATTTTATTTATATATGATGTTATTTAATTAATGTTCCAAAATTTTTTTACTTCTTTGCTGCTCTTAACATTCTCTCTGCAATAATAATTCTATTTTCTTTGGCCATGAGATGAATTCTGGTTATGCATAATATCAGTATAATTTGTAAAGAGAAAAATAAAAGAGGCATGTTTTATTTTGAATTCTTTGTGAAAAAAATTTGACTAGTAGCTGTCTTTTATCAAATAAAATTTTGAAAATGTTGAAAGAGCTCTTAATTAAATATTACATCCAAAAAGAGAAACATGCAGCTACAATTAAAATAAAAATTAGACAATTTGTTCTACATAAATACTCCTCAAGTAATAAAGATATATATGAGAGATGATGACCCAGCCCAACTGATGAGTGCTGGTTCAGCATGAAATGTGCCTTGGGGGTTATTTGTCTTTTATTGTATCTTTATTTATATGAAATTATTTATGAAATAAAAAAGAATGGAGAAATATGGAAGTTGTCTAATGTATAAAAAAAATTAATTATCTCCTATTCTGCTAGATCTATATTACATATATACATAATAGAAATTTAAATTATTATTTATATTTATATAAACTTTATCTAGCAGTTAATTTTAAATGACACACTAAATTAATACCCCAACATTAGTTTATAAAGTAAATGAAATACTCTCAACCCAGAGCTTTAAATTGGGATTGAGAGTATTTTATTTACTTGATAAACTAGTGTTGGGGTATTAATCTAATGTCTTACATACATACGCATATATATATATATTGCATGCATATAAACAAACAGTTGTATTTAATATCGTATAACCTCCATTCCATTTCTTAAATATAACCCATCAGAGATTAACAATCATTATTCTCTTGCATAACACTGTTTTCATTCTGTCTTCAATTTAAGTCTAGATTAAATCTTGATTGAGTGATGTCTACAATTCATTTTTCATTAAAGCATTTTTATGAAACTGTCTAAAAATTTTACACTTCACCACTACTTCCTGATTTTAAATTGAAACATTCCATCCCACAGTGTATATTTGAAAGTGAATATCTGTATACTTTTGAAGCAATGTGGTTTTAAATTTTTAGTTAAATAATATAATTTATTGATTTTTTTATGATTTAGGTGACATTAATTTTTTTATTATTACAAGTTTACATTATAAAAATATATTACCTCTAATCTAATATTTTATGTTTTGACATCACTGACATACCATATATATCTATGTAATAAAATTATTAATATGCCAGATAAGTATTTGTAGTTGGTCAAATATTTCAAATTGATAACATTCTTGTTTTGCTTGTTATTATGGAATATAAATATTGAGGCACTGATGGATTAAACACCATATATGCATAAGATATTTAATTTTAAAAATCAAATTAAACAAGACAAAACTCTCCATACAGTAGTGCCACCCTGTGCCAAGCAAAGCAATCAATGGATGCCAGAAGGCTTGTGCATAAAATCTCTATCTAGTGCCTACTCATCCAATATCCCCAGACTAGTTTCTGACTTGTGGCCATTGGGGATATTGGATGAGTAGGCACTAAATAGAGATTTCATGCACAAGCCTTCTGGCATCCATTGATTGCTCTGCTTGGCACAGGGTGGCACTACTATATGGAGGGTTTTGTCTTGTTTAATAACAATTATGTGCTAGTATAAGAGATAGTGATCATGTGATATTTAGTGGTTTAAAAAATCAAATTAGTTGTAATTAAGATATATAAATAGAAATATTTGACTCTCATTTCTGGGTGGATGTTCGGATATTTCAAGTCTCCAGCTGACTGAAGAAATAAGTTTTTCATAAAATATGTGTTTAATGTAAGATATTGGTCTGAGAAATTTTACTCTGATACTTCAAAATTTATAACAAGCATATAAACTCTACAATATTCAATATACCAATATAAATAATAGCTATAGGCAGCTTACAGCATGTATACAGTCATGAATAGCATTTAACAGGATGCATGCTGTAAGCTGGCTAAAGCTATGATTCTTTTATATATATATTGAATATTGTAGAGATGTTTTTGTTTATTATATTTATTTTATCTGATTTTAGGATATATATGTATATGAAATAGACTCAGTCCATATCTCTAGCTAAGAATTCAAATATAAAATGTCAAATCGCTCTCTCTCAAACATTAAATTATCTCAGTACATCATCCTGTGAATAAAGTTAAAGTCTGAGTTTCAAGTAGCATGACCAAGAGATTGTGCTGTTTGAAATTCAGACTCTAACTTAAGTCACAAGGTGGCATTGCTAAAATAACTTAATGTTTAGATGGGTAATTTTATTAAGCATTTATAATGATTATATCCTGCAACCTGACTATATAAATGCAATAACTTCTGCATTGAGCAAAATAATACTATTGCTTATTGTTTGTATTTAAAAAATGCATTCAGCACATTGGTTCTGATAATCTCTATCAATGGATATGGGTCAAATCAATATAAAATAGATAACAATATATCTTTTGTAAAATAATCACAACTTCTTATACATTTTAAGCAAAAATATTTATTATTATTATTATTATTATTATTATTATTATAACAGTTTCGACTGTTTCTCGCAGTCTTCTTCAGATCTACAGTCGAAACTGTTGTAATAAATATTTTTGCTTAAAAGATGTAAGAAGTTTTGATTATTTTGAAAAGGTATATTGTTGTATATGAAAAGGCAAAATTAAGGAAGAGGAAGAAGAAAAAAGTGTTTACAGAATTATATAAAATAAATAATAGAAACAATCAATTTTACAATGTAGGTTATCATTCTCTTTCAATCAGATGGGATTAGAGATCTCTCAAAAGCAAAACGTAGCAACATAGATTCAAGAAAAAAGATGATTTAAAAAAAAAAACTTGATGCAATTATTTTGAAAATTTGGTTTCTGGACAGAAAAAAATGTTATAACCTTCACAAAATACAAATGCTTATTACATTCAAGCAAATCAATCTATCCCATGAACTTTCACAATTATAAATAGAATTCACTAATTTTCCCTAAGTTAAAACTTCAAATTCATATCCTAATTACAAGTATGACATTATTTGGATTTACTGATTTTGACAATAATATCTAGGATCATTTTAAACATATAGGCTACAAATTATTATTTAAATTTTCAGACCAAATATAACCTAATCAATTAAAGATTAATATATCGATTTTTAAATCATATTATTCATTTAACACTTCTCCTAAAAGATGCTGATGAAGACATATCTTGAGAGTCATTTTTATATATCTTTATTCATATATTTAAAATATACTGAGTTTAGAGTTTATTATACATTATATGTCATAAATCTCCCATTATCATAGTAAATAAAAATATCACAAAATTTCAATATGATGAATGTTATCTTGATATTAATGAAATTATGACTCTCTTGGCTTATGCCCAAATTATTGAATGTATTTATCATATGTCATCTGCGAATAATTTCCCTATTATCCAAGCACCCAATGAAAATGAGCATAGTGTACCTGGGTATTTATATGTTTTTTAAGCAATAATAAGCCGCCATTTTGAGCTTGTTTCATGAAGTAACCATATACCCAGTTGCCATGGTTATAACCTAGATTTCAAATTTAGGTAGAAAATTTATTTTGTACTTACAACCAAGCTTTTTTTTTTTTTCAGTTATCCCACCAGATAATCATATAATATTGATTAGTAAATAGACAACTACCTATTCTTAGCTAGAGTATAAAACATAAATGAAAAATAATGTAAATCGTCACTTCATTTGAAATTGACGTCTGTTAGGTAATGCCGTTTTGTTTGTTTTTTGTTTTTTTTTTTGGCATTATTCTTTCCTGAAAGAAGGAAGGGATCTGTTTAAGAATAGTGGGATATTTTAGGACCGTTTTTTATTATACTGTAATAAGCAGCTACTTATATTCCATTACATTAATTATTCCTATCCACATCTTAGAAGTTATCTTAATTTTAAAAAAAAATCTGGCAATTATGATAAATAAGACTAAAACTAAATCAGCACTATCAAAGTTACTCATTATTTTAGTGTTTCATTTTTAATTTTTTTCTTTTACTTACTATACTTCTTATACCAACAAAATCACAAATTTTTTCTGCTTCCATTAAGAATTTGATTTTTGGAGTAGCTGTTTTTTCTATTTATTCCATTCCAGAATATATATTTACTTATAATAATCAATAAACCAAGTCATATATAGCATGAAATTGCTTTTATGAGCTTGTATTTACAAATATGTAATATAGAGGGTGCACCAATAGCTCAAACAAGCTCTTAATTGATAAGTGCAGTAAGAGAAAATATTTAAAATTTCTATCTAGAACATTCCTATCCCCAGACCAATTGATTTCAAGCTTTTGGCTCACCTCAGTGATGAGTTAGAATATTCAGACACTAGATCTAAAATATCAACTCAAAATCCAGCACTTATTTAATATATAATATTTAAAGAGAAACTCTGAAATTTTAGCTATTTAAGTTAGATAGCTGGAGTTAAAGATATTTTCATGTCCGAAAATATCAGAATTTCTCCTTAAATATTACATATTAAATAAGTGCTGGGTTTTGAGTTGATATTTTAGATAGATATAGTGTCTGAATATTCTAGTTCCTCACTGAGGTGATCCAAAAGCTCAAAACCAATTGGTCTGGGATAGAAATGTTCTGGATAGAGATTTTAAATATTTTCTCTTACCGCACTTATCAAATAAGAGCCTGTTTGAGATATTGGTGCACCCTCTATATTACATATTTGTAAATACAAGCTTTTAAAAGCAATGTCACACTATATATGATTTGCTTTATTGATTATTTAAATATTTTAGAGATAGACTTTAACCTATATCATATGCACCTTGAATGTTTATATTAGGCAAAGTGACTTTTATAAAGATAAAGATATTGTTTGGCTATCATAAACATTCAAGGTACATATGATATAGGTTAAAGCCTGTCTCTAAAGTATTTACATATACTTCCTGTGTGCTTAATAAATAATTACAACTTTATTGATTATTATAATTTTACCTTTAAGACTTTATCAATGCTAAGGCTATTAATATATGATAGATATGAATTTGATTCAGTCCCATATATCTATTTAAGTTAGATAGCTGAAGTTAAAGACATTTTCATGTCCAAAAATTTCAGAGTTTCTACTAAATATTATGTATTAAATAAGTGCTGGGTTTTGAGTTGATATTTTAGATCTAGTGTCTGAGTATTCTAACTCATCACTGAGGTGAGCCAAAAGCTTGAAATCAATTTGTCTGGGGATAGGAATGTTCTGGATAGAGATTTTAAATATTTTCTCTTATTGCACATATCAATTAAAAGCTTGTTTAAGCTATTGGTATACTCTCTATATTATATATATTTATTTGAGTGCTTTTAAGTGCAGTTCTTTTCATCTTATCTAGAGCCATTTATTTAATCACTGGACTAGTGAAATGTTATAATATTCTTATCCCCAGAATAATTTTTCATTTTGCCTTTATTCAAAATTAAGATTCAAATCTGGAAATACTACATTGACAAAGACAAAATATAGAAATCAACTTGGATGTGGAGATATTACATCCCTACATTGCATGGTGTCTATTTATTACTTAATCTAATTATAGGTACCACTAAAGTAGGGTAAAAATAGTCCTCTCAAGAGCATAAATGAAAGAATTTAAGAGATTAAATGGTATTAATCTTTTTAACCAAAAGGTAGAAAAGACTTGCAATTGAAATAAAACTAATATCTGGACATACAGTTGGAAGAAAATTAACCATGTCTAAAATATGTAGTAATTGACTTGGTTGTAGATCTATTAATTATGCAAATGAGTGAAACAGTTCAAAACTTCAGAATTTTTTGTTTTAATTAAATAAGATGACTATTTGGCACATAATTGCAATAACATCATTTTTGAATTCTAGTATTCATTGATGAAGTTAAAAGATAGAAACTGGTCTGAAAATAGAATATTGTAGCATTATATTATTCCAATGTTTTTTAATTAATTGAGCTTACAGCAGATGGCACTAGAGTAGGATGAAGAAAACTACTTCAAACCACCTATTGTAGGCATGAGTAATAAATGAGCATTAAACATAAATGCAATATTCACATCAACTAGTTTCCAACTATTGACTCTCTTCAAAAGGAGTAATGGATTTTCACCTTCGTAAAATAAATAAATAATTCATATAGCATAATAAAATCTAATATGTAATAAAATATAATGTAAAATCAGAACATTTTTGAGACTCAGAGTAATCTTTTTATGTCATTTAATTCTATTAATTACTTTCTTTTAGAGCAATTTCAGTGTGTTCATGTGTTATTTTTTTCATCACAATACAATAGCTTGAGTCTTTCAAAGTATTATTTTCAGTATTATTTTTCTTTTTCCGAAATGTAATCATTCATTAATGTAACATTTATTTGTAGGCATATATTAATACAGTTATCTGATAACTTTACTTTTAATAAAATTACATGTGTCTAAATAAATAATTTATTTGCTAATTTCTTTATTTTTAATTTAACTCTTCAGTTGAAGTGCTAAAATAAATGAGAGTGGCAAGAAATATCAAGCTATCAATGATGATGATCTAGTGTTATTATTTGATTATATATCTCTATTCTCTAATTGCTCTGTCTTCTTCATGAACTAATCTTACCATACCTAAGTTATAACTCATTTCATTTGTCATTATAAAAAACCTTTAATTTATGAAATATACTCATTACTAGAAATTTTCAATTTGCTCCTATTCTTTTAATATTTATGAATAAATATTAATTTTTACTTTTAATTGAGCAAATTAAATTGACCTATTTCCAAAGTACACTTAAAAGCAATATAATTGCTTATGTATAAAACTACTGTATTAATATTTACATCTCTTCAGATCAAGTAGCTAAATAACCCATTTAAACAGACTACATCTTTACTTTACTTAGTGAGGACAATTGGTTTCCCAAAACTCACCACAAAGCAAGAAGATTATATAAAAATTAAGAGATTATAATGGTTTCCTATATGAAAAAATTTAGCTCATTCCTGTGGATAAAAATTATACCCTATATTATGAATATTGTTTTAATAATAATTTAACCTTGTATTTATAGTAATTATAAAATAAACACTAATGTATAATATGTGCATGTGTATACTGTACTATGTACATATTACACAAATATGTATGTATGCAAGATAATACAACTTCAATCTATGTAAAAAAAACATTTATCTTAAAGTTTTTCTTTCTTATAATCCATCTATTCAGGACTCGTAATCATCCAGTGTTTCAAGTCAACAGTTATTCATTCTAAGTGTCTATTATTGTCTTTTAAATTCTTTGATGATCTTGTGGTTTTTGGAGGAAGTATAATAGGTCTTGATGACTGAAAATTTCTAAAAAAAATAGTTTCAAATTCTTCCAAAGTGTTGTTTAATTTCTTCGGTGTTTTTTGATGTCCAAGATTTTCTCAACAGGCTTGTTGATTTTCTTTTCTTCATCCAGTTGCATTAATTCTTCATTATTTAATTCTTCCATATGTGGTTGTAAAAGCTCTTCAATGTTGTAATTATCAATTTTTAATCAACATGTTTATTCAGTGTTTGCAAAATGCCGCATTAGTTGTTGAACTTAATACATCTTGAATGTTATGATGATTCTTTGATCCATATGTTGAAATAGTGATTTGGTGTAGTGATTTTAGTTGTGATGTGATTCCAGTTAAAAATTTGTGAAAGACTATAAACTTGAAAAAAAAAATATCAATATCATTAAAAAAAAAAAGTGTGGTTTCAGTAGGCAAAAATACAGAAAAGTGAACTGAGAAAGAGAGATTAAGTTCACAGTTGAGGAATATGTTATGTTCTTCCACAAAATTGTTATCATTACCCTGAAAAAAAAATCCACATTGAAGATTTTTTTTAAAAAAAAATTCATAGTCTTATATTATTTACATGAAATTATTTAAAATTAAAAAAGCAATGTTTAATAATATCTTAACTGTATTGTTGTGATTATTAAAAACTTGTTTTTTAATCAACAATATAAGGATAGCCTAAATATAGAACTCTACATTACCAAAACCTAAACATGTCGTTAACTTTGAAATAAGAAAAAATTCTTGACATATTAGAGAAAGGAAATATGTATCTAATGCATTTTGTATCTGTATATCCTAATCAATATTTAAGCCTTTTTTTACAGTATATACTGTGTAGATCTAATTAAACCGCACTTTATATAAAAATATGCTAGATGTGGTATTTTTCTTTATGACATAAGATGTCACATTTTATTACTTGTACAGTAAGCATTTTCTTTCAATGATGTAACAATTTTTGAATAATATAGTATGTTGTAATGGCAGAAATATGGGCCATTTAAATAAAAATTAAAGCATAAAACAATAATTTATTAAATGTGTAATGCATCAAATCATTTCACTTCTTTTATTTTAATTGAAAATACCTTTATGATAATAGCAGTTTTAATTTGATTGAAATTAGCACATTAATAATGGTTTTAATTCAAAATTGCTCAATTGAATATTCTAATTAATACATATGCAATATACAATTTAAAAATTAATTAATAATAATAATATATGACCAAAATATGTTTTTATTTTTATGCTGAATGAAATTTATATTTTTTTCAGTACTAAAATTTTTAAAACAGGCAAAACTCACTATATATATTGCCACACATAGTGAACTAGAGTAATCAATGGATGCCAGAAGGCTTGTGCATAAAATCTCCATCTAGTGCCTACTCATCCAATATCCCCAGAATAGTTTTTGGCTTATGGCCTTCGCGAGTGAGGGGCCTTGGATCTGAGAGCACTGCACCTAGATCTTAGGATCTAGCCAGAAACTAGTCTGGGGATATTGATTACTCTAGCTTGCTTTGTGTGGCAATACATATAGTGAGTTTTTCCTGTTTTAACAAGTTATACACAAGCATAAGAAGTGGTGCTCATATGATGTTTATTTACTATAACTTTTCAAGTTTGTGATAATGTTGCCATTGTCTTGGATATATCTGAATCAAATTATGAGCTTATCCATTTAAAATTTGATAAGTAAATATTATTTTTAAATTAGATTGAATAACTTTTGATCATATAAGTTGATTATTAATGGTAAAATGTATGAAATCATCTTCTTCTTTTATTCTGAAAATACATTAGATTTATATAGTAGTTTTAATTTGACTAAGAAGTTTTAATTCACAATTAATTTGATTGAATATTCTAGCTAATACATATTTAATTTAAAAATTAATTATTAAAAGTATAATAATATATGATAATTATAAATATGTGACTTTTTTGCATTAAATAGTGAAGCGATAATTATTATTATACTATAATATGTGATAGGTCTGCTTAGCGCTTTCGAGATTTAATGTTCGAATCTCATACTCATAGCTTTGTGAATGAAGACTGTTATGTTTTATTGTATAATAATAATTATAGCTTCACTATTAAATGTGGAAAAAGTTGCATATTTATAATTACAATTTATACCAGTGAAGAGAAAAATAATTTATTAAATAATATATGATCAAAATTTATTTTTAGTTTTATGCTGACTGAAATTTGTATCTTTTTACATTTGCATGAATATCTGCTTTGGCATGTATATGTCTGAAACAAATTATAATATTAAGTTTAAAATTAAGCCAATATTGTACAGTAAATTATATTTTACATATTTAGTAACTTTGATTATGTAAAATTGATTATTAATTATAAAATACATGAAATCATTTTTTTCAGAATAACTTGCAATTACAGTAACTAAATTTTACAATTATGATGATTATAACTTTTGCCACAAACAAAATACTATTAATTTATTAGGTGCATTTTTTTTTACTTTTGAAATTATTAAACTTTAGTTTGAATGTGTTATTAAAGAATGAATTGTCTTGTAAAGTCACTGGATAAAGATTAAATAAAGAACTGTGCATTAATTGTATTTTAATTTTATAATCAAAATATTGTAAACTATAAAATTGTATACTATAATGCATATAAAAAATAAATTTGGTAATGTACATTTTCAGTATGAATGTAGCTATTTATCTTTCTGATGACATAATGTCATTATTCTATGATGTCATCAATCTTACAAAATGGCTGCTATTTTCCAAATGCATTTTTAAAAAAATCAATTTTTTTTATGATTGTTGTAGCAAATAATCGTAAGCCAAAATAGTGAATACAAATTTATGATGATTACTATAGTGAATCTTCACATGATCTAAAACTGCAAATAATATAAAAAACATAAAAAGAATGCAATTTAATGTAAGAAAAATTATTATTTATTACATTTATGAATATATGATATAAAATATCTATTTAACTAGAAATGAAACTAATATTTTTTATATGTTACATAATTTCTAGTCTTTGAAAAATAACCAATGATTTCTAAGAGGATATTATTAAATTTTTAGTTGTGGAAACAATTTTATTTGATACACCTTCTTAATGTTGTCACTAAAAATTCCAAAATAAGGACAATTTTACTTTTATAAGTCACATGTCACTTATTTACCAGAAATTGAACAATTTCATATGTCATTACTAAATATGCTGTTTAATTATGAATACACACACAATGTATTTCTAAAAATATTTAAAATTGAATTGATTTAATTTTCTGATATACACATTTGAATACATGAAAATTATAAATATGCAACAACAATTGTACACTTTTTGTTTATTAATAATTAATAAATTAATAACACAAACTTCCATTTCTCCACATATTCTTCAAACATATGAATAAGGCATATAACCCTCAAAATACATTTTATACTGAACTAGAACTTATGGAATTATTCCAAGTATTTGTGTGTTTTCTTTAAAAAAAAACAGATATAATTATTTTTAACTGAGACTTTATTTATATCTGGGTTCTGGATAATCTCTGCTATAATGAATGACTGGTAATAATCATTAATTTCTTTATCTGAAGTGATTGTTGTCAAAACTGTAAGTGTACCAAGAGTGATACTTGTAAGTCAAAGTTTAATATATATACATAATATTTCTAGTCAAAAGGTTTATGCTTGATTAATTTGTTGTTGTTTTTGGCATTAGATATTGTATAAATATGAGCACCTGAAATTTAATCAATTATTATATTTATAAACTTTATTGTTTTAATTAATATATATATAAATGCAAACAAATTATAATTATACAATAACTAGCTATTAAATTCACCTGAAAATGCAATATAAATAGTAATAATATCTTTCTATTTAGCTAGAAATAAACTAATATAACCTATTTCATTGTAGATTCAATAAAAAGACAACTTTTATATAAAATAGATTCATATATTAACTGTAAGACTTCATGTGTAGTGGTGAACCATTCAACTTACTATGCTTATGATTTTGGGGGTTGAATTTTAACCAGAAGAACCTTGATATTTTTCAAGTCATTAACAGATTTAGGATATTTTTTTAATGATTAGTTATTCAATGGTGGTTGGCATAGCTATTACCTCAGAAATTAAAAATCCTGTATAAAAAATCAAAACTATGTCATAAAATCCCAGCTTACATAATGCTTTTCAAGAGCTAATTATTAATTTTACTATAGTTCTGTCACCTAATGTAACTTTGAATATTCAATAGATATTAAAATGGAAGTGCTTGCTTATTAAATTTCTAACCAGTGCTCCCCAGACTATTTCTGACTTACAGACTTCATCAATGAGAAATTTTGAACCTGGATTTAATGCATTTGGATTTTTGATACACTAGATTCAGATGTAAAACTTCTCAAAGTTTTTAAGTCAGAAAATAGTCTGGGGATGAGATTTAATAAACACTACATCTAACATTCCTCAAATTTCCCATAGAGGCAGAGTGAATAGAATAATTAATTGGGTCCCAGGTAATGTGAGATGCTAATATATATGTTAATATGCTGATTATAAAAAGATTTTAAAAAATACAAATGTTATTAATATAATGTGACTTTTGCATACTGAGGTCAGGAATGTTACATTTCAAAAAATTGAGTCCAAAACTAGCTTTTATTTTAATTATACTAAATAAAAATTACATAATTGATGACATCTCATATTGCTGACCCACCTGATCTCACACTTGAACCTTGGCACTAACGTGGGCTTTGAATGTGGGCCTTGACTATTCCATCGTCAGATTTTCAATGAAATGGAAGGTTGAAGAGTTGTGGGTTGGAGTAGTTTGAAGCCTGTCCGTTAAAGTATGAAGATTGGCTATCTTAATATAAAGCTGAGCACTGATTGTGTATATATGTGTGGAGATGGTAATTTGGATCAACTGATGAGTGTTGGTTTAAACGATATATATATATATATTGGTGATTATTTATCTTTTCAACATGTGTGTGATCAGGTGGGTCAGCAATATGAGATGGCATAGAGAATTGAGGATCGTGTGAAAATCTGAGTTCGAATCCCACATACATATATATATATATGCAGGTTTAAGGCTGTATAGTGTATTAATTTATATAATCGATGACAAATATTTATAGCTTTCACCTATTCCATTAATTATAGGACTACCATCAGGATTATATTTACTCGTATACATTTATATGTATTAGATTTTATAGTTCCTATTTATGCAGAAATATATTTGTATATGTGCTTATTCATATTGAAAACAGTACATTTAATGTTATATGTGTTTGGCATTTTTTGATATATAAGGATGATATTGAAAGGTTTCTAAATTGGCCTAAATTTAACATCTTAAAGACTTTTGATTTCATTTCTATGTTACGAATTTTTAATAAAGGAAGGAAAGGAAATTGGCAGTAAATTAAAATTTTATTTTAAGAATTTGAAAAAGTCAACAAGTTCATGCAGTAAGAAGAATATATATATTGCTGGCTGTGTTGATATTTTTTTTTTATTTATTTTCTTTTTCTAATTGTTCTCAATTGTTATATACTTTTTATAAATTCAGTTGTTGCAGATGGTGTTTGTGAATTTCTCTAATTAAATGATTGACTTGACTTACAATTTAACCCTGGCTTGTTTGTATCTTGTAAAGTCACAAATAAGATTTAGAATAACTTTCTGTAAGCATTATTGACAAGTTGTGAGGAAGAAGGGGTTAAGGTAAATTGTTATGTTGCTCTTTTATTAAGCTATTGACGAAGTACTACGTTAATAGGGGAAGAAATTAAACACATAAATAAATCATAGCTTCATTGTTTATGGAGAAGTAAACTGGAATGATTTTGTTCTATAGTAGGCTATTAAAAAAACTATCTAACTATATCATTACCATTAATTAAAAATGATATGATCGTAATATTCTATTGCCTACATTCTAAACCTGTCTTTGGAGAAAAAAAAATTAGCACCTAAACAGACACAAGTACGTTTATTTATATTAATGCCTATATAACTGCAATTTTATTAACTTTATAGATTTCATGAGAGAACATTATTAATATTACCAAAAAAGTGTTCGAAGTGGCTTGGATAAATTGTGTTTATATAACATTATAAATAGTTTATGAAATTATAATTTATTAGCTATTAATGTAATAAAATTTAAATTTTTAATTAAACTTATCGAAAAACTGTGTTGTTGTTTTTTTTTTGTTTATTTTATTGATTTCAAGGAATGCAATTCGATTTTGACTATTTTATTTGAAGAATATAGTTTCAATGAATAGATAGCATTACGCATGATCCTATAAGATGTAATTAGTGAGTTCAATTCAGCGTAAGCTTGTGGTTAAACACCTGTAGAGGTCCCTACTATCGTAATTTACACGCATATTCTCGAGGTTATAGCCTCAGTAAATATTAATAATACTTTGATAAATTATTTGCAGTTTTTCTAAGCCGTTTAATTTAAGACATTGCAGATTTTGTTAATGCTTTCATGTATGTTAATATTTATATGTGCGAATTTGATATCTTCTCTGACTAACAGCAGGTTAGTGTGATTAGGCCATAGGTATTATACTCAAATAATATTATTTGATTATTATCAATGGCAGAAGACCAATGCTTTCCATCATCTTAAGTTATTTGTTCTATCAACTCAATACTAATATGGATAGAATAACAAACGCTAGAGCTCAAAATCCATAAATCACAGTACAGCTTCATCACTTTAGGCACATAAACTTCTTATGAACTCTGGAGCAATAAAGCATTAACATTTTTATATATTTCATCGAGCTTCCTACATATCTTTATAAATATAAATGTATAATTTTCATTAATAATGAAATATTTAAATAGTGAAAAAAAATCTCAAATATTAGAAAATATAAAAATATGTTCTCACTGTCAATATTGATACGTCTGAAGATATATATATATAAGTGTAATAATGCTCAAGGCTAAATGGGTTTGTAAATAATCATTAAAAACCAGTCAATACTTAGACCAGGGGTCCCCAACCATATGCCCGCAGGCACCATGGTGCCCGCAGACCATTTTATGTGTGCTCACCGCTATCCGAACACGATAAAAAGTTATTTATCTGATACAAATAAATTTAATTTTTAAAATTTCTTATTAATTATTGTATTATATTGTAATCAAATTGTAGGGCATACTATACTTTTACAGCATAAAAATATAAATGTTAATTATATGTTAAAATTTTATTTTTGAAATAAATATTTTTTTGTACATTATGTGTATTATTAACAATATCCAACTATAAATTTACATTGAAAAAATAAATAGTGCCTGCCATCAAGTTGAAAAAAATAAATGGTGCCCGCCACCTAGCCAGTATTATAGAATGTGCTCTTAAGTGCAAAAAGGTTGGGGACCCCTGACTTAGACAATCCCAATATCAATAACAATCAACAAATTCAAACTGTTGTCAAAGCAACCTCCTTTTAACCAAAGGAGGTTGCCTTGACAACAGTTTGAAATTGTTGATTGTTATTTATATTGAGATTTTCTATGAGTTGACAGGTTTTTAATGATATATATATATATATTGAAGCAATGGATCTGAAGTCCGATCCATGCTTCACAACCTCCTATAAACCTAATTAGTATTGTAGACCTGAATTAAGTTTATAGTCCAATATCAGCAGGGTTTTGCATTTAACTATTTCATTTTAAATAAATTCCATTTCTAAGATTAGATTACTGTTAATAAAAATTACTTGTAAAACCTATTAGTCAAACATATATATACGTCAAGCGTATATATATGAGTTAATGCAAAATTCTGCTGAAATAAAATGCTTATTTTATTAAAAGAAATAAGAATGTATTTTTCTTTTTATGTCTTGTTAAAATATTTAGTATGATTTGATTTTGAGATAAGCCCGCCAACATTTTCTAAAAGAATGTATATTTTTAATTAATAAGCCCATTCAAGTCAAATTAAAGATGGCCTTCTCTTTCTTTCTTTTTTAATTAATAAAATTCAAACTTTAAAGAAAGAAATTTAGAATAAAAAAGTAAAAGTTATTTTTGGAAAGTGTTATCTTGAAACGAAGGAGCGTGTGGGCTTATCAAGATCTACAATCATACAAACAATAGAAGGTAGCCTGACAAAGAGGGTATAAATAAAAGTGAGAACAAAAGACTTGATTATTCATAGTTTTCTTGCTGGCATTCAGAGTTTTCTTGCTGTCATTCAGATTTTTCTTCTGAGAACTCTTTCAGATTTTGCTTGTTGAGATTTTATTCCAAAAAGTTAGACAACTGTCATCTTCAAAATCATGGAGAAGTTTGAACATGCTCAAGCTAAAAGTCCTATGAATTCGATAGATTCTACTATGCTTGGCTAGGCAAATAAATAGCTTTTCCTATCACCGAGGTTCCTAAATACTATCCAAAATGGCGTAGTATCCACCTAATAGTGATCTGAACTCTGTGCCATGTCTGTAGGACTTTTCGTGAAACCATGCTACATATTTCTATTTTCATTGTTCGGACAAATACCTATCGATGGACGGATCAAGCTACGCTCGTCGAGGGAACATGACCAAGAAAAAAAGGACGGTATTCGTATCTCTCCTCCATTGAACTATTTACTTTCTACCTTTTTTTGGTCATACCTTTCTTAATTGAATTATATTATAAATTGTTGTATTTAATTATATTTGTAATGTAACCATTTTATTAGATTAATATTAGATATATATTGTGTGATCCTCTATCTATATATTTAACCCTTTTTCCTTCGCTATTCTTCATTAGTAACATGTATATATATATTGTAGTCCATTGCGGTTAAGTTTAAAAGTTAATTTTTTCATTTAAAATCTCTCCAATTTTATTTACGTTTCTAAATTCCATACCAGTAAGTTTCCTTTGTTTGCCAACTTGATCTCCTCGATAACGCTTCTTTTGTCCGCCACTGGCTTATTACGTATATCAGACTTAGCTATATACATTTTAAATACTTTTTAAACTCTGTTTTAGCACAAAGCAATTAAAAAATGCTTTGTGAAAGATTTTTATTATTGTACTTTATCGAGGAGATTCGCGTTGACAATTTTAATAAAATTGGGAAGAAAAGATTTAGACCACAAACATATTAATCTGTTTTTATTGTCTAATTAGTTTTCATTAATTTAGGGGAATAGCGGAGGCCATTAAATCATTCTTCATATTTTAAAGTTGTTAATTAAACATATTATTTAACTAAAATAGCTTGAGTTTTCTAATTTTATTGTAATGCTTTATTTTGCTTTTCCAATGATCCAGGCACGCAAAACACATGTTTCTTAGTACTTTTATTGCACATTTAACTATTTATCTCCGTAGGTGTTCCCGTCCATGTCTCTACCTCTGTTGCTAAGCTTTGTGGATGGTGAGAAAATAATTTATGTGTGTCTCAGATAATGTTGTTTGTTCGTAATTAGCCTTGAGAATGGGCAAATAGGGCAGAGATCATAGTATTCTTGATTTAATATCTCATGTATGGATGGCCTCGAGGTACTTTCACCTAGTATTCGAACTGGGTTAAACCAACATACATCATCTGACTGTCACAATATATATATGTTAATTATATATATATATATAATATTGATTTTTCCTTCATTTGTATTTGTAATTTAAATTTATGTACATTTGTTACTGTGTATCATAATTAAGTGGTTTCTTTCTTAAAACAGGCAAAACTCTCCATACAGTAGTGCTACTCAGTGCAAACCAAAGTAATCAATGAATACCAGAAGACTTGTGTATAAAATTCTTATCTAGTGCCTACTCATCCATGAGCAAGCATAAGAAATGGTGATCATGTGATGTTTAGTGGTTCTTTCTTTTTTATAACCAAAAGCTGAGTACACTTTCAGTGAAGCTTACCATAACTCTTTTATTAATTATTGTTGTTGCTTTATTTATGCTATAATATAATAATGCATGTGTTTTTATTTAAATTACTTCATTTAAATATTCAATTTGTTTGATAACTGGGGCTGTTTTCTCTTGTGCTCATTATATTTTTATAGTTAGTTCCTTGATTTTTTTTCCAGTCATTGCACTTCATACACACTAGATTGTCTGACTGTGAATCAAAGTTGTGACAACATTGTTTTTGTTGTCCCAAAAAACTGATATTCTGGATTGTTTATATCATATATATATATATATATATATATATATATGATATAGTAACAATACTTATATATATATATATATATATATATATAAGTATTTCTACTATTCTAATCTATTTGAGATATTGGTTGTAGATTTCCTGTAGTATACAGTAGTGCAGCCTGGGCAGTTGCATGGAATTTTATATACTATCTGCAGTGTTTCCTTTTTTGGCAATTTGTTGTGACATTGGTTAACATGGAAGACAAAATCATACCAGAATTCATGAATAAGGATCAAATCATCACATATAAATGATATGTAAATGATATTCTGGTATTGGTTCTGAAGAAACCATTATCAAGCTGTAGGAATTACTTTTGAAGGAATTGGCTTAATGCGGAAAATTGAAGATAAAAATTTCACATATAGTTTAAAGTATTTATACATATTAATTTAAAGAAATAGAAAGAGGTTGGATTATAAAATTGTGATAAAGTCACTCAAAATTAGGGTTGCTATTCATCCATAACTTAAAATACCAATGGCTTATAAAGTAGCAGGATTAAAGCTTTTCTTAAGAGAAATTTGATGCTTTGTAAATACAAAGCAGACAAAAAAACAATGTAGATGAAAATGTTAGAAAGCACAGGTCATAGCAAAAACATTCAGGTCAGCATAATTAAACAATTCTATAGAAATATAAATCAAACTTTAAAACTTCAAGTTGAAATTGAACTATGGGTTAGTATGCCTTATATTTCAAGATTAATGAATAAAAAAAGATCTGTGAGCCAACTTTCAAAGTTAGTTTCCATATTTCCCCTAATCTTAATAGGTTGATTAACAACACAAAAAAAATTAAAAAAGGAAGGTACACCAGAGATAGTATACAAGATTTTATGCAATATTCCAGAATGTACTGTAGTACATTGTGTGGAATCTAGAGCCAATATTTCAATTAGATTAACACAGAATAAATACTTATATAGGCATGCTAAAAACAACTGGAATATAAATCTGATTTTTTGGGTCCATAAAAACAATGTAGTCACAGCTTTGGTCCACAGTCAGCCAATTTAGTGCATGGAGCACAATGACAGAAAAAGATCAAGGAAGTGGAATTTATTGCCAACCACAGAAATATAATAAACAAAAGGGAAAACACATTCAGTCATCAAATATATGGGATATTTAAATGAACTAATTTAAATTAAAATATATGCATAATTATATTATAATAAAAATAAAGCAGCAATAATAATTAATAAGAGAGGTCTGATTATGGTAAACTTCATCAAAAGTGCACTCAACTTTATATTATAAAAAAGAAAGAACTTCATTACTCATATAAACAAATGTACATAAATTTGAATTTATGCATATATATATATATATATATATATATATATATATATATTCAAATTTATGTATATTTATTCAAATGCATATTCAAATTTATGTACATTTGTTTGTATGCATAACAAAGTGATTTCTTTCTTCTTTATATTCTAAAGCTGAGTGCATTTTTGATGCAGCTCACTATAATCATATATATATATATATATATATATATATATGATTATAGTGATATATATATATATATATAGATATATGAGGATATATATATATATATATCCTCAATGCTAAAGTCACTCATATTGTAAATGTTGACACACCTGTATGTATATATTACAAGATAATGACTTACATTTAGAGTGTTAGTCTCTGAAAATGAAAAATTAATCTAATATTACCAGCTGTCCAAATTCTTATATATTATTGTAGATTAAAAAATTAATAATTAAATGGGTAAATATTAATTATTCCAGATGTTATTGCAATTTTTAAATTTAAGATATAAAATGATTTGATATTTACTCTATTTTTCTTATGTGATGGGTAAAAATAACTTCCTTTTTTATGTATAATGTAATGTTAACTTTTAAAAAATGTTAAAACTAAGAAAAAAGTTATTAAATTCTCATCTTCATATATAAAATTTTAATATATCCTCTTATATAGTGAAACTTTTCCAAAATCTCAAAATAAAAGGGGGGGATACATTATATCTGAAGGATTACTCTAATAAATAATTATTATTATTTTTGCCACTTTTTTTTTTTGAAGTTATTTTGCAGATTAGTTTGTTTTTTGGAATAAGAAAATCCAATATTACTTTATAATAAGGTTCCATTTTCTCCCATATTAATCTCTAAATCCATATGTGCTATTATTGATCTGTATCATTGCAAATCAGTTTCACTATCTTGTTCCTATTTTTCAATCTTGATTGGTAGTTTTCCTGCAGGATATCAAAGCTGGTCAACTCCAGGTAGAGTGAACATATTACTTGATATAGCAAGCAAAAACACAATTTAAGATTTCATATTAAATCTTGGTAGGTAATACACTTCTAAACATTATATGACTGGAAAACAATAAATTTCTGGTAACCTTAGTGCTTCATTCTGAGAAAACTATAAGCATGAATATGATTTATTATCATAGAAAGGGACATATAGTGAAAAGTACTTTTCCACACTGGTAGTTTCCTTTCTTACTTTGTAGTCTAAATGATAAGCTTTATATCTCTTGGTGCACTTGAGATTTTGCTATTAGAATTAGATGTTGAACATTACTAATATCCTTTTATTTGGCTTACTTAAATTATCTGCATCAAGTTTAGATGTCTGATTGGTTAAACTCTGTCTTAAAACAGGCAAAACTCTCCATACAATAGTGCCACTCAGTGCAAGCCATAGTAATCAATAGATGCAAGAAGACTTGTGCATAAATTTGTATCTATTGCCTACTCATCCAATATTCCCAGACTAAAAATCTAGGTGAAGTGCTCTCAGATCCAATGTTCCTCACTGATGAAGACCACAACCCAGAAACTAGTCTGGGGATATTGGATGAGTAGGCACTATATACAAATTTATTCACAAGCCTTCTGGTATCCACTGATTACTGTGGCTTGCACTGAGTGGCACAACAGTATGGAGAGTTTTGCTTGTTTTAACAACAGTTATGAGCAAGCATAAGAAATGGTGATCATGTGATGTTTAAACTCTGTCTTGGTTAAGTAAAGTGAATATTGAAGTATTTTTAAAGACTGAAGGCTAATGTTTTAATTTTTATAAAATATTTTATTTCAACTATTTTTTATAATCTTTCTATATTGCCAACTACTTATTGATTGAAAATTTATTTTCCAAAACTCATGTGTAAGGGTCTTTTTCAAAAACTTCTGTTTTTACCTTGTTTCAAAATCCTTATGTAGCTTTTGTGGTTAATAGCTTGCTTTTCAAATTATAGCTTCTAATATAGTTTGTAAAATTTAAATTTATACTTGGAGATATTTGTTTATATTGTTTTATCAAAAATTAAATTTTGTACAATTATTTCATTATTTTAACCATTTTTTGGCAATTATATTTTTACTTCATCACACTTATCGCTACAAGATAAGGCTATATGTGTTTACAAAGACCAACCCTCTTATTCACTGTAATGAAAAGTGAAATTTTAACTAAGTAGTCTAATAAAGCACATACTTCTAAGTTTATATAGTTTGTAAAGTTTATGAAAATGTGAAATATGAAAATTATTTCATTTTCCAGCCTTGAATAATTTCGAAAGTCATTTATACAAACACTTTTTTTTTTTTTTACAGAGTGGAAATATTCTACATATTAACATAAATAAACAATGAAAATTATTCGTTATTGTATATTTGTTCCTAATGCATGAATTTTTGAGACATATATTTTTACATGTTATAAATAAATATTTATTTTATCCATAATTTGTTCAACTCTTTAGGACCATGATGCCATAATATTGAACCTTTATTTTTAAGTTGCTTTCATAACTTAAATTTCTTTATACTTTTGTTTTATATTAATCTTAAATTTGTGTTGATGTAATGACCTGATTTATGTATATATATGTGTGTGTATGCATGTGCCATTAATAGTGTTACTTACATATTGCACATGCTTATTACATATAGACAATAATGTGCTTTTACAATATAAGAGAATTTTAACTCAGCTTTATATTTAACTATCTATCCAGATTGTATTTAAAATTTTTATAAACAAATATATAATTATATAATTTATTACCAACATTATACTTAATGTTTTGAAATATATAGTGTTCAATAACACAAGTTCTTTATTAGTAAGCAGTAGAAGAAAAAATGCTCATAAACTTTTAGCTTCAACTTAAAAATGTAAATATCTTGATAGCTTTATAAGTAGAAAGATGGACTTAGATGTCAAGGTATAGCACACTTACCAATATTGCTTTTAACAAATTAAAAAGATGGTGTATTTTTATCACAGGGAACTACTGAAATAAACTGTATATGTAACTATTATTTTTATCTAATTTATTGCTTAGAAGTAAGACTTGGGTATCCTATCAATGCAATATGCAGGCTTTAAAAAATTTTCATTTAAGGATCTGTAAAATTTCAAAAATACAATTGCAAGATCATAAAAACTAATCAAGATGTAATACTGTAGAGGCTACTGTTGTAAAATCACATTTAAATTGAATCAGATGTGTAAAACAAATTGACATGCAATATTTCTTAAAAGAATGTTTCATATTGTACTTGATCATGGATTTTATAGAAGAGGTAGTCCCTATTTACATTATAATAATTACTCAAAGGTATTTTTAAAAAGGACAATGAGGATTCCTTTCACTGGAAAAATATGGCAGAGGACAGAATAGTATTGGAAAGTTACAATTACCCTTGGTGTTGAAGTATTTCAAGAAGAATTTTTTTTCTACACAAATGCTCTAAAATACGACATCACAAAGTATCAAATTAAAAAAAATGGACCAAATGTTCTATATGTGTCTTGCATTGGTGGTCGAGAGGTCAGTGTGACTGCCTTGCACTTGCAGGCAGTTGCCCAGGTTGCGGGTTTGTGTCCCAGCCAATGCTATGACACTTAAAAAAAAGTTCTATATGTGAACTATCTTTGTGGTTCACACTTTAATTTATATAGCCATTACAAAAATTATTCCAGGGTAGTTTATAACAGTAGCAATCTTTCCATACAGTTGTGTTATCAAGTGCAAGTCTGTATTCAATGGATGCAAGAATGGTTGTGCATAAAATCTCTATTTAGTGCCTATTCATCCAATATCCCCAGATGATTTATCTTATGGCTTTCATCACTGAGAAGCCTTGGATTTGAGAGCACTGCGTTGATTACTAAGGCATGCACTTGGTGGCGCTATTGTATGGAGAGTATAATTGCTGAGAGATTCTTGTTTCGTTTAAGGAGTAGCTACAGTACATCACATCACATTACTGTTATTAACAGCCAATGTAAGCATATGAAATGGTGATCATGTGATGTTTTGATGGTTTTACAGAATAGTTTATCTTTTTCACCTGGAGTTGGAATGGCCTACTCATTGAGATGGTTTTGCTGATCATGCTGATTGATAATATTCTTGCTTATTTATTATCTCTTTTGATATTTTTGATATTTCTCCAAATTTATATGGGAATTTTACTTTTCTGAACAATGTATTTTGAGTGATTTATTAAAGTGTCTTCGAAATACTAATCTAGACTAGCAATTGCTTTTTTTACTTTAACTTCAGTGGGGTTTTACAATGTCCACTAAGTATCTTCTTAGCCTTCTATTAAATGGGTTTAATTTGTTTTGTATATGGGTCTGTGTTTCACTTTTATATATATATATATGTGTGTGTGTGTGTGTGTGTCATGTTTGTGGACATATTCAAATAGAATTGTAAAGGAATTTTGGTAATAAAATATCTCTCCCATTTTATTTTCTAAGTACTTAAATTATATATTAATAGAATTTATATTAAGATAATATATAGGGTATATGAGCACAGACTTTCACATGACCCACCACTCTCCACACTATCTCATAACACTGATACACTTAAACACATATATGTTGAAAAAATAAATAATCACCAATATTCGTATTTCATGCTAAACCAAGCCTGCGTTTCAGTTATTACATAATAGAGACGTCTGCCCATCCCTTATGTATGTATTAAATGGATTATGTCCTGTACATGTGGGGTCAGATTGACCTTAGGTCAACATGGGTGTGACAAGAATCTAAGCCTCAGGATGGCCGTTGAGCATTCCATCATCAGATTTTCAATCGGATGGATTGTTGAAGAGTTGGATTGTGGAGTAGATTGAAGCCAGTCCATTAAAGTATGAGGTTTGGCTATCTTAATATATATCTGAGCACTTATAGCATATATATGTAGAGATGGTAATCTGGACCAACTGATGATTGCTGGTTTAGCATGAAATACGTACATTGGTGATTATTTATCTTTTCAACATATATGTGTTAAAGTGTATCAGTGTTATGAGATAATGTGGAGAGTGGTGGGTCGTGTGAAAGTCTGTGCTCATATACCCTATATATTACATATATAGACGCAGATATATAACAAGTCTGTGTTTCAGTTATTAAGATAATACTAATCTATAAACAGTAATACATTTTATTGCATCTATGCAATAATTTTCAACGGATAATATGAAGTCAAAAATCATATGATATTCCAAGGTCATTGAAGTTTGATTCTCAATTCAATAGTTGTTTTCTGTCTATTGATAAAGATCGCATCCTTTGGGTCTTTGTGTCATTTTGGAATATCATATACTATTTAACGTCACATGTGATCAATTAAGAAAGATTGCAATGATCCAATCAAAATGCAATACTGAACACAGTTTGTATTCCATTACAACGTTAATGTACATTCTGTTAATATAAAAGACATTATTTTTTTCTGAGTATTATTATATATATTGATAAATAAATAAAATTTTAAATACACTTTTTAAAAAGTTTTATTGAAAAAATAATGAATGTACATTTTATTACATTAAATGTTACAAAATTTTTTATTTTTTAAGATCAGAATTGGATAAACGAATTATTAATGCTTTTATTATATAATGGAAATAAAAATCAATGGTAAAACATACATTAATATAAAATTTATATGATTTGTTTATGTTTAAAAAAGGAAATATATAACTTAGTTTCTAAAAAAATCAAAATATAATTGCAAAACTAGAAAAACCAAAAAAAGTATTTTAATGAAAAGAAACTGAGGAAAAAATCTGCAAGAACACCTATAAAGTAAAAAAAAAAAAATACAATAATAAGGGGAAAAAATAGATTTAGTAAATAAGTTGACTCCGGGATTAATTTAACAAATGTCAATGATAAAAGTAAATTAAAATCCACAAAATAAATGTAATAATTAAAGGATCTGTACCCGAGGGTTGCTGTATGTGTATGCTAATGGATTGTTCCGCCAAAAGTATTTGTGGCCGACTTCTAATAGATTTAAATGTCATGTAAATATAACTAAATTTTATTTTAATGACATGTAAAAATGAATCAAAAATATAATGTTATTTTTACTTTAAATTAACTTGAGTTTCAGTTTGTAACAATTTCTTCACATAGATTGACCATCCTTGATGGGAAATTTTGATTCCCAGGAAGAGTCAAATCTATGTACAAGAAAATCTAGGCTTCTACTTGTAAACACTGAATAAATGGAACTTCGATAGCTCACAAATCATAAAAATTATTTTTTTTATCTTTATCATGTCACTAAATTGAAATTTAAAAAATAAATTTGCTGAAATGTTTCACTACTATCTGTTGGGTGCTATTAGATAATACTCATGTACATTTTTCATATTGTTTATATTATATAAGGGTTTTGAACTCGGACTTTCACATGACCCTCAACTCTCCATGCCATCTCATATTGCTGACTCGCCTGATCACACACATGTTGAAAAGATAAAACGTATGTAATCAGGTGGGTCAGCAATATGAGATGGCATGGAGAGTTGAGGGTCATGTGAAAGTCTGAGTTTGAATCCCTTATATATTGCATTATATATGTACATGGTGTATAAGCCTGCACAGTGTATTAAATTACATATTGTTTATTGTAAAACTAATGAATAATTAGCAATGCTATCTCAATTAATATTTACTATGAATTTGCATATTACTTCCATTATGATTTTTAATAGATGTGATTTATACATAGGCTATATATAGAGTAAGTTAAAAACAAACTCTTATGAAGCTTCAAAAATACCCTCAACCTCAGACTTGATTTTTTATCAATTTAAATTTATACATAGGCATTAAATTTGTGGTTTGTTATTTGTTTTGTCCTAAAATTTATACTTAATAAAAATGTATTACATTTCAGTTGATTAAATGGAAGTTTCCTAGAAAGTAAGTAGATTTTAAAAACAGAAAAATATCTAAAAAAAAACACCTATAAAATATAGTTGCAAAAATGGAAAAATTAAACAGTTTTATAATAAAATTATCTGAATCAGAAGAGAACATGAATGATACTGTTTTCATAATGACTAGCGATAGAAATAATAAATTACAATATTAACGTTATTTTTTTTATTCCTAGTCAACATTATCCATAGAGTCTTCAAAAATCACAGAATTATTCGAATTATCCCAACTGATTTTTCATTGATAAAGAAAATTGGGTCTCAGTTCTTTAGACAACCAGATATTTAGATTGGAAAATCTGATAGAATCCCTGCATCTAATAAAAAGTATATTTAATACAAATTATTGGAAATTGTTTTGAGATCAATGGTATATAATAAAAATGCAAATTTAAAAGAATTTTTGAAATTTGATATTAAAAAAAATACTTGGTTAAAGTATTCAAGCAGATTGTACTCAGTATTAAAAATGTATTGCTTATAACACTCTATTCATATACATGTTAAGGCAACAAATTTTCTTAAAAACTTCTTTATTTTCTTACAGTTTCGATTGTCCAGCAGTCTTCATCAGAGCTCTATCTTCTTCACTGCCTAATTTGTTGCATTAATGTGTATATGTGTATATGAATAGAGTGTTATAAGCAATATATATGATTATATGAAGACATGCAAAGAAAGTGAAGGAGAAGAATAAGAGAATATATTGAAAATGTATTAACATTTTATTTAGTGTTTTCAATATTTTCTCCATGTGTGAAATGGTGCTAATATCACTTTTAATTTATAACAGAACATTGCTGCTAAATAGAAATATGGAAACTGGAAATAATAACATCAATAATTTTTTGATGGCTGTGGAATTAATTGTCAAATTCTATTGGTTATTGGCAGTATATAATAGAAAAAGTATTAGAAACTCAGAAAAAAGAAAAGGGCAATGCAATAAATTTGCATTTATTGTAAGATAATAGCTTTTTGAAGAAATGTACACATAAATAAAAAAAAATATGGGAAGAGCTGTGGTAGAGTATCCAATTATCAATGGCATTGATATTAAATATATAAAACAATACTTATATGACAGTATTAAAAACATGTCTGTTGAATATTGTGGACTTAATAAACTAGTATATTATATTCCTTATGCCATATTTTTGATAAAATTAATTGTGCATGATGCAACATCATTTTTCAATTTTTTGCAAGAATTGTATAATTTTTTTTCTTCATCAATAGCATATTCATAAGTGCCACTATTTTGTCAAAAGTAATGTTCTAGTCAAAACATTGGTAGCTGAGAGGTCAATGCAGCTGCCTTGCAAGCAAGCAGTTGCTTGCAAACAGTTGTCGTGGGTTCACTTCCCAGCTGATGCTTTGACATATGAAAAAGTAATGTTCTATTAAAAAAGCATTGTAATATTAAATGTGCTTACCATTGTGCTGTATGTAAGGCTTTAATAACTAAAAAAGTATTTCTAAGGCGTTAATACAATTTTCAGATGAATATAAAATATAATTGCAAGTCAAAAACCAAACAGAAACTATAAATAATCAATTGAACCATTCAGACACTTTTGTCATGATTTTTTAAAAACCAGTGTTTAAATATTCTAATACTCTTAGTAGAAATTAATTTGTCAACAATTGTTAAACAATATAAAGCTTTCATTCTATTTGTAAGTTCTGGTTTGTATTTGTGCAATATTTATCAATTTAAGGCCAAAATATTATCCTTTATGAAGGAATTTTAATGGAATAAAATAAAAAGCAATTGAATTGCATTATTGCTCAGATATTCATAAAGAAATTTGAATGCCAGAAATGGAATCAAGCTGAGAATTTTATATTCCAGACTCCAATACTCACCTGTTGGACTAAACTTCCCAGGAATTTGAATGTAATAATTTTGTGGCATAATATTCAATTAGCAAAAAATAATTGGGGCATATGAATTCTTTTATTTAAAATATCAGATATATTTATCAATATGTATGTGTTATTTAATTGACTTAATTGAATCAGGATAAATTACTAATTTGAAAATAAAGCTCACTTTATAATAAAAAAGATATGAATTTTCTAATGTATTTTCCTTTTACTTCTAATAATATACATGTTAGCTGTTTATTAACATTCAATAATTACAGTTCTCTTCCTTTCTCTCTCTCTCTCTCTCTCTCTCCCTCTCTCTCTCTCTGCTTCTCTCTCTCTCTCTCTCTCTCTCTCTCTCTCTCTCTCTCTCTCTCTCTCTCTCTCTCTTTCTCTCATGCTTCATTAGATAGTTTGTAAGAAGTTCCAACATCAGAGGGGGGCAAAGCTGGATCACAATCCATGGAGTTTGTGTGTGCATCTATTACTGTACCAAATCAGCCTACATTTTTAAAGGATGATTAAAACGTTTCTACTCTATTTCATTTTTACTTGACTACATTCTTAAAAAATAAAATAAAAATTCAATAAAAGAATTTAAAAAAATAATCAATCAAGCTTCTGTATTTGATTTATTTCCTTATTAAAAATATAAACATTCATATGTATTGTTGCTGGAGAAGTTCATTATTACTGTTTTGGTTAGATTATTCAACTATGAATCAGTTCTCAAATGTTTAGTTAAATGTCTATCCACTGCTACTAGATGAAACTAATCAGGATAATTTATTTATTATATATATATATATTGAATTAAATATTTTTATGGATTGTTATTATGATAAATAATAGAAATAATGAGATAATATCCATGTAAACAAGGATAACCTTTAGTTTTTAATATCACCAAGAAACTGTCAATTACTACTAAATTCCTGAGGCCAAACAAAATTTCTCATTTAACTTAAAACAAACAATATCTGAAAAAGGTAAATAATTCTCAAAATGCATTTCTGCTAAACTAACTTCATTTCTTGGCTCAGATCAATACACAAACAATTTTATCATTATTCAATAGTTCTTCTATGGCTTAATTCAAGTATACCATTCATGTACTATTTTTTTTTATACATACGTCTTAATTCATTCAAGATTAAGTTAAAAAACTGCTACTTGAGATTATTTTAACTCAGTTAAAATAATAAAATCTAGTGATTATAAAAACTTTAAAGTTTTTTCTTATAATTTATAGAAGGTTACAAATTATCAATTTTAAATCTATTAATGTTTAAACTGCGTATACGATGCATAAAACTTCAAACGCTATGTTTGATGTTGATTCACTACTACATATCTAAAATAAATTATTGCGCTTTTATCATAATCACAGACGACATTATTTTATTAATATACATACTATTTGCTAATTATAATATAACAATTTTATTTTTTAACCTTGATGGAGTTCGTACTGTGAAAATCAAGGGACACAGATCGCATTTAGAACTGTCACTTCCGGCGTTCGAATTTTTTAGAAATTCCGAGCAATAAAATTGTTTGATTGTTTATATATATATTATTGTTAATGAATTAATTTTATTATATTTAGCTGTTAATTGAATACATTAGAATTAATAGCAGAAGCACTCTTTTCAGCTAAAATATTCAAGATTATTTCAAAATATATTAATCAAAATATGTACATTCTTGTAAAAAATAATCTAACACTAAAATCTTTTTTTCTTGCTCACAGCTATACAAGCTCTTTTGATAAACCTCTCTAGAGTGACCTTTACTAATGTTCTACCCACCTGCCCTCAAATTCTAGATAAACATTAACATAGTTATCATAATTGTAATAACATTATTAAAAGAATTTATATAAAGTTTATATAATATTCTTATAGAAATTATTTGATCCATTTATCTAATATACACACGCACTTTAATCAAATTGATTAATGCATTCTATTTTAAAAATTATACAATCACTTAATAATTTTATTGATGTAGGTGGTTAGAACTATAAACAATAAAAAATTTAATTACTGGAAGTATATTTTTATTACCAGTCTGGAAACTGGTAGGATAGACAGTGCAACAAAAATAAACTGCTTTTTAATTATCCTTTTAAAAAAAATTAAATGATCAATTGATTAAAAAAAATATTTAAAATTATTAAATCGCAGAAAGTAACAATAATGTAAAAAAAAAAATTTACATTTTACATAAAACATAACTGAATAGTTAGTTGCTTGGTAGGTCATGTGATATTCGTACAATGGAAGAGACAGATTGGGCTTTGGTATTAGGATATTTAGCTACAATTATTGATATACCATTATTTTATATGTTGAGTCTTATATTCCCCATGCCCTATACATACTTATCAAAAATACTGAGAAATATGAAGAATGAGAAGTAATCAGAAATAAATAGTTTGTCATTCAAGAGATCATGTGACCTTTGGTTACAAAAAGTAACTAAGCCAAGCTGCAATCTAGGGTTCTTTAGTTTTTGAGTCTATTATTCTGCTGCTGCACTAAACCAAACAGGGCAGTTAAAAGCATGTTTTGCAATGGCTATATGCCAACATATAGCACATGGTGATATTTTCATATTTTAACTTCTTCTATACAAACTTTTATTTTGAAGCATTTTCAATATTTTGCCTCATTGAAGCTTTCCATTGCCTTGCCATTCTCAGCTATGATGCCAGTTAATAGTATACCTCTTTAGAATAAAGGTTCTAAATAGTGTCTTTATGGCATAAAAAAAATCTGCCTCTTTCATGTTTTACAAGGTCTATTGCTATTCAATCATTCATATAACTAATCAATAAATATTTTTTAAAAAAAAATTTGAGTGGCTTTATTACTTGAGAGTGCATAAGTAGTTCGAGTACCCAAGGTACGAGCTGGAGTTGATGAATCTTAATTTCCAGATTTTGGCACTCTACCACTGCACTCAACCATACAGATAATATATTCCTTTACAATAGCATAGCATTCCACAAACTAAAACACTGACATATTAATATTTTGATCTTACCATCACATTTTTTGAATCTTATGGAGCATTCTTGAATGACGATTTTCCAGTATTTTTATGTCGTGCTCATAAAGAGCCCAAGGTTTACATCCATAGCATAAATTTAACATAATAGCAACTTTACATACTTTATAATTTGTTAAATACATCAGGAGTACATTATCGTCTATGCTCCACTGTAATATCTAGGTTCATCTTTCTGTACAAAAAGCTACTGTATCAAATCTTTATATTTATATTCAAAATACAGGTAGGCCTCTATTTCCATATCTAATTGGTACCTGAAAGATGTATGAAAGTTGAAATGCATGAAAGAAGAGTAATGTAAAAAACATCAAAAAGGTTTTTAAGTATTTATTTTTTATTGATTAGTATCTGTTGTATTCTTTAGAAATTTGTCAAGGGATAATTGCATTTTACTCTTCTTTTTCTTTCCTTGATAAAAAGTTCTGTAACATTCTGTGACTTTTTCTACATACATAAGATATACATTGTCCATTGAGATCACATTCTTTCATGATTGTTGATCAGTTTAAATTATATTAATGACCAATTGAAGCAAATGATTTGCTGTGAACACCTAATCCATCTTTCTCTCGATTGTATGAAGGTTATGAAACTGATTTATTTTTTTCTATATCAACATTGCTGTTTTTTTCATTTTCCAACCATGTTATTAAATTAATGAGGATGAATTTCTTCACCAAAACAGAAATTTAAAAATGTAATAAACTTTTCTTAAACCACAGTAATTTATAAATATCTGCACTTAAATGTTATCCTAAGAAAAACTATTAACAAATGCCCTCTTATTAAAGGTTAGTACATTTGAATCAAGGTATGTCCTAATATTTATACTAGTGCTAAGCTTTAATAAATACACATTCATTGATAGCTTTTCTCAGGATAGTGTTTATGTGCAGATATTTATAAATCAAAACAGAAATGTACATAAAGTGATAGCACGTGTCCTAACATAACTGACAAGGACACAACTTATCAACACACACTAACTCAAGATGTCACTGCTCAAGATTAAATCTGTGATGCCAAAAATGGACATGATTAATGTTGGAGAGGAACTGAGAAGGACATGATAGTATGCATGTTTTGCCATCAAAAATACAAAATGTATATAAAATAGAAAAGGAGAGAACCACCTGTATTAAGATTATTCTATCGATTATCCCTTGAACTGGAAGATATAATAAAATCATCAGTATATTGAAAATCTAAAAGCCAAGAAGATTGTGTTCTTGACTTTGTTTATAATCAGTCAAAACTGTTGAAAAGTTCATCATAAAACTTTTTTACAAATTGTTTAAAAAAATTCATCATAAAAATGAAGTCAGCACATATCTCTGTTAATACCATTTTTATTTCAAATTCACCAGATTTTCCCTTTTAATAATGATGCTTCTTTATGTAAAAGCTTCATGATATCAACATATTATTATGTAAAAGCTTCATGATATCAACATTCAATGGATAAATCCTCAATTCCAAACATGGCCAGAAATTTTTTTGATTAACTGAATCAAATTGATATGACATCTTTAAATATGATATGATTTTTGCATTTTGTGGCAATAAAATTGTGTTTATATTGCTTGTTGACTGGCCAGTCCACTGCTAATCACTTCCCTAAGATAGAAAGCACCCTATCCAATGATATTTTTGAAAGTACTCTTGATGAAATTGGTGACAGTTATTCCATGTTAATCATCACATTCTCTTCTCTCCTTTATTTTTCTAAAATTGGAACAATAGAGATAGGCTTGAAATCAGAAAGTACAAATTGTGTGAGTTTAGATATTTGAACTGTTATGATTCCAACACCTAGCATTATATTTTATATTTTGATATAGATATATTTCATTTTTAATAGTACAAAAAGCTAATATGACTTGTCAAGATGAATACCTTTTGTCCAATAAAAATAAATTGGTAGAAATAATGTACTGTCATCCAAAAAAAAATTTCATCTGTTTAAAAAGTCACAATTATTATTTAATTGAATTGTAATATCTGTTTTTATAAAACGAACGCACAATGTCATTTGAAGCACTTATTCATGTTATATGTAGTTAATTAATTAAATATAATTCTTTTAAAATAAAGAGTGTTAAAACATTAAAGTATTTTATTACTGAATTTCCTGTTTTCATTTATAAACTTCAAGAATTAAGATAGTTATAAGAATCTTTAAAGACAATAGATGAAAATCATAGCAATGTCACAAAATATTTATAAATTTAAAACTATAATAAAGATTAATGTATGTTAATAGATGTAATAAGTAGGACTATTTGCATCATCTATGAGTGAATGTTGAATGTATAGAAAATTTTAACTTTCCAAATACACACAACTTGTTAGTAATAACACACAAATAGACATCACAGGTTAGTAATTACACAACATTTCAAGTAGTAGTATTCTCCAATCTTCAGGTGTTGCTGGCCTATATGCACAGTGACAATATTCACTTAGAAGTTGAACTCACACCTTTAGATTCTTGAACATCAAATTTAAGACAAATGCTCTAACCAACTGAGCTATATTGTCAGTTGGTTAGAGCATTTGCCTTAAGTTCAATATTCAAGAGTTTAAAGGTGTGAGTTCAACTTCTAAGTGAATATTGTCACTGTACATATAGGCCAGCAACACCTAAAGAAGAGTGGAGAATAATATCACTAGAAACATTGTGTAATTACTAAGGTGTATTGTCTATTTGTGTGTTATTACTAGCAAGTTGTTTGTATTTGGAAAGTTTAAATAAAGTTTAAAAATTGTTTATATATTCAACATTCACTCAAAGATGATGGAAATAGTCCAACATATCACATCTAATAATATAACATCATCACAACCCTTCTAACATATGTTAATGTTTTGTTTGTGAATTTCTACAACCCTATGTACGGGGTGTATTGATCAAGTTAATAATATATATGCAATATATATTGATAAAGGTACTGAAATATTGAGATTATTAATTATTATTGCAAGAATGTATAGATTCCACTTATTAAAGAATTGATGTTTCTCTTTCTAAGTTCTTAATATTCGATTGAAAACTCTTTCAATATTTTCATGTCATTTTCAAAACTTATCTGTTTTATTGACATTGGTATTGTAAGAGAATTCTCTCAAAGAATTAAAACATAGGATTCCTAAAACAAGTGGAGAAAACAAAAAGTATGCATATATATGTTACATTAAGACTGCACTAACCACTCATCTATGATTTGAAAGTACTTTTGCTATAGATTTGCTAAGAAGATTATTCTTAATGATGGTGCATAAAATTTTGAAGATTATTTAGCTTTCTGGGTATGGTAATGTTATATAAACTTTTATAAAGTTATATCTTCACTGAATTTTGCATATAATTAATAAATGATAATATTGTCTTTAAAAATGGTTGGTAAGAAACTATAGCATTATTTGGTAAGACAGAGGCAATTCACTTATTGGAATCCTTCAGAAAAATGTTTGCAGCAGAATTAATTAAAAGACAGTATATCAAGATTCAAATAAACAAACTTAAGAACCAGCATATGATATAACTGGGTATATTTATTTCACAAATTGGTTTATATTAACATTGTAAATTTTATATTTTGACTTTTTTTCCCTTTGGAGTTAGAAGTCATATTTGTTTATCAATGGTTTCCAATGATAATAATAATGTCACATGATCATTATTTCTTATGCTTGCAAACTAGTCTGGGGATATTAGATGAATAGGCACTAGGTGGGGATTTTATGCACAAGCCTTCTGGCATCCATTGATTACTCTGGATTGCATTAAATAGCATTATTGTATGGAGAGTTTTGCTGTTTTAATAATAGTTATTGAGCAAGCATAAGAAATGTTGATCACATGATGTTTAGTGATTATAAGCATTCTTAATAATATTATGCTAAACTGAGGAGGGCAATGAAATATCGAAAAAATGGTTTATGTGTTAACAAGTAGAATATTTATTATTGCATAATCTTTTTAAGTTTACTTTATTTGTTTATATGCAAAAAAATAACATGATAATTAAATTTATTTTCATTTTATGATAAGTTAACTTGTATGTTTTTGTATATAAGTTCTCGGCCTAAAATTAGATCAGATTGAATAAAGAATTAGGGCACTATAGCAAAGCAATAACTTAAGATTCTTATTGAAAAGTTATTTAATCAATCATAAACTTTAGTAAACATTTTACATTATTAAGATGCATAGTTATTGTTATTATTTTTTAATATTTCTATAACATGCAATGTACTATTTCTTTTTAAAGCAAAAATAATAATTTATACAATGAATGTTAAATACATCACCAACAGATTACATCAAGACAGCTTTCTGATATCATGCAAACTGTGACTTTCACATTTTTTGCATATTTAACCATATCTGGGTTTGTTGTTTTTTTTTTTCAAGTATTTTCCCTTAAGGAAGTAACTTTAATTATAATATTTGAACTTTGATTGAAAAAAAGATTAGATTTCTATTTTGTTTTTTGTTATTGTTGTTTTTATTCATTTATTATAACAACATATATATATAATAATCACTGAGAGTTCATAAGGAATTCGAGCACCGAAAGTGATATTCGAAGCTGTGATCCATGAATCTTGCAAAACTCCAATCAGCCCAGTCCTCAAGTGTCCATCAATCTAAAATTTTGATTTTTTTTTAAAAAAATTCAAGAATGAATTGCATTGTGAAGTAAAACAAAAAATTATCAAAATATAATTTTTTTATTCTGTTTGCATATAATAAATAATTTATTTAATTTTCACAAATTATTTGATTTTTTTTTGTAATTACTATTCATCAGAACAATAGAATAGATAAAATGTAATTTTATTTAGTTTTATAAAACTATTCAATTAACTTCTTTTATTTACTAGAGTATGTTTTGATTATTATTATTCAAGTTACAAACTTTAAATTTTTTTATAGAAAATGTTTTCTACTTTTGTTGTAATTATTTTTTTTTAAAAAATCAAATAGTTTATTGCTCCAGAGGTTCCTGTGAAAATTCAAATGATGTTTGAGCACAGAAGTGGGAAATTAAGCACAGTATAAAAATTAGTAATCTTCCTCTCTCTACTATCCTAAACTATCTGTTGTAAATTTAAATAATCAATAATTAGATGATGGTAGTGCAATTTATTAGATCTCATCATCAGATTATTTTCTAATTTTTGCTTTTACATTTAAGGACTTGGTATTTAGAACTAGAATGAATTTAGTTATGCATCTATCAATTACTTTTAAGTTATTTTTAGTATCAGGTTAAAAGTCTCTAAAATTCAATAAATTCTAAAGTTCTGAATCCAAATCTGCTTGTATAGTTATATAGATCTGTGACTAAATCAGGAACTAAAAATTTTAGTTGCCTTAGTTATTCTCTAATGATAAACATCTTTTTTCTTGACTACAGATAATATCATCACAACATCATTTCATTTTTTTAATTTGCAGCAGTGTAAATAGTAATACTCTTTCTACTATCTATTGTAAGTTTGAGTTGTTTTAGCACTCATTATCTGTCTAGTTTCTTACTATTAACTTTTTTCAGTGAAGAGTATTTAATTCTCTTTCATATATTCAGAAGCCAACATCCAGAAATTAGACTATTATTTAGAGTTTGTTCATTACTCAGTTTTATAATAAACAATTAAGTAGTTGTGCAAATACAGTGTATTGCTACTCCTTATGTAAATGCTGAATCCTTCTCATCAATAGTAACAACAATTTTATGGGTGTTGAGAAATTATCATTATTTAAATTGATTAAGATACTTAACATAAATATCTTTAGAATTAAAATTTTTTAGAAAGTTTACTTTAATGACAGAAGTAAGATTAGTTATAGCCAAGATCAACATAAACATAGAATTTTTTCACTGATTTATTAGTGTTCATGATAAGTTAATTACTCTATCTTTTTTATGATTATCTTCTCTCTCTTTCTCTCATATGTTCAAATATTATATGTACTCTTAAGTTCAAATGAGTTAATATTTTTTGTATTGATAATAAATTGTAACTAAAAATACTCATCAATTAAGAATCAGTGTTACTGTTGAATATGATACTTCATTCTTACTATTCTGCCTCTCTTTGGATGGAGAAGTTAATATATAAATATGAGAAAATACCTAGAAGTTTTGAATGAAAACATAATTTTCATTCAAATGTATATATAATGTTTAAATACAAGTATATTATCCATGCTGAACTTAATGTAATTAGAAGGAATTTGAATTCAGATTTTCAAGCCCCCTACAGTTATCTACTTCATTCAATATAACTGATACACATGACCACATAATGTGAAAAAGATAAATGATATTTCATACTGAATGAGCATTCATCAGTTGGTCCAGATCATACATATAATCAGTGCTCAATTTATATTAGGATAGAAAATCTTCAAATTTTAGTGGATAGACTTCAATCTTCTCTATCTTCCAACTCTTCAGCAATCCATATTATTGAAAATCTGATGGTGGAAGGCTCAAAACCCTCGTTGATACTAATCCTGTCCATTGGGATTTGAAGATTTACTATCTTAATATAGACTGAGCACTGATTAGATGTATGTGTGAGATTATGATCTGGATCAACTGGTGAGTATGAAATATGTATATTAGAGACCTTTTTTCACATGTATGTGGTCATGCATGTCAGTTGTATGGGATGGAATGGATGGATGTAGGAGCTTGAAAATCTGAGCTCAAGTCTCTTGTAATATATATATATATATATATATATATATATATATATATATATATATATATATATATATATATATATATATATATATATATATTATTTTGGTTACTTGTAGCTTTCTGATCTTAGTAATATTTTTCTAATAAATGTAATCAATACTATTTTTCTTTAGAGTGTCTCTAAGATAATCTTTCCAATATAATCAGGATTTGCTTTTCCTACGAAAACCATGTTCAAGTTCATCATAAATTACTTTTTTAGGAAGTCTGTTATCGTTAATTTTAATCCAATGGAAATCTGGTTTTCAATATTATAATCTAATTCCTATAAATTCATAATTGAGTAAGAAAAGGTAAAAGTTGAAATTCAAGGCTTTTACAATGGACCAAGCATGCTTTTGGCAGACCACTGCCAGAGTCATAGTGCTGTATTAATTTGGCAGGTGAAAATTACGTCTAAATTTGGACGCAGTTTATTATCTATAGGCATAATTTTCAATTGCTAAATTAATATGGCACTATGTTCTGGCAATGGTCTTCTAATACTTAGAGCATTTTAAAAGTCTTGGATTTCAACTTTTACCTTTCCAATACTTGATTACAATGAGTTTATAAGAATTACATTAATTAGAGAAAAGGTAATTAAATATTTAGAATTAATAATATAATCTCTAATGTCTTATCCATTAAATTCAAGAATGTAGTATTTTTTTTATATGGCATCCTGCTTTTAGAATCATACTGAGCCAACTTAATAAAAAATTTCTATTGCCTTTATATTATGTCAGTAAAGGTCTAAGTCTCATTTGCCATATCAATAAGTTGAAAAAAGTAATATCTCTACATATAATTATTTAAGTTGCAGTAATTATTTCACTATGATTAGATACTTTTATCATTTTGTTTATAATGTGCAGTAGTAATTCATTGCACTCTGTTATACATCGATATCTATCCCAACTATATATTTCAATAAAATTATCAAAATATTCAAAATGATTCACATTCTTAAAGTATTAATCATTCTTTTGCTGAAGATTTTTATTTGCCACTGATTGGTAAAAAAACTTGAGTCCCCTCCTCCACCCCAACATTTAAAAACATTCTGTAGATCCTGTCTTAAATTACAAGAGTAAAATAATCATCAGTTATTGAAAATCTGGATTAAATTCTTGATTTTTGCTTCTAATCAGTTCAGATTTAAACTCCACTATTAACTGCATATTACATATTGATACTTACTTTATGAAGATATCTATAAAGTATTCCAAAAGACCATTATCAAAAAATGGGGAAATGTTATTAAACTACAACACTATTGCTTAACATCACTTTCATTTCAAATGCCTCAAATTTTTCATCAGCAGTAATTCAGTTTCCTCTCATTCCATTTTGTAAGCAATGTAAAATACAAATAAATAGACTTTAAAACCAAGTAATTTCAAACATTTCTACAAACTTGTTCAATTATTGGATCAAAATAGCTTGACCAAATTTATAAAAGATAGGTATAGATCACTGTTTTGGTCAAGCATTGGTAGCTTAGCAGTTAGCATAGCTGCCTTCCAAACAGCTGGCCCGGGTTTGCCCCATCAATGCATTTGACATATAAAAAAAACACTGTTTTCCTCTTGACACTTTTCTTGCATTTGACTGACAATAAAAAACATGTGTGTGGTGTTTCTTGATTCTTTAAAACCACATTGAGTCTCTTATAAGTATTCATGTGTGATTGGAAGCAACCTATTGGAATTAATCCTTGAAAATACGATTGCTGTAATGCATAAGAGTATTTCAGTCAAGGTAGGCTTTTTTATTTTCTTTATTTTTATAAAGTGGAATAAATCTCATTTCCATTTCTGCAAATAAAGTATTTATGTTTCCATGTTAGAATTGGTTTATTATAATTATTTTTCTTGACATTATTTATGTTTACAAATATTCAAAGTGGCTTTTAATGGCATTTTTTATTATTAGTCAACGATGAAAAAATTATGAATTAACTTTGATTATGAAAAAATACATGTTTTTTCTGCTTTTCATTAACACAAAAAATTATAATTATTAATATATCAATAGACAGTTTTAGTCAATATTTTTTTCTAATACAGTTTATATATATATATGAATATACAGTAGAATAATAACTGTTATTAGAACAAATAATTTTTTATCGTTATAAGCTGATTATTTTATCTAGCGTATTAATTAATTGTTATATACAGTATTAGAAAAAAACGATTATAAATTATCCCTTATATTATGTTGTTGATGTCATATAATAATTTAAAATTTATTAATATTTTGTGTATATATCATGAAAAAATAAAGCCATACTCATTAAAATGCATATAAAACTCAAATTGATCAAAAATGTACTAATTAAGACTCTGCATAATTTAATGCCGTGTCAGAATGTCATGTTCTGGAGTATCTGATCCTCAGATTGATTTCAGTTCCGGCATGTCAGGTGCAAAAAAATCATTCAATTATTTTTTTTAGTAAGCTTAAGGATGTTTATTTGTCAATATAACCTAACTTTGAATCTAATCTGGACAAACTTGAATTCTAATCAGACTTATGGTCACAACTAACTGGTTATTAATCCAATATCATTTGATAAAAACTTTTTCTTAGCTAAAGAGTAAAACAAGGATGAAAAACTGCTCAAACCCTCACTATTGGCATTGAGTAAACTTGGAAAAGCTCTTTTTTTATTCTTTCTCTATGAGGGTCTGATTAAAAAGTTTTTTTTTCATTCTATCTCTATGAGGGGCTGTCGAAAATTTCCTTACCTCTACAGAAAGCTATTTAAAAGCTGTTTTACCTACCATACACATACATGAACTTACACATATATATATACGTAAATAGCTGGATCTGTTTTCTTCTAAATGTTTTTTTTTTTTGCTTTTTATTCAGCATTTTAAAATGTAAACAGATATACGTTTTTATCCATATTCTATGATTTAGTTATATTTTGTATTCCTTTTGTATTTTAATAATAATAGTAATATAGTCTTAAATTTTCTATTAAATTATATATAAATATATTAATAAAAAGTAAATTATTAATAGCAAATATTATGTTTTGCATGTGGTTAACACAATAGTAGAATTACAGGTAGTCCAGAAGATTTCAGAATTGATTCTCAAACAGAGTAACAAAATAAGAACTCAGCTCAAATTAAATGAATAAAACTATCAGATGCTCATCTTAACCAACATGGTGCTTGAACGTCGCAGATCGTTCCAAATCTAATATTGTATTTGACTATTCAAGTATCACAGAATTATAGTATTTAAATTAATTTATATATTTCAAATCCAAACAAAACATTTTTTATAATATAAATATATTATTATTATCAAGAAATTATAGAAACATAAGAGTTCAAATTAGAGCATATTAAGTGTAGCATTGATGATTCATATTAAATAACCACTTATCCAATTTATTTTTAAATTTATTATTAATAATTTTACTATTTATTATTAGTAATTAATCTAATAATGTAAAAGCATAATATATCTTTTCTTTTTTTGTATTTAGTAAATTTAAACCAGTAGTGTATTCTTATATTAATTATAGTAATAATAATAAGTCAGATGTCACATGACTTATATATAGCTTGCACTTACAAATATGTAAAATTAAGAGCATGCTAATAGCTCTAAACAAGCTTTTTTTTTTATTTATGATAAATGCTACTACAAGAGAAGACATTCAAATCATTTTTATCTTGGATTGTCCCCTTCCCCAGACCGGTTTCGACCTATGGGTCTCTTCAGTGAGGAGTTGGGACATTAGATTTAAAAAAAAACAACTCAAGCAAAGCATTTATCTAAAAGTTAATTGTTAGAAGAAGATCTGAAACTTTTAGACATCTATAAAGACATGTAGATGTCTAAAAGTTTCAGATCTTCTTCTAACAATTAACTTTTAGATAAATGCTTTGCTTGAGTTGGTTTTTTAAATCTAATGTCCCAACTCCTCACTGAAGAGATCCATAGGTCGAAACCAGTCTGGGGATGGGGACAATCCAAGATAAAAATGATTTGAATGTCTTCTCTTGTAGTAGCATTTATCATAAATAAAATAAAAAAGCTTGTTTAGAGCTATTAGCACGCTCTTAATTTTATATTAATTATGTAAAAATGTAAATGAGAAAATTTAGTTTTAATTTTTAGGATATAAATAATTTTAATATTTTTAAAACCATTATTATAAGACTTTATTTTATTTAAACATTTTAAAATCTTATGAGTTATATACATAAAAATATATTTATTTAGTGAATATCTTAAATTTATTGTATATATTAATGAATAGATTTAAAAATTAAAGTACCATGAAATTATTATAAAAGATGTATTTATTAGAAAAAGCAAATGCAAAACATTTTGATGAAATGATATTTTTTAGGATTTAAACATACCAATCCTACTCCCATTGCATATCCACTACCATTGAGAAAAATGAATATTTAAAAAATTTTAAATATAGGATTACAAATATACCAGAGAAAATAAATTTATTAGAGTGATTATGATGGTTGAAACCAAAGTTAAAAATAAAGTTTATTAATTATAGCATTTTGTTTGAAATTACTTTGTATAGAGCAAACTTGGACATTAAAGAAAAGGGAAAGGATTGGAATCTCTCGAAATGATAATGCAGAAAAAAAAAGATAATATATTTTAAGGTATTAAATGCAAGAAGTAATTTTACTTGTTATAAAAATTTTAAAAAAAGAACTATAGTGAACATATAATTACAAGTAGAAGAATTGTGTCAAGCGTTGGTGGCCTAGCGATTAGCGTAGCTGCCTTCCAAACAGCCGGCCCAGGTTCGCTTCCCAGTCAATGCTTTGACATTTAAAAAAAAAGTAGAAAAATTGTGAATAATGGATTGGAAGAAACTGTGAAAGATGAGAAGAAAGAGACAAAAAAAACCTTAATAGATGGTTTTAATAAGGAAAATAGCTACGCACTTTTGAATCATAACGCAAATGGCTCCCTAATCAAAATTCAATATATTACTTTAAAATTTTGAATGTCACATGACTTCCAATAATCTAACCATTCTAATTTATTATGCAAATTTATTTTTTAAGTACTTTTTAAATATTTCACAGTTATAATATATACTAATCTTGTTCATTTACTAAAAATTTAATAATCCATATGCCAATTATATATATATATATAATTCAAAACAAAAATCATATTATAGATAGCATTTCAATTTTAAAATCTTCATCTATGATTAATGATAAGTATATAATTAATTAACAGTTAAAATAAATTAAATTCAGCTTATTGTAATTGTTTTATTCAGTTAAATATGCTTTCTACATATGTTGAGTATATTTTGTGTGAATCAAATTAAAGGTACTATATTAAATGTTTATTTCTATGAATATATATATTTAAAACACATCAATATTCCGTTATGCATAATGATGAGTGAAAATTAATGCATATTGCATAAAATATAAAGTAACTATTAAAAATTTAAAAGATATAGAACATTAGAAAATGGGCTATTTGAAAGAAAAAAAGAACTAGACAAAAAGTGAAAATAGTTTTTCCTCCAATATTTAAGTACTTCCCATTATTATTTCTTTCTGCTTACCATTATTTCAAAATTAAGTATTTTTTAACACTTAAAATCACTTTGTCTTAAACTTAATGTTTGTTGTTCCTTAATCTGTAGCTGCTTTTTTAGTTTTCACTGCATATCATTTAGTTTTAGAGTAAAAATTAACTTTTCTATAAAACAATTTTCTATGATGTATTTTATAATTAAAACAGTTATATTAAATATTAAATCTTGAAATATTTTTATGCCAACTCAGAAATACTTAATTCTTTCATTATGCTCTTTTTTCATAAAAATTATAATAATAATAATAAAATTATATATGACAAGTATATAAATATATATATTAATAATAATTATACTCAAAAAGCCTGTTTGGCACATGATTTTGTACCACTTTCAAATGTTAAGCATCTATTTTAACATTAATCAATTATTACAGATAGAATACCATCTAGTGTTCCATAATGAGAATAAAATAACAACAATAACAAAGCACTGGTGGCCTAGCAGTTAGCGTAGCTGCCTTACAAACAACTGACCTGGATTCACTTCCCAGTCAATGCTTTGATATATAATAAAAAACAATAAAAAATAAAGCATTAATAAAATAGATTTTTTTTTCATACAGATATTTAATCTAACTTTAAAAAATTGACTATATAACATAACAATATCTATAATAAATAATATACACTACACAATTTATGGATTGTTTGTTATTATTAACTAATACAACTTTATATGTACTACCTTATATAATTTTCCATTCATTTTTAACTCTTATAATGCATGACTCATTTAAAACGAGAAGATTTGACATCACTCTAAATCGGCTACTTTTTATCCCACGTATACATATGATATGTCATTAGAAAGAAAATCAAAAGTTCTGTAAGATGGTGCCCTCTTCAGAGTTATTTTACAAGTAAAAAATCAATAAAAATGACCATATATGTCAAACAAAACCAAAGCACCGCCTCCTCACCAACTTTTCTTGAATCTTATTGGCTGTCCCACTTCTGTCAGAAAGGGTAATGGCTGCCAAAAAGTAAAAAGTTACGTTCGTTTTGATTTTTATTACGAAAATGATAAACGAATGTTTACAACATTTTAAACAATATTTGAATTGAATTACAAATTATTATTGATAAAATAATACTAAAAATCAAATTATTTTAGAAAAATAGTTAAGATATTACCAAGAATTATTTATTTATTGCTACATATTGATCGTAACGTAAAGTGAAAAAAAAAAGATTGCGTCAGCAATCTTTTTTGGTTGGTTGAATAGCGGTTACTTTTATTTCACTGCAATTGAATATTTTTTAAATTATAAATCAAATTTTATTTTTGAAAAGATTTTCGTTTGCTTTCGTATTCTGAAAATTCAGTAATATACTTTTTAGAAACGAAACTAACGTATTTATATTATTAAAAGTGATCTATTTTAACAATAGATTTTGTTAAAGTTGTGAGTTGGCCAATTACAAGTTTTGATTTTTAACTCATTCGGCCAATTATATAATCATTGTTCAAAAGGTTAATTGACTAGTTGTTATTTAAATTTATTGAAGTTTTATAAATATTTATACAATTATTTAAGTTATGCTTAATATAAAATGTTTTGTATCTTTGTCTTCTTTTTGAATTTTAAATAAATTTAAAAGTTCAATATTTTTGTCATATTTATTTTATGTCCATATGTTAACTAACAAATGTATAAAGTAGAATTTATTATCTTTCCTATTAATGGCATTGTTATGTTCTTTGACTCTTACCTCTGTTTTCCTGTTTGTCCATAGTAAATGATATCACAATGATCACAATTAATTTTATATACAATTCCTTTTTTGTATTTTATATTGCCTTTTTTAGTTTATAATTACCCATTAATTTATTCAAACTTTTATTATTTGACCATCCAATACTTATATGCTTATTAATATAATTTTTGTTTTTATTAACGTATTATAAATTTTGGAATAATGTGAATGTTTGAACCACTACTTATTTGAACTATTGTTACTATCATCATTGCAATCATTTTGCATAGAAATGTTATTATTTAATATAGATTTTTTAAAATTAAAAAATATATATTTAAAAAGTTTAGGGTTATTTCCATAATCTTTATATAATTTACTATAATAAATAATAGCATTTCTACATTAGCACCATCTGTTGTAAGCTTGAGTAATCAGTATTTACTAGATGGTAATGCAATTTATTAAATTCAAGATTATTCATGTCAGTTCAAATTGGAAATTTTGTTTCATGACCTTTCATCATATTGATTGCTTATTTAAATATTTTATAAATACGTATTAAATGTAATACTATATTACTAATTAACATTTTATTTTAATGTAAAATTGGAATTTTTTTTTTAATCTTTCTTAAGTTTATTTAGATGTTAATAATGATTTATTTTTGTATATGTTATTTGGTAAAGTTGCAAACTTCATATAGATATATTAAAAAAAATATTGAACAAGGAGAGAAAATCAGAATGAAAAATCTATAAAGATCAGCTGTATTGTATCATCAATTTTACTAATAATACATATAGTTAAAAGTGTCAGGATTTTGAGTGATGTATTATCATGTCTAAATATAAATATAAAATTAAAAACACTGAAATACTATATACTATTAAATATATCAACCAAGAACTGATTTTCATCAGAAACCATAACTAAATAGTAAAAGATATTCAACTTACAGAGTTTTTCCAATTACGTATATATAAAATGATTTGGTGAATTTTTATTGGTTATCATTGCAAGTTTTAACCAATTATCTTTCAAATATGAAAATTATATTGACAGATTGCATAAATGTTGTTGAACTATTTCAATTTTTATTATGACCTCATATATAGAAAAACTTTCAATTTCATTATATATATAAACATTACCATATTTGGAATGTACCTATTACGTATAGAATATGCATAGTTAATATATATGAAAATTTAAATAGAAGTAACAATATCTCTGGAAGATTATAACTACCACTTATATGTCAATAAAGTAATGAATAGAATGGATTATATAACACACATTATTTAAGCTGTGGAATGTTTTAAACATTCATTTTTAGACATTGTTGAAAATAGGAATAGAATTTATATATTAGGCAGATTTAAATACACAAGAAAATTAGTCTGCAATAACAATTAAATGTTTAGAGGTTAAGGACAATGTCTTATTTTTAACAACCTCATAATATTAATAAAAACTCAGTTTTGTGAATGTAAATATTAAACATGTATAGCTTAATGCATATAAAATTTCACTAGAAGTAACAACACCTCCAGAAACTATGTATAAATAATATACATGCATCAATAAATACAGAATACAATAAACCTATATTCTATGCAGTTATTGATGCATAGGTGTGTTTTATATATAGCTTCTGAAGATGTTATTTCAATTTAAATTATATATAAAACCAAAACAAAACTTTCCATGTAGTAGCACTACCCAGTGCAAATCAGAATAATCAATGGATGCAAAAAGGTTTGCACATAAAATCCCTATCTAGTACCTATTCATCCAATATTCCAGATGAGTGGGTATTAGATAGAGATTTTATGCACAAATTGTCTTGCATCTATTGATTACTCTGGCTTGCACTGGGTGGCACTACTGTATAGAGAGTTTTGCCTCTGTTTTAACAGCTTGCATATGAAATGGTGATTATGATATATATATATATGGATATGTTTAAATATATAACAAATTGAAACATTTGTTTTTCACTTATTTACATTTAATAATTTACATTAATTAAATAATCAAAGAGTTTATTGCAAAGGATTTCATAAGAAGCTTGAATACCAAAAGGCATGGGGCAGAACCGCAATCCATATACCTTGAGCTTAAGAATCCACCACATTCCTACTGCATTAAACTCTTCAGGGCAAAATTTACACTTTACATATAAAATCAGTGTTTAAACAATTATTCAATACATTTATCAACTTTGAGAATTATTACAAATACATATTTTTATACTTTTTCTTGGATAAAAGATGTTTGATGAATTCAAAAGCAAAACTTTTGCTGAACAATAAAAACTCATAATTTCTTTGTATTGAATATCTATTATTTAGTTGAGTTTTCTGGAAAAAAAACCAATCATTAGTTAAAATGTTTAATACTATATATTATTTACATATATGAAGTGCGGATTATATTATTTGTTTCTTAAGTTAGTTTATTTGTGATATTCCCATTATGTATATATTGTTATAAAACGATTGTTTTTGTTTATATTAAAACCTTTTTAAAGCATTCAGGTTCACATATTACTTTGATTCTTATTTAAATTGTCATTTGTTCGCACTGCTTCTGGATGTTATAATGCATTGCGCATATATTTGTATGTCAGAATTATATTTTTAATAAAGTGACATATCTTAAATTTTTCCATGAGAAAAATGTTAAATCATACAAATATGTAAAGACCAATGTTATCATGTTTTCATTTCTTAAATCTCATCGGTATTCTGAAAATATTATTATAAAATTCTTTGTTTTTTTTTCTTAGGTACTTCAGCTGGACCAGGTTTGGATTAATTTGCTGGAGATCTTGAAAATTCAATGCTGAACCATTTGCAACACTAAGCTGGTTCTGCATGTTGCATGGCTCTTCATTGACTTTTCTAGATCCCCTCTTCCTTCATTTTTAATTCTTATGGATTAAATTAGCAACATTTAAATGCAGAGTTCATCTTCTGACAACTTAATAACACTCTACCACCGGGAAGTTTAAAAGTGGAATATGCGACATTAAAACACTCTTTTTAAGTTTGAATTTAAAAAATGTACAAACTATTTTAAGAATTTTTATATATTTTTTTGTTTCTTTTAAAAAATAGATTTTTCCCCTAGCCCTTCCTATTTTAGCCCACTAGTAATAATTTTTAATTCTAAATATTCAGTCAAAAGATTCGGTTTAAATATTTAAAGATTAGCTTATAGAAGAAATTTCCAAATGTTGTATGTATAAAAGTTTATAGATATGTGACAATTATCTGTGCATAGATATGTATGTGTGTGTGGATGGGTGAGTCCGCGTAAATATGTAGATAAAAATGTAAATGTATGTAGAAATTACAAGAGGATATCTGTTTTAGCATTGTAAAAGTTATTCGTCAAAATAATTGTTGTTCTTTGTAAAATCATATTATTGAAAAATAAGACATTTAAATTAATATTCTATAAGCGGAAAGTACGTAATATGCAACTAAAATTATAACAGTTGTTTTTAAACAATTTTGTATTTCCAAATTCTGAGTAAATAATTAAAACAAACTGGGGAGAAAGAACTCCATTTGATAGCTAATTAATTTAAACAGACAATGAGTAATTACATACGTCTGAAAATAAGACAATTATTAATTAATCACTATAATTCACAATTCAATTGTGAAATGTAGTCTTTATGACTATAACAACACACCTCAATGTTTATTTATTTTATCTGCCAAAATTATTTTAATATTTTGTTTTTATAAACCATAGTTAAAAATATGTATATTGTATATATCTTTTATCTTTTTTTTTTAATTTGAATTGATATGTGTATATTTGTGAATTTTGGTTTTTATGCGATTTATATTAAGGTGCCCATTCAACAGCTATTTAAAATACTATACTTATTCCACTAATGTTTTATAAAGTATAAAGAATGTGTCAAAAATTAATGTTTGTTTTTTAATTTTTTTTTTCATTTAATTCACAATTCTGATTATTATATGTACCTTTGGTAATCAATAACTGTAATATCTTTTTTTTGGTTTGTTTATCTATGCTACCTTCAAAGTGTTTGGCTACCATTTTTTAAAGAGCTTTGTAGCATACTGGTTTGTGTATCTCTGTCATATTCATAATTTGGGTTGATCTGGATAAATATTTACACGTTTTGATGATGAGATGAGACGAGCTGCACTGTGACTTCTCCTTTATCTGAGTCAGGAATCTCTCAGCTACGATGATTACAAATCAAAAATACTAATTGGAATCTCTGTTGATCAGTAAAAATGAAAATATGATTAATAATTGGTGATAAAGATCTTATTCCTCTTATGAGAAATGAACCCATGGATATTTTGACCATATTTCTATATATATATATAAGAGATTGGTAAAGCGTTTGCCTTAAATTCGATATTCAAGAATCTAAAGGTGCAAGTTCAACTTCTAAGTGAATACTGTCACTATGCATATAGGCCAGCAACACCTAAAGAAGTGTGGAGAATAATACTACTCGTAAACATTGTGTAATTACTAACTTGTATTATATTATGATATGATCCAAATTTTTCTACATTCAATGCCCATCTTTTTTAGTATATTAGCTTTCATCAATGTAATTCATTCATTACATTCACTCATTAGTAATGTTGTTGTTTATTAATACAGGGTTGTTTTTTTTAGTTTATAATCATAACATCAAAATTTTTTTCAGTTTAAATGACCATCTTACCAACGAGGATTGACAAAAATAAGATAAGATCCTTGTTAAAAAAAAAAATACCTAGGCATTATTGTTTATAGATAATTTACATATGAATGTAAAAAATTCTAAAATGTTTTTTTTATGAAAATATTTATTAATATGCACAAATGTATTACATAACATGAAACTTTTATTATAATTCAAATGAATTTATCAGAATGTTTATCTAAATAAAATTTTATTTAAATAAATACATGGGTAGGATGAGAAGGTTGGCACTAATGTGGGCTTTGAGCATTCCATCATCAGATTTTCAAGGAAATGGATGGCTGAAGAGTTGTATGGTGGAGTAGTTTGAAGCCTGTCCATTAAAGTAGAAAGATTGGCTATCTTAATATAAGCTGAGCTTTGATTGTATATATGTGTGGAGATTATAATCTGGACCAATTGACGAGTGCTGGTTTAGCACGAAATACTGCACTGGTGATTATTTATGTTTTTGACATGTATGTGATCAAGTGTATCAGCAGTATGAAATAGGATGATGGTTGAGCGTCATGTGAAAGTCTGAGTTCAAGCCCCTGTATATTACATATATAAGTGCAGGTATGAAAAAGCCTGTTCTGTAGATACTCTTTTTTTAATCAATTTATTCATTATTTTCTATACTTTACTGATCAACTTCAGGAATTTAAAAATGCAAGTTGTTGTTGTTTTTGTAAATTAAATCAGTTTAGCTTCTCTTTGTTTTAGAGTCATAGACTACCATACAGGATTCTTATCATGACATATTCTATTATTTATATTGAAACCATCATCCATATTTTATATTAGAATATTTTCATCGATTTAAATATCATCATAAAATTTTCCTCTATTTTCTTATCTGAGTAACATTAAATGAAACGTAGTTTTATAATTTGTGAATTATATTTAACTGAGATCTTAAATTGGAGTGCAACTAATATATAAAGATTAGAATAAAACTCAGTTATTCTATTTTGTCAACATTTAATAATAATAATCCTTGCTATAATTTTAAGTAACGCTTTTTATGAATCCATCGTTATAAAATTCATCTTAATCCATAATGGCTACATGCAGTTTTATAACATAAATGTCATAGCAGTAAAATGATACCACTCATTAGAAAAGCATTATTTTATCATGTAATTATAATTCCAAATGGGCATTTAAAAGAAGTAAAATAAATAAAAATAATTAATTCCATTCTTCTGTTATCTGTATTATTGTCACTATTATTAGTAGCTTCAGACCTTCCTAATGGTTCTAAAGTGCATTGGGAGCCTTTCCTCTAAGTATTGAGATTAAGCAATTTAGCTAATGCTTTTGAAAAAGCCAAACATTGAATTTTCTTTGATTGCTTAAAATTTTTATATAAAATAAATGAGTTGACAGTTGAAATATTCCTACATTTGGAAGAAAATTGCTATTGACCAATGTTTTGCATAGTGTTAAAATATGTATATGGAAATTTTATGCAATACCACACAAAAATTTCATAGACCTTGTAAATATGTTCAATTAAATATATTCTTTTAAAAAATTACAATCAAATATTATAATAAAATACATTTGATTTTTATTATTCTAAAAATTATTTACAAATCATATTATATTTATATAAAAAATGTAGAAAAAAATAACTATATATTTCAAAAATGGAGGAGCAAAATTATTTAACTTAATCTACATGCAGTGTGACATTGGTAAACTCCAAAAAGTGGCATAAAACTTAAATTATGTGAGGTAAATTTAAACTAATTTGATTTTTATAAAATAGAGACATATTTAGGAAGGTATGAGATAGTCGCTTGTTCAAATTAAAGAATAATATGAAATTAAGACATTTGAAAATTGATAGTGGTATAATTGTCCACATAGAGTCTGATGAATAAGAAGTTCTTTTCATTTGAAAAATTTCAGTTCCATTTTTTTTTTGTACACCAGATGATCTTTTGTATACACTTTTATTTACTTTACACCGGGTTTTTTTTTTTTTGTCTCTCTGTTTGGATAAAATTTTGTAACTCAATTTTCATTTACTTCTCAATTCCTGATCTAGTTGAAGCTTTGCATCCATGTTTTCCCAATGATAATACATTTTTTAGAGTTAGGGGATAATTTTAGCAAAAAAGTACATCTTTAATTTTTTATGGGGTTTAATACTGCATATGTATGGTACTGCCATCTAGTGGTATTAAATTATATCTAAGCATTCTTTATCTCTAATTTTTGAAATTACATAAAATAAAAAAATAGAAAATAAACAATATAATTTTTTTTAAAATCAACACTTTTATTCACATAAATGAATTAAAAAATAAGAAATAAGTTTTCTTCAGCTTTCAAAAATAAAAGTCAGATCCCAAAGTAGTGATAGAAGAAAGTGTGCAGTGATTGCAAGTTTATTTAAATGATTCTTTGCGAATCTTATTTGCGAATTATTACATACTTTTATTTGTGAAAACTAAAGAAAATTTATTTTTTGCTTTTTATTTCATTTATGTGAATAAAAATATTCATTTAATTATATATATTGTTTTTATTTTTTTATTTCTATGAATATTTTATTTTATGCAATTGGGAGTGGAGTAAATTGACACTTGAAAATAAAAATGAGACAATTTGCTCTATATAAATACTCTTCATGTAATAAAGATATATATGAGAGATGATTACCCAGCCCAACTGATGAGTGATGGTTCAGCACGAAATGCATCTTGATGGTTATTTGTCTTTTATTGTATCTTTATTTATATGAAATTATTTATGGAATAAAAAAGAATGGAGAAATATGGAAGTTGTCTAATCTATAATTGAAAAGTGCTTAACATTATTTTTATACTTGTACTGTGTGAGTAAACATTTCTGATGAAGTTTATCAAATATCGATTAGATGAGAGTTTTAGGATGACTTTTTTCCTTAGGAACTTCTATTCCCAGATTTTTTAAAGTTACTATGCTTATTGTGTGCCAAAACAAAGCTTAAAAGTAAATTTATTGCTTTTCTTATTAATAGTCTTGAGAATTTTTGCCAAAATCAGAAATAATTAAGATATATTGTAAATCACTTTTTCTCAAACCGCCCATGTTATAATAATGTCAATCAGAACTCATAATAAGATTGGCTGATCTTATAATTAACACTGATATAATCTCAAACTTATTTGAACTGTGAAAATGATTAAAGTTAGGCCTACACATATTTAGAATTAAAATCTTTGAGATCACCAAGTCTCTTTTCAGTACTAACCCCCAATTGTTAGAGATTGTAATGAAAAGGAATTACAAAAGTGAATTCACTTGCCCAAAACAAAATTACATCTGGAAAATAAACAGGCATATAACTGTGAAAAGAAATATACTGTATTTGCAGAAACATGTTGTTGATAAGCATTATCAGTAACAAAGCTGTTGTTACACCTAAGTAATATATTTATTATTAAGCAAAATAAAATCAATTTAATTGTTGATATCTTTGGAATATCTTTATGTCCTTTTTCAAATAGAATTTAAAAATTAAAAAAAGAATTCAAAATAACTAAGTCATTACTTTCCAAAAAATGAAGCAACATTTTTTTTCATAACTATAAAATAAAACTATCATAAAATGATTTCACATTTGTTATTATAGTTATCTTTATTCTAATACATTGTCAACACAAGATCTTAGGAGACAAAAATGAATTCATTCACCATGTGTAAGGTGATCGATGATCTTAGGAAGAGTTTCATTAATATAAATAATGCCAGAGGTTTATCTCTATAAGTGTTACACATTTATCATGCTTATAAAATTCTATCATTGTATGTATATATATATAAGTTATCACAAAATATCAAATAAACAGAATATATGTTGACATTAAAACCATGACAAACTCTCCATACAGTAGTGCCATGTGGTTTGGTGGTTTATATGTAGACATGATTGTGATTCATAGATTGATTTGTATAGTCACTACAAAACATATCTGTAATGTATTATTGTTATTACTATTATTATTATTTTTTTGGAATTGTAATGACATACACATTTATAATGCTACTGATGATAATAAAGGTTAAGGATATTGTCTGGAGTAATTATACTTCTTCCTGTACATCCATGGCCTAAAGAATTTGAAAATATTGTCAAACAATTAAAAAATTTTAAACAATTTTATGATTTTTTTTTAGGTCACTGACACAAAGTGCAATCCAATTATTGTTTCCTAAATTAATGCTGATATTGTCTTGAAGATAATAAAAATCAGGAAAGCTATTTTTGTAAGGAATGGTTTTCTCATTCCTGCATTAAAGAATATTAGAAAGTCTTTTTTTTCCAATGGCCATTCAATGTTGTATTACATTTATAAAAAGACTAATATCAAGATATCTTTTAAAAAAATAGATATGATATTTTATTCGAATAAATATAATTTAAATGGTTTTCTAAATCTTTCTGACTTACTTTCCTGTTAACAATGTTTTGTTTTTACTATGCATGCCCTACACAGCATGTTATGTATGTACATAATATGTATAAAAAATTTTACAATTTTATACTTTTTGCTTTTTAAAATAACAGCTGTAATAATCAAATGGTTTATTGTTCAGGAAGTCATGTGACGTTCTAGCACTGGAAGCTACAATTCATAATTTTCAGTTCTCAAATCTGACACTTTGCCAATGCACTAATTTGATAATTTAATTGCTAAATTTCAATTTAATTTAAATTTTTAATTTAAATTTAATTTTTTAAATTTTGCAATTTGGTGAATGAGCTATATTTCTTATATTGTTTGTCTGATTCCACATGACATTAAATGAAGCCAAAAAATTAGTAATTTAAATTCTTACAATCTGAAAAATATAGATAAATATTAAAATACCATATATAGTATAAAATACAGTATACCGTTTTTACTTAATTTTAAAATTTCACTGAAATACTTTAGCAGAAAATGTTTCTTAATAAGTTAATGTGGTCATTGGGTGTATTTACTGATTTGGGAAGCTCAGGAACATTTTTTTGCTCAATTATACACATTCAGGGCATACAGTAGACATCTAAAGCAAAATGGCTAAAAACAAACTATAGTATTTTATTCTATTTCACGGCAAATTTTACTTCGTGCCCCTGAAAGTGTATAATTGAACAAAAAACACTTCCGGGCTTTCCAAACTAGTAAATATATAAGTACCCTAATTTGTTACAGACAGGGTATGATAAATAAAACTAGAAAACGTAATAGACTTTATTTGTTACATTTAATAAAATTCACATAATTTTACTTTGCATTTATTTTGTTTGAATTATATGAAGAATGAAAAAATTATTCATTCACTAATTATTGTTTTGATTTCTTTTTTTAATTTTTTGGGGGAGGGCACCCAGTGGGGAGAAGAGTGGAGAAGGAATTGCTTTTTATGGCTGTCTATAGTTCTTGAAATTAGAAAGCATTTTTGAAAATTGTAAGATTTTTTAAATGCTGATAATTATTTTATTTTTAATTATTCTCAAAAGTACTTTAACTTTGCCAGTAATGGTTCTCATAGACTTAATGCATTTTCATGTTTTTTTTAAAAAACCTTCTTATAAAAATTCTGTAATATAATCAAGTGGTTATTTGATTATAAAGGTCATGTGACATTTTATTGTAGAAAAAACAAGTCATATGCATTTCAACACCGGAACCAAACACTTAAATTCTGATCCAGGAACATTTCATTTGAATCTATCCTTCTCATCAATTTTTAAAAACTTACATACCTTACATTAAGCTTTATGCATCCTTTCAAAAATCATAATCAATTTATTTTAAAATATAAATGTATAAGCAGCACATTTTACCATTATTAATCTATGCCCATTAAACTTTCTTTGTATATACTTGTCAATTTTGACTTTATTTATCATAAAAAAAAAAAAATACAATTGTATATAAAAATTAACGACTTTCATATTTGTGACACATTACTCTCAAGTTTGCTATCAATCTTAAACTTTCCAGGACTGGTCTCTTTCACAATAAATACTGTTCACAATGAGCTTGAATCTTACAATAATTGCAAATCAGGGTAATCTTGAGATTTAAAACATCTGAACAACCACACAAAAATGATAGTGGGATTTTACTATTTATGTGTTTAATTATAATCAATTGCTTTAAGAGTTTGAATATTTTTTTATTTAGAAATGAGTTTTTGTGCATCATCATCATCAACTATTATCAATCCTCTGCAGAATGAAGATCTTTCCAAGTGCAATCCATCTTCTCCAATCTCTAGCCTCTCTTCTCCACATAATCCCTGCACATTTTCTTATTTCATCTATCCATCTCACATGTGATCTCTTTCTGGGTCTTTTACAATATTTTGGAATCTGGTTTAACATTTCAACTGTCCATATGTCCAACACAACACTTTAGTCTCTTAATTATTTCAGTGATGTCAGTGAACACCTATTTGTTCTTTTATCCATGTATTGTGTTTTCGATCTCTATACTTCCTTGAGTGGAGAGATGCATGATGTATACCTACATTGCATTTAATCCAACAATTTCAATATGTATCTCCCATTATAGATAGAGATAATTTATATCCATATTATAACCCCCCCATTATCACGTTATAAGTAAAATGGCAGTAGGATTAACCTGCTATATTTATGATCTAAGATCGAATCCAGATCTAATAAACTTAATTTTTATTCAAAAGGTTTGATTTTTTTTTTTCAAATAATTAACTTATTGACAACCTGTATTCAACCTTTCATCACCTTGCAGTGGATAAGTTTTCTAAATATTGACTTCTCTTTCACTTCAGTCCTTTAAAAGCTGTTTTATCTTTTATATTCTACATAAAAATTATTATCATTTAACATAATTAAAATAATATAATAAATAGAATAATTTTAATTAAAAAAAACTGTACAACGTATTAAAAGTCGTGTAAAAAAAGAAATGAAAATTTAAGCGTTTATATAATAAAAGTGGTTGGGATAAATTTGATAAAGTCGTTTAACAACTTATAATTAATAAAGAATTGCAAATTAATCTGTGATATTTCTTGTGGTTTACATATAATCAAACGCATTTTAATCTGATTTGCCATTAACATTCTTAGCATGAAATAATGTGGTTTTTATATTTAACAAATTATCTTAATAATTTTATTTGCATATGCAAATATGCATAAATTAATATATGTTAGAATGAATGTACATATGTAAAGTATTTTGCATGAAACCAAATGAAGATATACAGGAAATTTTGACCAAATGATACTGCATAATCTCTCATGATAGTACTCCATTGCAAGCCAATCTCTTAATTTGTCTTAGCAACTCTGTAATGTAACTACATTAGATTTTAGATCACTAAAATACACGTTGAAATAAACTTTTCTAAATATTAAATATATATGTATGTGAAAGCTTATTATTGATTTAAAATATCTTTTGCATATATAATGTAATTAAATACAATATATGTTTTTTAGGATGTGATGAAATATACACCATTTACATAGTTTTATTTTTATCTGCTTTGCAATTTAATAATAATAATGTGAGTGGTAAACACATGACAATATTTCATTTTTACCCTGTTGGTGATGAATGATAAGTCAGCAAGATGTTTACTGAAATTTAATATAGACTGCACTCTGAGATTTCATCATCTCTTAAAAAATTATACAATATATATTGTCTTTGCTAAGGAACAATGATACATATACATGTTGTAATAACCTATGCTATTTATAAAGCAGACTTTGATTTTCATTTAATTACTAGTTAGAAAAATATGAATAAGATTATATAATTCACATAGTCAAATACATAGCAGTGAAGTATGATTATTAGGAAAATTGGAATAATCAATATGCTCTCCGTGCAGTATTGCCACTCAGTGCAAGCCAGAGTAATCAATGGATGCCAAAAGGCTTGTGCATAAAATCCCCATCTAGTGCCTACTCATCCAATGTCCCCAGACTAGTTTCTGGCTTGTGGCCTTCATCAGTGAGGAGCCTTGGATCTGAGAGCACTGCAATACTGTATGAAGAGTTTTGCCTGTTTTAATAACAGTTATAAGCAAGCATAAGAAATAGTGATCATGTGATGTTTATTGGCTTAAAATAATCATTATGGTGGGAGTATGTTATTATCAGAAAGAATTGGTGGTCAATATATTACTGATGTATGATTATTAGGAAGAAAGGGATGGTCAAGCCTAAATAATTGGATTTCTTGCCGCTTTTATTATAGTTGCAAGAGTTATATATATGTTTTTTGTCCATTGTCTAGAATTAAATGTTTGGAGTAAATGTAGCAATAGAAATGATTTATAGAGATATGTATAAGATGCTACAGCAATATTTTTTTATAGATTAATGAAAAGTTGGAACAAATTTATCTTAATACTTGATCATAGTAGTCCTTATCCAGAAGCTGTTTGAAATCGTAAAATCTGCTTTTCAGGAAATTATTTACTACATACACAGGAGTGTATTAATATATAACAATAAACATAAAATTATTTGCTTTTCTAACTCTGTTGTGCATGTATACATTGTTTAGTATATCGGAATTTACAAAATAAATCACCAATTTTTGATTACGAATGAAAAAAGGAATGGCATATTCCTATTTAATATTTATAAGTTTTGTTACACCTATTAACTCAGCCTAATCAATACATAAACATTAGCATAATAATAGGGTATCGGTTGTCTATTACCTGGCTTCAATTCCATGCTATGTAAGCTTGACTTTTGTTTTAACAGACTTAAAATTAAATATATATATATATATCCAACTCAAAGCTAACCTAACTAGTCACCTAATATTGATTAGTAAATGGATGTCTGTCTTTTTATAGTTAGGGTGGGGTGGAAAACTATCTAATTGTCACTGCCCAGTATTTGACATGTCTTATGAATACTACTATTTTTTTCATGTATCCCTGCAAATGCTATATTAATATAACCTGATTTTAAAAAGCACTGTGTGATGTTTATTGGACTTTTAAGATAAATCAATCATGTTTAAGATACTAATGTAAGATGAAATGAAGAGTGGCTATACACTAAATTACTGGTGATAATTGTTTGATCCAAAATATATCTATTCTTTAGGGTGATTGGTCAATTTTTTTACATAATAGTCAAATAAATAATATTTTCATCTGTGATTGGAATGTTAGGTTAATTGAACCTTTATAAGAAGCTATTGGAAAGGGCTTTGATCTGCAATAGGCTCCTAACTGTTTTGTTTTTTACATTATTTATAATTTACCTGTAATTACACTTAATACTAAATCATAATAGATTCTAATTCTTAATATTATATTACAAAATTAATAAAATTAGTATTCAATGACTTCTCTTTAAAATTAGTAATTTTTTTCCTCATGTGTCATAGCATCAGACAGGAAGTGAACCTGCTAACCCGAAAAAATTTTTGTTTATTAAAATATTCAATTTGTAATATAATATATATCTATCACATAATGCTAGCTGGTAAAAATATATGAAGTCCTATACATTTATATATCATTAAAACAATTCAATTCAACTACAATATAACTTATTTATAATTATGAAGCAACAATCAGAAAAAGATGGTTCTCTAGTAATTTCCACTTAAATTTTTCTGTTGTTGCCAAGCAATTATAAATAAATAGAATTGTAGTTGAATTATATTGTTTAACATGTACATGGGATAGATTTATATATGTAGTAATTAAGAAATAGAAGATTTAAAAACTCAAGGCTCATTGTTATTTTAGAAAAATTAATATTTTTAAAGTTTTTTTGGCAAAAAATTTTAATTATTATCAGTGTTGATAAAGTTTTTTTATAATGTGAAATTTTAATTGTACATATATTTAATTTTTGTATTTACTATTTGCATGCATATAAACAAATTGAATTGATGCAATTGTCCAATTACAGTGGTGAAAATATTATTTGCTTGACTGTTATACTATGTGAAAATTGACCAATCTCACTTCACTCTATATGGATCAAGCTGTTTAGAGGAAAACTAATCTCTCCAAATGCAGCAATCTTTCATTTTATATTAATATCTTAAGTATGACTGAATTATTTTTAAAGAATCAATAATAAACACAATGATCTTTTAGAAGTCAAGAGAGATTGGTCAATATTTTTATATAGTATTGTAATCAAACAATATGTCTAGTACTATGATTGAAAGATTTCATTGATTCTATTTGTTTACATATAAACATCACATGATCACCATTCCTTATGCTTGCTTATAACTGTTATTAAAACAGGCAAAACTCTCTATACGTATTGCCACTCAGTGCAAATATTATATTGTTTTCAATTTAAGACTTATGGTTTTGTAGTTAAGTAGAGATAAAAGGGGGCTGCTGGAGGGTTGCATTAGATCCTAAGATCTAAGTGCAGTGCTCTCAGATCCAAGGCTCCTCACTGATGAAGGCTACAAGCCAGAAACTAGTCTGGGGATATTGGATGAGTAGGCACTAGATGGGGATTTTATGCATAAACCTTCTGGCATCCATTGATTATTCTAGCTTGCATTAAGTGGCAATATGTATAGAGAATTTTGCCTGTTTTAATTGTTTACATGTATTTGTAGATGCTATTAATTAATTAATTTTTTATATATGTATAGTATTTATTAGTCAGTTTTGCCCATAATAATCCCAATAATCATTCTTATCTGGTGTTAATTTGTTTTGTCCAAACAAGAAATAATACTTACAAATATTTTATGCATCGAAATTATGATCCACTCAGATATGTATATCTTAGATAGATTTCGGGGAAACAAACAAAATTTAATAAAATACTGCAAGAATGGATGACATATTTTCCCATTAAATATATATATATCTTTGACTTAACAACAAAAACCTGAAGGATTTCATCCTCATGAAAGCAAAGACTCTTCTAAATTGTTTCAAAACATGTGATTGCTGACAATATTTATTTTATAAATAAAACCTATTAAATTTTCAACCATTTACACTTTTCTGAAATTTCTTCATCCCCGCATTGAGCTCCTTATTAAGATGGTGCGATATTCATATATTTAGATATACTATAAAATATATCAGTCATATATGATCTCATTGAATAGATTTACTTCTTATATTTCAAAATCCTGATTCTTTTTCTGTATTTATATAATATAGTTGGGCAATTTTTAGCAATACATAAATAAATTAAATCCATGCTTTCCTCTTTTCAGCTTCCCCTTTTTTTATTAAAGAGAGTAAGAAATTTTTTAATTTCCAAAAAATTAATAACCCAATTAAGGTTTTTGTTGTTAATTATATTTTTAATAATTTACTTTTCAATTAAAATTATTAGTTAATTTTGATGCCCATATCGATTGTTTTTGAATTCCTAATCTACTGGAGCCTTTATTATATATTCTTATATATGTGTTTATGTTTAAAGTGGATGTGCAAAAGGTTTAGTATTTATTTTATTTCCCTTTTTCTTTTAAAATTTTCAGTCAAAATACTTACGTTAAAACTGCTTTTCCAGGCAACATTTTTGTTAATAGTAACAAAAAAAATTTGTACAGAGAAAAAATAAATATTTTTAAAAATGTAAAAAGATTTAATTGTTTAATCCTGTCACATTTAGGCTATTTTTGCTTAAACTTTATTAGGATTATGTTCAATAGTAGCTTGTGGCTAAAATTACTACTATTTCACTAATTAACTATTATTGCTTCTAAAATGTAAGTACTTATAATAATTATTTATTAAAAGTATGTAAGTAATTAAATAGTGTGTCTCAGCAGGTCACGTGATGCTCAAATAACGGAAGTGATAGAAATGATCTGTGATATGTGGACCTTTATGTCTCAAGTCTGCCACTATATTACTATACTTAACTACACAGGGATTTATTAAGTGTACATGCATAATTAATAATAAGTATTTTATGGCAAATTTGAGCATAGTTTTGTGTGAGAAGCTGACTTTATTTGTGTTATAGTGACTATTTTGGGAAAACAAACAAAATAACGTGATGGACATCTGCAAAAGGCAAGTAGTTGAAGACTTTCAAAAAGTAAAGTTAAAACAGGCAAAACTCACTATACGTATTGCAACACACAGCAAGCTAGAGTAATCAATGGATGCCAGAAGGCTTGTGCATAAAATCCCCACCTAGTGCCTACTCATCCAATATCCCCAGACTAGTTTCTGGCTTGTGGCCTTCATCAGGGTGGAGCCTTGGATCTGAGAGCACTGCATCTAGATCTTAGGATCTTCTGGCATCCATTGATTACTCTAGCTTGCTGTGTGTGGCAATACGCATAGTGAGTTTTGCCTGTTTTAACAACAGTTATACACAAGCATAAGAGTTGGTGGTCATGTGATGTTTATTGGCTTAAAAAGTAAAGTTTCTACAGAAGTTAAAAAGCAGTATTACTAAATGTCAAATAAGCAGAGTAAAAAGAATTGCATTTGATTTATCTAGGTATATTTGTCGTTCATGTATTGGTTTGTATAATCATTACAAAACTCAAACTTGATTTCTTTTCCTTCTTCTGGAATTAGAGTGACTACATTTCTTTGTAACCAGCTGAAAATGATGAAGTTGCTGTTAGGTAATATTTCATTGCATACCATAAAAGGGTTACTCTTAGTATAAATATAAAAAACAGAGATTCATTCATTTTAAGTCGCTAGAAAACTAAAAAATGAAACCATTATATTAGATACCATTTTTATTTAGTTAAAACAGATTTTTTAATAATAATGGACATAATTGCAGAATAAGTAAAATATTACTTTTTATTCTCAGCATATTTATGTCACTTAGTGTGTTTTAGTAATCTACAGATACCAGATTCTAATGCATAATGAATCCCTATTTAGTGCAATTTTATCCAATATTTCCAGAATAATTTTTAGCTTTAGACTTTTATCAATAAGGAGATTTGGATCTTAGAACAGTGCACCTGATCTTTTGGATTTAATTCATTTTTCCTCTATCACCTATCTTTCATTTTTTTGTTTTGCTATCATACTATTAGCCAAAATTTAAAAAACATTGATGTTTTCAATCTAAGCCAAGGGATACTTGTAAAGTTATATATACCTAAAATCAATTCAGTGTCTAAATATTATTAAAGTTTACAATATGGCATCTATTGATTGTTAAAATCTACACTAGGTGGCATAAATGTGATAATACAAAAAAAATGTGATGCTTAACAGTATTATGTAAGTTGGGTGCCATGTGATGTTTAATAAATAAAATATTTTTGGATTCCTTGTTTTTGGATTCCTTCTGAATTTATATGTGTGTGACTACCTGGAGTGTTTTTATTACTAAAAAAGTCACTTTTCAATGTGTAATCTCACTAAAAATAATTAAATGGTTTGTTAATCAAGAAGTCATACAACTTTGGAGCACCAAAGGTAAAGGGACCAAATGTGATTCATGTATCTTTAGCTTTATTATCTGTGCTCTATTTCTGCACTGAACCACACACAGACATAATCTCACTGAACTTACCAAATAGAGCAATAATTCTATTTTTAGACTCCTCCCCTCCTTCGTGTAATTTTTTTTTAGTGTCCATCTTCTTTCGGGAGAATAATTCAAACATCTAATCCAAGACTTATTTTTATCCATCATGTAAATCTAACTTGTGAGATATTCTTCATTCCACTTACTTTTAATAGTTTTTTTTTAAGTTTCTGAGCTGTTATTGTGGAGAGTTGTTGCATCAATAACATATAGTAAATCTAAAGATTTTGCAAGAGTTAATATGAAGAAAAAAAATAACGAAAGTAAAGTAAACAGAGAAACATCTTCATGCTCTTAAACTGAGACACTTTAGATTGACCTATATAACTAGAAAATAGGTTTAAAGATAAGATGGCTACTCTTATCTTTTCTAAAGTCTATCTTGTATCTTAGTTTGAGAGTTTTCTCTCAACAAGATGTCATTGAGATATTATAAAAACAGCACAGGGCATGTGTTAGAATGAAAAATCCTTACTGTCTAAATTTCAAAAGCTTACCTGTTTCCAAACATTTCTAAATAATGTTTTTCATTTTCATGGTTTCTATTTTTTTTTTTAGCAGTTCAATATATTCTCAGAATTCTTTTATTCATCTACATTTAAAATCTTATAATCTATCTTTGAAATGGCCTTCTAAAATTTAGTTCTGTTTTCAACATTCTCTGATACCATTAACAATAGACTCTATTCGAAGTTCTTAAAAGTTTTAACCTTACACACAGACTAACTTCTTTATTATTAAGAATAATTTTCATATTTGTGGATACAATTTTTTTTTATTTGAATACATTTTTCTATGACTGTCTATCTTCCAGATGCATATTAATGTTTTTTAAAGACGTTAATCATTTTGGTCGTTTAAGATTAATGAAAAATCTAATGCAAATAAATTTGATTATTTTCTGAATTAAGTTTTTATCATTTTTAGAAGAACTGTATTAATAATGCATGTATTTACTTCTCACTTCTATCTCTTGATTTTTTTTATCTAATATAGATTATTCTAATCGAAATTTTGAATTTTATACCAATTTCTAGTGATATTGCTTTAATCTTAACTGACTCATATTTTCTTAGATTGAGTCAACAATTTTTCTGAATGATCACACCACAATTTTTCCCAATTCTTTATTCAGAAATCATATCCATAGATGGTAGGTAAAACAATTCTTGAATAGCCCAATGCAGTGTAAAGACTTTCCAACAGTCGCTCATTGAGAATAATGAAGATAAAAGAAACATCATGCTTTCTAGTTATTGGATGGTGAAAATTTGAGTAACTATCCAATTTTGTTTTACCCACTAAGCAAGAATACTTAAATACTCAATTTATGACCACAATTAAATAGATATCTAAAAGGTTATCTAAGAAAGTGCCAATCCTCTTGAAAAAAATTTCCAAGTTTACTTAATTCAGATTTAAACCCAGTTTATAGACAAGGCAGATAGAAGTGCTATAAGTGGCACCATATGTCATATCAAAGCAGTTTGTATGTGCATAGCAGATTATATATTTTGTTATAAATAAATAAAAGCCTATTATAGATTGGATTTTCATTTATCATTAACAAAAAGTTTGAAGATTAATTACTCTGAGCTGTGATTTTATAAACCTTGAGTTCTAGAATACTCACTGCACCAAACTGTGCAAAACAATTTGTCTTTATTTAGTATATGGAATTAAAATATAGGAGTAAAATATCAGAATTTGTCCTTCATTCATTCTTTTCACACTCTGGTTTATAAGATGCTATCTAAACTTTAATCTCACAATACTAAATCATTCTTTCTAAAAAAAAATTAAATAACATTAAAACCGGAGATCAAACCCATGCACCAACTGATATTTTTGCAACCACATGGAATCTGATCTCATTAACAACAACTCAGTGACTTGGCTATTGAATATACAAATTAATATGCATTTGATATATATATATTAATCATTGCTCAATTATATGAACATCTCTATCTTATTACTTCTCTGCTTGAAATCTCTTTTGTTTCAATAAGATACACATTCTTCAATGTATATAGCAAACCTAACAAAGTTAATTTAAAACTAAAATATTACTAATTTTACATACATATAATATACATTATATATTTTTTGTTATTAAGCAATTGAACTATATCTCGGCTTTACTTAATAAAATGTAAACATTGCAAAAATTAATATCAGATAGTTTACTTAAAATTGTACAAATTGCAATGTTATTAGAAAGGGATTCTGCTAAAATAATCTATGCTCAATTATTAAATTGTAAAAGTAATTTTTAGACATAATAAAATATATTAATAAACATACTGCCAAAATGGCATTCCTGTTGAACAGACGTACATATTATGTTAAATAGATAATAATGCAAGTTTATCTCCACTTATTATTTTTTTATTTAAATATCATATGACCCTCCAAGAAACTAACCTTTGGATTACTTTTTTGTAAAATATTTGCTTTACTAAAAAAAAAATTAGATGTAATTGTTTAAATAAAATAATTAGCTTTTATTATATTTAATATAAACAGTCATACATCACCAGTAGTAAAATTGTGGTTAAATTTAGCATTTGATGAAAGTCTCATTTTAGTGCCAGGAAATTGTTTAACTTATGTTTTATAAAAACATATTAAATGTAATAATTTAAAACCTATTCACACTTTATTCTCATGAAATCACGTGACTTAATTCCGTTCCCCCACTAATCGCGAACTTCATATGCTTCACAAAATGTCATATAAATTGGCTGCAAAGTCTTTTAAGTTTTATTTTATTAAGCATTCTTAAAAGTTCTTTATTCCACTATTTTCTCAAAATAATAAAAACTGAAAAGTACTTGAGATATAGTGAAATTCTAAATAATATTATAAAACCTACAAAGTACTAACATTTAAATTGTATTTAGTAGGTTTTAAACTTCATATCTAATGGAAAGTGTTTAACAATCAATTTTCTCTTTTTTACTTTTAAATGTACATCTATTTGTACATAAATAGAAAGATAGAGCATTTCATTTCTAAAAACTTCACTATACGACAATAACCTATCCAAAAACTCCTTTAATAAAATACTGGAATAAAAGACACTTCTCTAATTGTCATCTGCTAGATGATGGAAATATGAATATTTTTTCATCCTTATTTTATAACCAAAAATAATCAGTATTCTTTGGCTACAAACCTCTTACATAAAAAACAAATTCTAAGCCTAATTAAAAATCTGGAAAAAAAAAAAAATCTTACCAGCCTAAATTCAAATACATATTTTAGGCATGATGGAAGAATATACTAACCCTGTGCCAAATTAAATTTCACATTAAAAGTTTTTGATAAAAAATATTTATTTATTTTAAATATATATATATTCATAATTTTTATTAGTCATTCATTAGACTAGAAACTATCCACTTAATGAATAATACTTCTGTATTATTTTTACTACACTTCTCACACAAGATAGAGACTGGTTTCATCCACTTTTACCATCATGTGGCAAGATGTAATCATAAACACATGACCAAAAATCTGTAGAATCATTTATTATCTCCAAGATGCACATTTAATGCTGAACCAGCACTCATCCGTTGGCGTAGATCACAATCTCTTACATATATGTTGATCATTGTTCAGTATATTAAATTATAGTAAAACAATCGTTGTTGATGATCATCTAAAATGTCTCCTTGCTAAATAAAAGGTTCTCTTAGTACTTTTCATAACTTTTTTGCTTTTGCTAATATGAATCATGTGATTCTTACAAAACTAATTAGATAATTATACCATCTTTTTTTTATTGTATTCTATGTCTTTTTTCGTCAAGTGGTAAGCATTCCATAAGGAAAATAGACTTTTTATGTTTTTGATTTTTTTCAGTACATATTCTATTTTCATTTCAGATTTTTAAATTCTAACAATAAATCTTTCATTTCTGTTTGTCTCCTAATATCCTTGTTAATGATTCTATCTTTTTTGCTTATATTTACCAAGTTGATCTTTATATATTCTATTTGTAGCTTTTAATAAGGTGTTTTTGTAAGTAACTAAATCTTTTCAATATATACGAGATATAAAAGGTTGCAAACTTCAAAAAGTTTATTTTTAAGACACATTGACAAATCACCTTTCAAATAACAACCAAAGTTACAGTATTTTTTTTATTATCTCTGATTGACTGTCTCTTCAACAATAACTAAATGCATCAAAAAGAAAACTCCTATTATGATATTTATACTGATCCATATATTTCAATATGACTCTAGAAAATTTCAAAATATGTTTCTGGTAGTTATTTTTTTTTCCATAATATGCAAGACAATTCGATCACTTCTCCACCTCAGATATTCTATCATTTTCATCAATTCATCTATATTTGCTGACAACAATACTACACCATTTGTAAATCTCAAATGACTCATCCTTCTCCTTAAAATATCATTTCAATCTTGAATTTTAATTTATTTTTTTTTAAATATATCTTTGAAATTAGTTGTTTGTCTATTAAAATTTATTCATATTATATATTTTCCACATTATCAAATGAGAGGAAATGTTATTACTAGAGATGGAAAATCAGCATGTAAAATCAAATTCAAGCATTGGTAGCCAAGAGGTTAGCACAGCAGCCTTGCAAGCAAGCAGTTGCTTGCAGATGGTTGTTGCAGGTTCACTTCCCGGATGATGCTTTGACATATGGAAAAAAATCAAATGTGTTAAACAATAATGTATGTACGATTGTTTTCAATTTTTATGAGTATTCTTTGGAATTGTTTATAGGCAGCTTAAGCAAACAGGGATCATCAGATGCAGTGCTCTCAGATCCACAACTCCTCCCTGATGAAAGCCACAAGCTAGAAATCATCTGGGATATTGGTTGAGTAAGCACTAAATAGGGATTTTATGCACAGCCTTCTTGCATCTATTGATTACTCTGGCTTGCACTGAGTGGCACTACTGTATGGAGAGGTTTTCCTGTTCAAACAGGAATCAAAATATGATACAGGTTTTATGTTGGAATTTTTAATTTGAGTCGACAAAAACAAGAACATCTTTTTGTATTCTGGATTTACCATATGCTGATGATTGTGCTATTTATTTACAGAATGTTCTTAACATTTGGAATGCAATTTATAAAGATATTCGTTTATTAATTAATGGCTCAAATTCTTTATAGTCAGTGATGTAAGAAAAATAATTGACAACTTTTATCTTGGATGGTTATCAACTTGATAATGTAAATCAGTTTAAATACCTTGGGAGTTATATAAGTAAAAAAAGTGAAGTTACACTGTTGAGGTATAACATAAATTTCATATAACATAGACTCCACTATGCTGCTGCTATTTTTAATGATTTGAATGACAAATGACTTCATCACAGGGAAATAACTACTATGAGTTAGTTGCATGTAAAACTGTTATTTTACCTAATCTATTGAATGGGTGTGGCACATGGACATCCTATAGATTTAATAAGGCATTTAAAAAATTTCATTTAAGAATGCTATGTAATAATGCTGGGTGTGATACCATAGAATCCACTATTGCAAAATCTTTCTCTTCTTGGATTGAACATTTAAAACAAATGAATAATGCAAGTCTTCCTAAAAGGGTGTTTTATGGTGATCTTGAGCATGGTATTTATGAGAAAGGTAGACCCTGTTTATGTTATAATAATTGTCTCAAACATATTGTAAGAAAATGTAATAGTGATTGTTTCTACTGTGAAGCTATAGCAGATAACAGAGCACAAGTTGAGTGATCAGCACGGCTGTCTTACAAGCAGTTGTCCTGGGTTTTCAGGTTCACTTCCTGGCCTATGCTTTGACACATGAAAAAAATAAAGTATTGCAAAATATCAAATAAATAGAAAAATGGATCAGCATATTCTATATGTAGATTTGTTAGCAGTTTATGAATTATGTCATACAGTCATTGCAAAACTCATTTCTGCAGCAGTTTTTATTCATTGGAGTTAGATTGGCTGGACTCATTTATGGGCGGCTGCTTTGGGTATGTGCATCTATAGAATTCACTAACTGTTAAATTTCATTTATAAAGCCATTAAGTGGTTGGCTTTAATATGTTGATGTTTGTATTTCATATTTCATTCTGCAAGGGATTTGATAATTTTGGACAGTCATTATCGATTATTCATAATTAAGATTCATAATTGAAACTTTATTATCTACATCTTTGGTTTCATTAGTAACCTAAAGTCATTATCTAAAAGATGTTTCCATAAAAGGTTTTAATGAAATATTCATTTTAATACTATTAAGAAATATTAATAAAGCTCTTTTTTCCACTAATGTACATATGGCTTGACAAAACTCCCCATACAGTAGTGCCACCCTGTGCCAACCAGAATAATCAATGGATGCCAGAAGGCTTGTGCATAAAATCCCTATCTAGTTCCTTCTCATCCAATATCCCCAGACTAGTTTCTGGCTTGTGGCCTTCATCGGTGAGAAGCTTTGGATCTGATGAAGGCCACACACCAGAAACTAGTCTGAGGATATTGGATGAGTAGAAACTAGATAGGGATATTATGCACAAGCCTTCTGGCATCCATTGATTACTCTGATTGGCACAGGGTTGCACTTCTATGTGGAGAGTTTTGCCTTGTTTAATAACAATTATGTGCTAGTATAAGAGATGGTGTACATATGACTTGCTTACAAATGGATATACATTTTTGAAAAGTAAGTACAGATATATATATATATATTTACCTAATGTGAGCTACTTATGCATTAAATTGGCTTGAAAATAACTTAAAATATGCATAGTGTAAATCTGCAATCATGGAGCAGTTTTATTAATTTTAAAAAATTACAACAAAGATTAGTATAGAATATAAAATGTTTCAAAGTATAATGGAAACTATTATATGTGATCAGTTCAGAATTTTGATCTATATTGTTAACAATAACTGTCTGATAACATTTTGAAAAACTATAGAAATATCCAATTTTAAAAAATGGATAGTTTGAATATTTATTGATTATTATAGTAATTAATATTATTAATAAATAAAAACATAGTATTCATTAGTAATTAATATAGTGTATTTATCTGGGTTTTTTTTATTACAAATGTTTCATGCTTGCCCAACTCAGACAGTGGTAATCAATCAAGTTTAAAAAAATCTCATCAGTAAATAAACAATTAATAATATACTTAATACTTGGGAGGTCATGTGCATTCATGCACACAAGTAGCAGAACAGCATGCATTTAACTAAACTGATATTTTTTCTTACCTAATTAAGAATCGATTTAGGAACCTTAAGCTTTTTTTAATTTGCCACTCTCTGACCATAATTAAGCATATGAGGTTTGAAGTCAATGAATAACATTTAATCTGTATTGACCAATAAATGTATATTGACTCTAATAGCATAATAATAATAATTTAAACTGAATATTTATTTTTAAATTGTGATAAGTATGAATTCTTGATTAGAATAAAAGGAAAGTTTTTTTCTTAATATAATTTAATGTACATTTTTAAGATTTGCTATTTCAGAAGTAAACACTTCTTTTACTATAGTGCTGCTACCTATAAACTTGAGTAATAAATAGATATTAGATGGTAGTGGCTAATTACATTCATTCAGTGCTGTCTTATCTATATCTGCAAGACTATTTTCTCATATATAACCTTCATCAATGAGGAGTTTGGACTTAGATCTATTGTGCCTGTTTCTTTTGAACCTAATGCACTTTTCTTCTAGCAACTATTTTTTTTTTTTACATCTTCTTTTACTATCAAAAAACGAGCCTGAAATTTAAAAACAGTTTCATGTCTGGAATCCAATTCTGATTGTTTGCAGAGTAACGTACTTTTCTGATATCAGTTCAATAATTACATATTTTGATTTTTCAATTTTGTAGCCATAGAAACTATTATAAATTTGAGGAACCAGTAGATTGTTATTTGCTATTTCTCATTATTTTATCACATTACATGTGACTAAAGGTAAAATTTACTGTGATCAACTGAAAATAGATTTAAAATGGACCTGATGATCATAATTAATCTGTTTATCATTCTTAACTAATGTAATACACAAGCCTATAAAGAGGTAAACAATTGGAATTATGTTTATTATTATTATACATGCTTTAAGTTATGAAAAACATGTCAAATGTTGTTAGCCGAGCGGTCATCGCAACTGCCTTGCAAGCAAGTAGTTGTTTGCAGACGGTTGTGGGTTCGCGTCCCGGCCGATGCTATGACATATGAAAAAAAAAGTTATGAAAAACATTTTATATATATATACTTTTAATGTTACGTCACGGCTACATAAATACACAATCAACCAACTATTTTATCTAGGATATAAATACTGGTACTGGGCGGTAGGTTAGATAAATTGTTGATAAGTGGTAGTTAGTATAATGCACTGATTTAATATCTAAAGTTGTGGCAATAATTTCTATTGTTTATATTGGTGTAATTCAATTGAAAGAAGACGCTCATATGAACTAGCAATTTATATTATTTATAATTTTTAGGAAAAATTTTATTACATATATAGTCGTAAACATGTCAGAGAAAAATAAAACACGCTTAGGAATAGAAGCATTTTCTGTTCTGTTCCTTTGAGAGTTAAAAAGAAATACAATACTTTTTTTCCCCCGTACAAAAAAGCTTCTATCCATTTTAACAAATTCCCTATAGAATATGTATAAAATATTTTTTTTAAATTAAGATTTAAATAAACTTTTTACTTTTATGTAAAAGTACTTCCTAATCCGAATTGAAAATAAACTTAAGTAGTGCTTTGTAATAATAATTATTTTTTAATTTGATAATACGTGTGATTTTTGATTAAAAATTCCTTAATTACTCTAAACATAAAATTTTTTTATGTCCCTTTAATTATCAGATGTGGCACTGTTCTCTACTGTAATTAATTAGTTTTATATTATTGAACAGTTGCTATCAACTGTCACTAGTAAAAAGCATTCATAGGCGGCGCTGATATCAAATAATAAAGTCATTTAAAAAATATCAATACTTTTACATTTACTAATTATCAAATTATTACCAATTAAGCTGATAAGAGTTGATTGAAGAACAGACATGAAAATGTAAATAACTAAAATCTGTTAGTGTACAAGCAATTAAATATAATTAAACAATTAGATTAAATCAACTTAAAAATAAAATACATCTTAACCATCTCATAATAAAATATTTCAGAGGTAGGAAGTCACGTGTTGAGCTTTGATTTTGAGATTTTTAGCTCTTCCTATAGCAGCCAATAATCCTATAATCATCCCAATAAACAAAATCAATTTTAATATGATGTGATAATTTTGTGGGTAATATTCTTTATTGCAACAAATAATATCAAAAAATATAATTACCTTTAAAGTATTATTATTAACATATATGAAAATATTAGCCTTTTTCTATCTAAATCTATTTATAATTGCATTCACTTTCCTGATTGTATATTTAGTCGCTAGATTTATGTGAATACCTGGAGCTCAACTGTAAATATAGGGAACTTTAATTTAGACTTTCAAGCACCCTTCTACTGTCCACACCATCTCATATCACTGATACACATGATCACCCACATGTAGAAAAGACCAACAATCACCAGTATATGTACTTCGTGCTGAACCAGCACTCATCAGCTGGTCCAGACCATAATCTCCCACCATATACATAATCAGTGTTCACTTTGTATTAAGATAGCAAATTTTCATACTTTAATGGACAGGCTTCAATCTAATTCAATCTCGAACTCTTCAGCCATCCATACCATTGAAAATCTGATGATGGAAAGCCCAAATCCCATGCATCCTGCCCATCCCTCTTCTATGGAGTTAAATGGATACAGTCCTGTACATGAAGGGTCAGAGTAATTTGAGGTCAACATGGGCATGACAACAATACTGGCATCAGCAAGGCTTTCCATCATCAGATTTTCAATGATATGGATGGCTGAAGAGTTGGAGGTTAAAATAGATTGTAGCCTGCCCATAATGATGATTTGCTATCTTAATATAAACTGAACACTGATTATATATGTGTATGAGAGAGATTATGGTCTGGACCAGCTGATGGATGCTGGTTCCACATGAAATATGTATATTGATGATTACTGATTTTTTCTATATGTGTGTGATCATGTGTATCAGTGATATGAGATGTTGTGGATAGTTGAAGGGTGCTTGAAAATCTGAGTTCCAAGTTTTTAGAACTGTAATATTTTAAAGTTGCATATTTGATACGTGCTGGTTTACTTGTAAGATTTTCAAAATGATTAGAAATTAACTCCACTTTCTAAATTTAAATGGAAACCAACTCAAATGTAACTATAGGGATATATTGGCTGACTTAAACAATTTACATGTCTGTATATGATCTTAGATTGCCAAATAAATGTGGATTCACTTTTCATCTAAACATTAGAATGTTGATACTAGGGGGCAATGTATTTATATAATTAACACTTTGGAGTTTGGAGATATATCTTTAAGAGTTTATATATAATAAGTAGAGTAAAATGTGCCTTTTAAGCACACTGTATTGTAAATAATCATTTTTTAATTTTTTTGATCATTATTTAGAGAATTTAAAAAGTTATTATTACAATATGATGTGCTAAAACCTGCTATTATTTGTTGCATATGTAATTTTTCTATTAGTAACACCATTTCAAAAGCTAGTAATCTAATGGTTTGTCACTCTGGAAGTCACGTAGCATAAAACACCAAGCATAATAAAGTTGAGCTTTGATATTAGGAATCATTAGCTTTTGATTCCATCAAGCTACCATTAAACCAAACCATGCAAAACTTACATAATTATTACAAATGAAATTATAATTGTCTTTGTCTTACTTTTAATGTTAAATTTCTAATTTAAATGCAACATATATGTGTGTGCATGTTTGAATGCATATTAATATTTTCTTACCTTGATAACAAACAAGATTGTTTTAAAATATGCAGGTATAAAGCATGGTCTGCTTTTATATAGTGTTTGGAGATGTTTAAATCTTTAGCACACCTGAAGTGGGTATCTAACTGCAATAAATATATATATATATTGAGAGAATTTCTTTTCTATTTTATTTTAAATTAAGTGTATATTAATTTCACCACATATATTTGAATCACATGAATAAAACATCTAAACAAAAAGAGTCAGTAATCCACAATATGCATTTCATGCTGAACCAACATTCTTCAGTTGATTCAGGTTATCAATATCAAATTATTCATTTTTAATCTAAAGATGCCAAATTTCTAGCATAATAAATGATTAGTAATATATGTAGTATTATAATTTATATCGAATTGTAATCTTAAAAAGTTTATATTTATAACAAAGTACAATAAAAATTTATTTATTATATATATAGACATAAGGTGTTTTTTTTTTTTAATTTTCAAACTGATTTTGTTTGTAATTACAAATAAAAAAAATTTTTGTCAAGCATTGGTAGTCGAGTGGTTAGCACAGCCGCCTTACAAGCAGTTGTCCCGGGTTGCGGGTTCGCTTCCTGGCCGATGCTTTGACACATGAAAAAAATAATAATAATAATAAATGTATTTGTAATATATATATATCAGTTTTTTTTATTATTCTATATTAAAATTAAGATGCAGAATTAAAATTCTCTATAAAAATATACTTAGATTCTCTATTTTATTTTGACCAGATAAGAATAATTGTGTACAATGCCCCGGTTGATTGATGCAGTGGCCGAACAACAGACTAAAGTTCAAAGTTTATGAATCATAGCCAGAATTTGAACTTGTTGTGATCTCTTGAACAATAAACCAGTCTATTTTTTAAAAAAATTAGTTACAATAATAGTTTATTTTGAAATGCTAACAACTAATCAGTTTTATTACTTAGAATTTTTTTTTCCTAGTTAAATATTGCAATATCAGAGAGAAAGAACCTCTGAATAGTTTTGCTTAGTTTCTTTCATTAATGTAAACAATTATATGTAAAATGAAGAATTTTGAGACTATCACAAGCAGTTAATATTACAAACAACCTTGAACCGCCTGAATCTGAATTTTCACTTGAAGTATAAACGACTCAAATTAAAACCCTTTGGTTCATATTGTGAAATGATCTAATTCATTGAAAAAGCATACTGGGTGATGATGAAAGATGAAGAGATTTACTAGTGATGAAATATAGGGGATTTGAACTCAGACTTTCAAGCAACCTTCAACTATCCACACTGTCTCATAATACTGATACACATGACCACACACATTTAGAAAAAATAAATAATCACCAATATTTCGTGCTGAACCAGCACTCATCAGTTGGTCCAAATTATTATCTCCCACACACATATATAATCAGTGCTCAGTTTATATTAATCTGGGCCGACTGATGAGTGCTGGTTCAACATGAAATACATATACTGGTGATTATTTATCTTTTCTACATGTGTGTGGTCATGTGTATCAGTAGTATGAGAAAGTGTGGATAGTTGAAGATTGCTTGAAAGTCTCAGTTCAAATTCCCTATACTTACAATTAAGTTCTAGGTATAAGAATGCCTGCATTTCTTGTCTTAGTGATGAAATAATGGATCTAAAATCATAATAAGGAATGTGGGCTGGATACATAACATTTCTGTAAACTATTTTGCAAGTAGCAATGCATTAGTATGTGAAATAAGTAATTTAATAGTTTACTACCTGGAAGTTTATACCATGATCCATAGACTTTGAGTTTCAGAGTCTGCTGTTTTATCACTACACCAAAACATGCATAATAGTATGTAAAATTAATTGTTGTTATCGCATAAAAATCAGACTTCTTTTTGGTGAGTTACTCAAAAACAACAAATTATCTATATCTTAAATGAATTAATAATGAATATATCTTTAAGCATCCTGACAAGCCAAACAGATGATCAGTCTGAATTGTATGGTCACCCGCATGACCTTGATGGCATCTGATAACAAAAAACATTCAGTAGTTAAAAAATGGTTTAGGGAATGTTAATTGAACTATATAGTAAAATCCAATTTGCTAGTATGTTTAATATGATTTGCTTACTGTATGCAAATTGTATAAGGATATTTGCATAATGATCATTAAATAATCATAAACATGCAAAATTTCTTTTTGTGAATTTTCATAAGTTAGAAACAATTTTTAAATAAGCATTTAAATAAAATAAGCATGTGTGAATATTAATTAATATTTAAATTCATGCTTTTGATAATATACTGTTTTATTTTTCTAAATAGGTTTATATATGACAATAATTGACTAGTTATCATTTGATTATCATTAGTTTGGAATACTGAATGCACCTATGAATTACATGCAGAAACTCTGGATGTAATTTATCCATATTTATACATAACTGGTTCCTATGACATGAAAAGTGTTTTGATGCTTACTTTTATTAATTGACAACTTTATTTAACTTTGCAATTATGCTACATTGAAAGAAAGTCACTCAAAATATGTTTTCTTTTATAAATAGCTACCTGTACATATACAAAAAGAATATTCACTCTTAAGAGACCGCTGTTCATAAAGAAATTTAATTATAAAATAAAATCAATAAAATAAATAACAAAACATTTTTTAGATTGCCACAGAAATATAAATTCTGTCATGTATTGGATTTACTTTATGTAGGTTTTTTACATTTGATTGCAGTTACTAAAAGACAGATTTAAGAGCTAAAAATTCCTGGATAGAAGTTTAGCCTGTCATTTGGTGCTGGAATGTCATGTGTCCCTACAAGTGACAACTATTTGTGTATTTGTTATTTTGCGTTAAGTCTTATTTGAAATACTTAGCATAGTATATGTTTCTACATTCAAAATTTGCATTTTTGAGACATCCTTTAAGATATGTGAAGTAATACAAGTATTTGGTATGTTTAAGATATTACATGTAGGGGAACACAGAGGAATGGAGTTAAGTAACTGCACTGCATGACTGCATTTAATAAGAATAGCTATAGTAACTTTTAATTAAGTTTAAGTTTATACTTTAGCTAAAAATGATATAAAAATTCTCTAGCTTAATAAATGATTAATTGTTATCATTAAGTTGTTTATATAAAGAGGATGTTATCAAATGTATGAATGGAAAGAATTTAGCTTATAAATTAAATTGTAAAAAAATTGAATGTGTACAAAATTTATGACCATAAATTGGAATAGTTTAAAAGTAGTTTTAATTGAATGATTTATTACTCAGGAGTTTATAAGAAGTTGAAGCCCTGGAAGTAATAAATTTGACCTGTGATCCTTGAACCTTGAACTCTAGAGTTCTGACCCGCTACTATTTCATTAAAACAAAGCAGGGTAGTTTAAAGTATATATATAATGAAATTATGTTTATGTTTTACTATATGTTGTATATACGATTTCAAATACATGAATTTTTAAAAAATGCTAAGGGGCTTTAGTTATTTAATTTAACTTTCAAATAAAGGTTAAGATGTTAAATATATAACAATGTTTTTAACATTTTTATTGTTTTATTAAATTATGTATTTTTGTAATTTAAATATTTTATTTAAATTTATTATGCAAGAGATAAAAAAAAAACTTTTCTAAAAACATTAGGATCAATAAGAATCAAATAAAATGTCATGCAAAATAAATGTCTTTGTCATTAGATAGCTTTTAAAAGAACCAATGGACACAGACCATGTTAACACATCGTGTTTTTTCTATTTATTATAAAATTATTAATAGTAAAAATAATTAAAAGGTCATATTTGAAAAATGTTATCGATTTATTTAAAAGATAGAATAAAATTTATATTTTAAAAAAGTACATTTTTTAATAATCTTTTAAGTTACTATTAATCACATAAAAAATGTATATTAAAGAACAAATATGATTTTTTTAAACCAATCAAAATACTTTATTAATTTGCTGCTTTTTGATAAGCGTGTAATGTCAATTATGCAATACAAAAAATTTAGAGCTTGTATGTAATGATTTATCTTTTATTGAATTTTTCTAATTAAAAAAAACTGCATTTTGTATTTTACATAAAAATAAGAATAAACTAGTCAAAATTTGAAAGCAGATAATTTATTGTTTACTAATTTATAGCAATAATTTTGATGTATACGGTATATATACGTTAAGCTCCCTGTGCAAAATTAAGCAGAATAACAAGATAATAATGTACTATGCCTAAATAATACTTAATCTTCATCTGTGATAGTTTGCCATTGAATGCAATATTAATATACTTCATAGTTTCATTGTAATAACGGAGCAACAAATCATAATTTAATGTAAATGACATTTTTAAGTAACTAAAATGAATGATAATTTATAAAGAATGCGAAAATATTTTTAATAATGGAATTTTTTTAAATGTTGAAGAAGATAGTGTATGGCAACTATGTTTAAAATCAATTTTTAAATTGCAAATTTTACTTATTAATATACATTGACAAGTTTAAATAGCTAACTGTAATGTTTTCTTCTAAGTAGACTCCTTAGAATTGCCTGCAATAATCCCTAGATAATAGAATATTTGTAATGCTTGACTATTAATGACAGTATTTGCAATTACTTTCTATATTTTTAAAATAATTTTATTATCTAATATTTAGGGGTTTTTTAAATAATAGTTTTAAGAATATTTCTAATTATTTTTTCCCTTCTCTCTTTCTTACTTTCTCTCAACACTTCCTTAAGGTGACATGAAAATCTTTGATAGAAAAATCCAGAGAAATTGTTGTTATTGTATTCTCTCCTTAAATTGCATTTTTACAACCATCTGCTGAGTTAACTCTAATTTTTTTTAACAAATATCAGTATAATCAAATCATCAGCAATGTCAAAGTATTTAAGCATTGTTTCCATGTGTTTGGTAGATTCTATCCTTTGCAATCCATTTCAAGACCATTTGTGAGATTACATTGTGTAGTTTATTAAGATTCGTGATTACACAATAATCATATAATAATTATTAAAAATCAAACATATACATTATTACACTCTTATTTTATATGAATATATATTTATTTTTAAAAATAAAAGTAAATTCTATCATAATTAAAAAAAGAAAAGTATGATTGTTACAATCACTAAGCCTTATGAAACTGATAGCTAAATGTTATCAACATTATGCTTTAGCAAATATACAGTGATATCATCAGTCAAATGTGTTGACAAAATTAAAAACATTCATCTTCATGAACAAGGCCACCTACCATCTTTAGACATAATATAACTTCATGGTTCTGTTTCACATATAGTTTCTATCTAGATTATCAAACATCATTAGAACAAGTTGAATACAACACACAAAAAATAGTGCTTATCAACAATTGCTTAACCTGGATATATAACAATATCATTGCTTCTTTCAACAATGGATGTTATAAGATGGAAGAGGGCTGGCCTATGGCCCTTCCCCATAAGTGGGATTATTTCAAGTATTTTTCTCAACTAGTATGAAGAAATGATCTTATCTAAATACTTCGCATTGAACCTTGCATTATTGTACCTATGATACATTGATGATGTCCTCATTTGTGCTCTGGATTCTCTTATCGCTTAAATCCAGCAGGATCTTGACTTCCTTTATCATAGAAATGGACTCAAGAAAACAAAGACAACTATAATGGCATCAAATTTCTGAGTTTGTATATTCAACTAGACATGGACTCATTCAACTACAAAATGCTCTTCCAACCTCTCCACATATATAGTTTCATACATCCAAAATCTGTTACACCAACAGTACACAAACTTTCAGGGCTTAAGGCATTCTTATTTAGAAATTTGTGTAATATGGACAGTAAAATGTAAAAACAAATGAAGATTTTGGAAACTCATTAGATACATGATTAACAATAAATTATTACTAAACTTTATTCTACATGAATTTAAAGTGATTTAATAAGATTTATTCAGATAATCTGATACATATATGCAAATACATATTTACAAATACACATTCAATATCATTGATTTCCATGGCAACAAAAGAAAATGGAAATTATTTTAAATATTTTTAATGCAAATAATGTTATGTCTTATTTTTTCATTAAAACGGTATTTCTTAAAATTACAAATGATTTCAAGCAATTTTTTATACTATAATTATTTTAAATAATTGCAGTATTTTATATTGTTTATTACAACAAATATGAACTATATTGCCCTATATTTAATTTTTGCTTGTAATATTTTTTTTCTATAAACTTTTCTTTTATTTTTGTATTTTTATTTATATTCAAACCAAACTATTCTTTGCTGCCAAGTGTTGTTAGCTGAGAGGTCATCGCAGTCACCTTGCAAGCAGTTAGTTGCAGACGGTTGAGGGTTCGCGTCCCGGCCGATGCTATGACATATGAGAACTATTCTTTACTATAAATATGGACTGTTAGAGAGTTATAATATTTTTAACCTTTCATCTAATATTTTTTAATTCGTATTTTGTTTTTGTATTTTGTTTAAGTTTAACCCTAAAATTTGCTGGATAATTATTATTGGTACGAGGGGGGTGTAAAATATATAATTTCACTTATCTATACATTAAGAAGGTTTGAATGGGATTTTGCTTCATGAAATGTAATGCCTGTTGATATAAAAAAATATTGTATTGATTTCAAAATTACAAATAATCTCTTTAAAAGATTTTTTTTTTAAATTATTTTTTTATTATTATCAATTAAGAACAATAAAAAATATACCTATAAAAATATTTTTTAAAATCGTATAACTGTTTAATGTTAATAATACTCTACTTATTTATTTATGTTTTTTAAAAAGATTACTTAATCTTATTTTATTAAAAAAAAAAAGTTCTAAATTGTATGTTATTAAAAAAAAAAAAAAAAAGAATGTTTTTCAAATAAAAAGAAAATCAATATCTAATAAAGATTTTTAGATAGAGTTTTCTGTTTGTTCATGCTTATAATTTTTAATGTCAGCTTATGTATATTACAAAATTTTGAAGTAATATTTTATTGCTCAGAACTTCAAATTTGGAAATTGTATTTCAACTATATTCACAAAACACATTCTTAACATAATAAGAAATAATACATTACCAGTTAATAGTGTTGATTTTTTTATATGATTATTTCAATCAATAATGTAATAACAAGTGGAGAAGATAAATCAAAACAGGAAAGCAATTTCTTCCAAATCAGTTTTTTCTGCGAACAATAAATAGTTATATGTGTCAATCATAATGCTCTGACTTATGAATAATGTTGTACAAACTTTACAATTGTAAATTACTTATAAATATGATAACATATAACAGCAAAAAAAAGTACTAAATATAGCAGCAAAATACATGTGTATATGTGTAAAATATTTATACACGCACACAACACCTATTACCATCCAAAATACTTAATATACGAATATCGTGTATAATAACATCGAAATTGCTAATAATGACAAACATCTCATTAGCTAACCACAATGAGTGTATTTATAATGTAAACAATATTTTTAATAAAGTTTTTTAATATTTACTAAGGCTGTAACCTCAAGAATGTGTGCGTTAAAATGCGATAGTAGGGACCTCTACAGGTCTTAACCACAAGCTTACGTTTTGGAAGAAAAGAGGGGATGCTTAGTGATTATATTTATAAAATAAGTAATATTTATAATATATTAAAATTGTCATACATATGCCACTACTTTAAAGTATATATTATACTTATTTATTACAAATTGAGATAGTTATTTATGCTGCTTTGTTTGCCAAGGTCACTAATAGCTTAAGCAGTAACAAAAATTCAATATCTTAAATCAGACTTGAATTTATGAAATAATGCATATAATGTGAACTACTGAAGATAGCAAGCAGTACAAAAACCAGCTGTAGTATTTGCATTCATAAAGTGATTGAAGTATTAAAGTTTTTATAAATAAAACAATTGTAGAACAATATATAAATATATGTGTGAATATTTTTAGAAAAAGGCTTTAACCTTTATCAAATGTGCCTTGAATATTTATAGTAGTCAAACGATGTCTTTTTTTGACTATAGAGGAATGTCTCAAACCTTGACACAAGATAGTGACTTTATAAAAATAAGAATAACCTTCTTATCTTTAACCTAAATTTCCACTTATATAGGCCAATAAGAAGTATCTTGATTTGGGAGCATGAAGTCGTTAGTCTCTTCACTTTTTAAGTCCACTATTTCCTTTTACAAATTAACCTTCATGTAATCTTGTGATTTACAATGAGTTAATATTACGATCTTTATTCTGGAAATATACAAACTAATGTAAAGTTGTGATTATTTATTAAGTGCATAGGAAGTACGTTAATACTTTTAGAGAAAGGTTTTAACCTTCATCATATGCACCTTGAATGTTATAATAATCAAATGATGTCTTTTTTTGACTATAGAGGGACCTCTCAAACCTTGACACAAGATAGCTTTATAAAAATAAGAATGGCCATCTTTAACCTAAATTCCTACCTATATAGATTAATCTGAAGCATGGTTATTTGGGAGTGTGATGCTGTTAGTTTCTTCACTGTTTTTAAGTCCACTATTTCCTTTTACAACTTAATCTTTGCACAATCTTGCAGCCATTTTATCTTTATAAAGTTCCTAACTTGTGTTGAGGTTTGAGAGGTCTCTTTTATAGTCAAAAAATACATTGTTTGACTATTGTGATGCATATGATACAGGTTAAAACCTTCGTCTAAAAGTATTTACATACTTCATATGCATTCAATAAATATTCACATCTTTACATTACTTTATATATTTTCAATATAAAGATCATAATATTAACTCATAAATTGCAAGATTTTTCACAAAGGTTAATTTGTAAAATGAAATAATGGACTTAAAACAGTGAAGAGATTAACAGCTTCATGATCCCAAATCAAGATGCTTCAGATTGACCTATGTAAGTGGGAATTTAAGTTAAAGATAAGATGGTCAGTCTTATCCTTACAAAGTCACTATCTAGTGTCAAGGTTTGAGAGGTCCCTCTTATATTCAAAAAGCCATAATTTAACTATTATAAACATTCAAGGTGGATTTCTCTAAAAGTATTTACATAGTTCGTAAGTGCTTAATAAATAATCACAACTTTACATGTGTGAATATTAAACAGGCAAAAACTCTCCATATAGTAGTGCCACCTTGTGCTAACCAGAGTAATCAATGGATTCCAGAAGGCTTGTACTATATGGAGAGTTTTTGCCTGTTTACTAACAATTATGTGCTAGCATGAGATGGTGGTCATGTGATGTTATATGTGAATATTGTAACTAAAAAAAGTAAAAGTGGAGGAAACATTGGCTAACTTATGCTAATTTTATAAAAATATAATATGAATAAATTTACATATATACTAAAGAGGAGAATTATTATTTATTTCGTAAAAATAACATAACTATATCTATAGCTGCTACAATTCAAATTCTCTGAATTATTTGATATCATAAATCACTTTTTTTAAACTTTATCACATTTACAGATGCAGTCAGATCATGAAGTTCAGAGATTATACAATCACAATCATATAAATAGTGTATAGTGAATAAAGAGCCATGATTAGTTTTTTATAATAAGTAATATTTAGTTAGTAAATTAATAAGTATAATAATGAACATTGTTCAACTACTTAAACACAACCAAAATGTATATTTTAAAAATATTTTATCAATGTGTGTTCCAAATACATACTGTTTATCAATAACAGATTTAAATATATTTATTCTATTTTTAAATTACATAAATTATGGGAATAATTAAATATGCAATAAAAAAACATTTAAATTTACTACCTATTTGAAAACATTGTTTAAAAAATAATTATAAATATTAGAAATAGAAAACTTTAGGCAGAACAATTATTGTAAATAAATTAAAATATTATGAATAAATCATATAGAGCTCTTTTATACCTAGGATTTTATTTGTTACTATATAATTTAATTTGTAATATAATATTAAATATTGAGTTTTGAAGATATAAAAGGAAAGTTTTGAAGAAGATTGCTGGAGCAATCGAAACTGTAAAAGATCATGGTAAATGCAGTGAATGTTCTGGCTTATACAAAATAATATTTACATAAATTAACAGACTAATCATGACAATTTTGTCAAGCGTTGATGGCCGAGTGGCAGCCCAGCTGCCTTACAAGCAGTTGTCCCGGGTTCGCTTCCCGATCGATGCTTTGTCACATGGAAGAAATAACATCACATTAGAAAGCAAAATAATTCAAAAATAAAATAACATTTTTTTCATGTGTGTATCATTACGTCTATACATAAATCTATAAACTTGTCTGTGCTTGTTTTTTTTAAATAAATATTTTCATTCAGAGAATGTCAAAGGCAAAACCTTTTTTTATTCCTTTTATTTTCAATAGATCAGAAAATTTTAAATATTTTACATTCCTGAAGTAAGTATAGAATTTTTCCATGTATAGTTTGATACTTCAAAGTACGTTTTCTTTCAATTTCAAACATTTAAAATCTTTTTCTAAATGTTGTCATTGTTAAAAATTGATGTGGAACTGTCAGAAAATATTTTTATTTATTTATTTTTGCTATATAAATTTATCATTCTTAGAAAGTGGTTTCAAGAAAGTTTACACAATAAAATGAAAGTGTGTGTGTATGCGAGTGTGTAAATATCATTAATGAACATTCATATTTCACCCATAATACTATTTAAGAAAATTGAGACACATATATCAAGTTGTTTTTTTTTAAAAGACATCTAGAGGAACTAGGCAGTAGTGTAATTTGACCAAGCAATAAAACTTGATCATCATCAATGGTAATTGGTCGTTATTTGCTTCACTCTTAGTTTAACATCTCAATTTAGAACTGCATCATAAACTTACTTTCTTGAGATGCAAATAGACCAATTAAATAAATATAAATGATTTTTTATATAAATTTAGATTCCAACTAAAACTTCTAGAAATGTATATACATAGAGAAAGATTAAAAAATATACTACTTTAATTAGATCTTAGTAAATAATAAATGAATATTTATATTAAATAACAATAAGTGAATAGATATATTAAATAACAAGTATCATTAAAATATATATAAATAATTGTAATTCAATCTATCTTTTTTTTTTCTTATTCATTTGTGATTCAATAGATAGTGAAGGTCCACTATGCCAGAAAGATTATAAAATTATAACTCCTTAGCATTGCTTTGGTCATGCTGGTCATATTAATAGTACTAAGACAGGTATGCAACAGAGTTCTCTTATACATACCTATCTTAGTACTATTAATAGGATTCTTCACAGATTTACAGTTTACCACTGCTTTCAATCAGGCTGGTCATATTCGTAGCACTTAGATAGGCACGCAACAGAATTCTCTTCCACGTACCTATCTTAGTGTTAGGAATATGACAGGCCTGGTAAAAAAACAGTGCTGAATTGTAAATCTGAAAAAGATTTATCATTTTTCTGGCAAGTAATTAATATGTTGTTTTTAGTGCACTCTGTTGCTTATATATCATTATCCACCATAATATAACAAACCATTTTTCTTGTGCTTTAAATATATTTAGACTCTAAAAAATAAAATGCCTTACTACTATATATATAGAATATAATATCATTTTTCAATAGGATTTCTTCCCATGAATGCTATATAATTTTTGGATGGCTTTAGTAATAGTTGAATGGTTAGTTTATTTGAGAGATCATTCTGATATTGGGCACCAAAAATTACATGTTGAATTTGGGTCCAATTAGCCCTTAAGAATGTCCTTCTGATACTATGATAAATTGCATACAGTGAGACTTTAATTGCACAGTAGATTAGATTCATTATATATTTACAGTATATACTAATGATTTATAAATAATCCACCAGAATGTCTAAACTTTATTTTTACAAAAATAACTGTATTTTATTCATTTACTTACTTATTTTTGAATAAAAATTAATTTTACTGTAAAAGATATATATAATAATATTTTATTAAAATCAAAGATAGTCATATGATAATATATACTTATCATGAGCATAATACATAAGAGGATTTTACACCTTTTTCATTCATAGTGAGAGCAATATCATCTTACAATCATATTTTGGCATCTAAGAATTAACTAATACAGATTAACCAGGGTCATTCATCTTAGCTAAATGCCCATTTATAAACCACTATATATCTAACTATGATGGCTATTCTATTGATTATCTGAAAATAAATCCCAAGTATGTTTGCTATAGGAAAAAAAAAAATTAATGTTCACTTGACCTAGATTCAAATCCCAGATTAAGAGATTAGAGATAGATAACATTTTTTTAATGTAAGACTGCACAGAATAGATAATTTTTATAATGAATTTTTTATTATACTTCAAATTCTATATATAACATTATTACAGAGAAATCTACAAATTTTATTAAAAGGTTGGGGGCGGAGTAAATTTTAAAACTGTTGCCTAAAAAATAAATAAATAAATGCAATCTTTACAAATTTATTTAGAAGCAAAAATAAATGAATGTAAATAAAAACCAAATTAAATTAATTACAGACACATTATAATAAAAACTATGCTCTACATGTATCTGACTTAACAAGTATATTGGTAACTGGACAGATATTTAAAATAATTTTATGCAGTTAAACTAAAGATCTAGGCGAATGTTTTATAAAGATCTATTCTATTTCTAATTTTTTTTTTAAAATAACTTTTTAACAACTGATAAGATATTACCAGTGTAATATCACTTAGTCACGTCTAAAATTGAAATCATCTTACAAATGTTTGATACAAAGTTTTATTTAAATGGTTAAGAATAATTTGTAACGTTGGACAAGTGTTTTCGTTTGTTTTCAATGTTTAATTTTGCTGAATAATTTTAGAATAAAATTTGTCTTCTGAAAGTAATTTTATTGTTTTGTAATAAAACTTTTGGGTCAAATTAAAATTTATATTTAATTTGCAGGCAACTAGTCATTGAAAAAGTTAAGCCTTTAGGTGATAAAACTTATTTCTATAGAATATTAGTTTGGAAGAAAAAAGGAAAATGCCTCTATTGACACATCTCTTACACCTACCTATGCCTGTTTGTTATTTGACTAGATATTTGTAATTTGCATGTGAAAAGTTCTATTAATTATCAATAAATGAAAACTTCTTTGCAAAATTTCACTTTGCTCAAATGACTTCACAAGATGAGAGATATGTTATAAAAAAAATTCATCTAGAGTCGCCATTTTATTACAACAAACTCAAACCACAATTGTTATCATCTAATTTTCAAACAATCATTGAACACATCTAAATATATCATTAGCCTTTATGCTTATCATGGTTTAATATTGTGCTATAATAGTTAGACTCAGGAATTCAAAGTCCATGAATCATGACTCCGACTCTAGTCCTTTTTGCTGTTTGAATTTCTTTTGAATTCCCAAAAAATAAAACATTTCATTATTTATTTAATTTACTAATCTTTATCTTAGTAATTGAAATGGGTATATCAAATATCCAAATAAAAGGTAAAATAGTCTATCCGTATGCCACAACTTGGCTAAAGTTTCTTCAGCCTTCTTTATAGAGCAACAGAGGAACTGTGTATGCATTTTCTAATCAAAAGTGCATGGTTCAGCTGGGATAGCTATGGTCAGTTACCTAAAAGAAAAATCTTAACTCTGATTGGAACATGAAAAAAATTTCAAACTTTTAAAATAATCAAAAATTTTGGAAATTAGAAATAACTAAAGTTTAAACATTTTTTTTCAAAAGATTGTTGGTTAAAAAAAATCATAAGCAATGTTGTGTGATAAGTTCTTTGCTCAAAGTCAGGTTAGAATAAGTAGGAATTAGGATGCTATGACCATGTTCATAGTGATGAATGTTTGACAGTGTTTGTCATACTCTAACGCTAATTTAATCTATAATCTCAAGTTTCTAATTCCATTGTAAAATAATGATTAAAAATATTTAATGCCTGTTCTATAACTTAAAAAGAGATGTACTGCATCAATATCATATCTATCTCTCTAAGATGAATACATTCTTATTGCTATAGGTAAAGATATCTAAAATAGGTAATAAAACCAAAGTCCTTTTAACAGCCTCTTATAAAAAAATAATGAGAAGAAGGGATTATTTACCAGAATTTTTACTTGTTTTGTCTTCTAGGCAAAATGATGTAGATATCCAGACACTAACCGATATTAAATGGTCATCTAGTTTGGTTATAAGTTGAATATCTTGGTGAAAACAATTTCAAATTTATTCAAAAAATTCTGTTTATTAAGATATGTATTGTTATTTGTAAAATTATTTGAAAATGAATTTTGTAGTTTTATGACATTACATATATTAATGAATTTAACTGTGAAATAATTGTTTTTCCAGATCCAATATGATTTTATAGTTAAATGTGTTTGATGATTGCTTGCTTGTAAATATACAGTAGTAAAATGGCAGATTTAGAGGTAGAAATCTGAGACTGATTTTTCATTTAATAACATATATAAAAATTCAAACTAACTTGCGCAATTTGCCACTAGGTGATTAAAAATCACTTAATCTTTTGAGCAATTAATTAGCCATTGTATACATCCTTACATATATTTTTACATGTATATGTACATTTTACGCATATATTTACATTTAAAAATAGAGGAAAGCTTAAATATTCAAATTTTAAGAACATAAATTCACAAATGAATAATTTATAAACATAGAAAAATTTAATGCAAAATAAAAATTTAAATTATTGAAAGAAGCAGCATTTTTTATTTTATGACAATAATGTTTTAATTTATACTTACAAAATAACATACCCCCTATTTTTAGATATACATGACATATATATATGAAAAATTACCCGTAAAATATGTAATTGTGCAGAAGGAAATTAAACTCTGATTATACATTGTTTTGTAACTATTATAAATTTCTGCATGTCCATCAGTCAGTAAGAATTTTAAAAGCTTAAATGAATCACTTAAGCTTAGAGCCTATTTGGGTGTGTACACAAAGATTTAAGAGTCATGAAACAATGCATGATCAGAGGTTAATTTTATTCTGCACAATTACAGATTTTCAGTGCTAAATAATAGTAGATTTAAATTAAATATGTATAAATTAGCTTTGATAAAGACAGTATGGTGATTAAAATGTTGGGAAAGCATTAAATTAATACAACTTTAAATTCATATTTGATTTAAAAAATTAAAAAAATTCAGGATTAAAAAGAAAAAATTAATGGGGCATTCAATATATATTTAATAAAATTAAATCAAGGTTAAAAAGAATTTGGTGTTACATAGAAAAACATAATTATATTCTCAATATTTAGTCAATCTGCTTCTAATTTATTATACACAGATAGGTATACATCCATTTGTAATTATTATACATTGGATAATTTCCATCAACTACTTTAATTGTTACATGTTTTTTTTTAAAAATTGAACTTTATACTTTTCCAAATATGTTTAATTCTTATTAATAACATAGAAGTTAGTATGAAATGTTGAGAAATATTTTTTTATATATATTCTGACCACCCATCCACTATAGTATGAAGATTAACTTAGCTTTTTTTTTCCAGTTCATAGCTTCTCTGTTTAAAATCACTTTTTAAAACCTTTAGTAGGCTTTCTTATTTTATCTGTCTATCTCAAATAAAGTCACTCATATATAAATATATTGAATTTATGCTAATTAATGCCTTTGACAGAATAATTTAACCAAGCAGAGCATTACATTAATTTCAGTTTCATGAACCAAAAGATTACTAATTTGTCAAGCGTTGGTGACCGAGTGGTTAGCACAGCCACCTTACAAGCAGTTGTCCCGGGGTTCGCTTCCTGGCCTCGCTTTGACATATAAAAAAAAAGATTATTAATTCAATCCTGAAGAAGAGAAAAGGTAAATACTTTTCAAAACATTGTGCTTTATACTAATTCTATGTGATATTACACCTAAAGGTGTTTGGAAAAAATAAATAAAGTTTGAATTTTCAAAAATATATATAACAATTAGATGATGGAAATAATCTAACACAATTACAATCAAATTGCCATTTTCACAAATCTTCAAACAAACAGTATTCAGTTGCATGTTTTATCTTTATTTTCAAACAATGCACTCTAATTTCTGATATCATTATTTAATAATTTTTACAAAATGATGATAATTTTTGTTATTACTATAGTTTAATCTACAAGAATCAAATTTCTTGCATTTACTCATTAAAATTGATATTCTCTTTAGATAAATATATTAATGATTATTATCAATTATTATATTATTTTTATTCAAGATATTAACTTCTAAGCCAGTTAAAGATTAGATTATCTATTTTTATTGAATACAACTCCATCCCTTTTTCTCCTTCTGTAAAATCTTAGATATATTTAAAAATTTTATTTCTCCAGACACTCTAAACATATAAATAATGGGCATCTTGAAAAGATAAATGATATTCAAGATATATTTGGCACTTGTAGATTAAATTTTAATAATTTGATATTGATATATACAGAACAAAGATAATGAAATCATAGATAATGTGTGCGCCTAATGAAGTTCAGTCACAAATGCATCTTGGTGGGCCTTTACCTTTTTCAAACGTCTATGCACTTTAAATAGTCAAAATAAGAGTCATAGATCACATGACCCTATCTCTTAAGCTTGTAAGTTATAAATAATGAGGATTGCCAACTCCTCAACAAGCTTTGTGATAAATGCTTATCCAGAGCCAGCACTTAAAAATATCTCTGTCAGGAAACCCCCCCCCAAACCCCTGACCATGGTTTCATGCTTTGGCACTCCTCAGAGAGGTGCCAGGTACTGGCACCTCTCTGAGGAGTGCCAAAGCATGAAACCATGGTCAGGATTTTTTTTTTGGGGGGGGGTAGTTTCTGAACCTACCCTGGCACTTCTCTGAGAAGTGCCAAAGCATGAAACCATGGTCAGGGGTTTGGGGGGAGGGGGGTTTTCCTGACAGAGATATTTTAAGTGCTGGCTCTGGCTAAGCATTTATCACAAATCTTGTTGAGGAATTGGCAATCCTCATTATTTCTATGCACTTTGTTTGGGTGTTTGAAGTATTCTATATAAGTAGAAGTACCTTTTTGAATTAATTGTTTTGAGATCATAGCTGAAAATTTCTTAACGTTTGAGAATATTTGATATTTGTTTTATTAAAAGTATTTAAAATATATCATGAAATTATTATCTATTTCATCATCATCATCAACCATTATCAATCCACTGCAGGATAAAGGTCTCTCCAAGTTCAATCCATCTTCTCCTATCTCTAGCATCTCTTCTCCACATCACCCCTGCCCACTTTCTTATTTCATTTATCCATCTCACATGTGGTCTCTTTCTGGGTCTCTTACAATCTTTTGGAATCCAGTTTAAGATTTCAATTATCCATCTGTTATCATCTCTTCTAGCAATATGTCCACCCCAACTCCATTTCAGTTTTTTTATCTTTCTGTTAATTGCATAATAGTTGTCTATTGAAAGCAACTCTGTCGATCAACCCAAGATATTAAAAGCAAACCAGACATTGTAATTTGCCTGTTTTCTGATTATTATTGATTACTAGGCACATTAAAAAATATTACTGTATTATTCAAATTTTCATAAGTAATTTGCCTACTTAAAATTGGCCATAAATACCCCCCCCCCCCCTTTTTTTTTTCTTAACTCTTATAGAATTTTAAATATATCTTTCATACTTCTAGTATATCTTAAAAAGGTATACAATACAATTTCTCTCTCTATTTTAATTTTTCTCTAATTTTTATTCATGCGTTTTTCATTTAACTCCAAATCATCACATTTTAGCCAATCTATCTACTCATAATTAACTATACATCATAAACTTCAATTAACTTTGCTGAATAATACAATAACGCTTTTATAATAGATAAACAATTTTTAATATAGACGGTGTTCATATAACTATATTTTTTAAATTCAGTTTTATTACGTTTATAATCTAGCAGATTTATTAATATGATTGTTTATTATATATATTCGTCAATAAAAATAATCTAAAAATTAAATTTCTTTAAATCCATACTTAGTCAAATATGTTTTTGAGTAAGCCTTTTTAATCTCGTGAAAAAAAAAAAAAACATCCGTTTAAACACGTGACTATTTATTTATATTTTAAATCTTGGATTGCCCCCCCCCCCTCAAAAAAATTGTAAATTATATTTAAAAAATGAACTGTAATAATTTGCATCATAAAAGTTGGAATGAAATTTCTTTTTTTGCTGATACAAGAGTTTCAAGTGCAATTTATTTATTCCTCCCCGCCCCCCACACAACACTTCGCAATCTCACAAGTTGCTGGTTGCTGTGTGATTGTGTCTGGAATGAAAATTCTAGGCTGAAGAATCAAAAATTTTATTTGACGTTCTATTCTTCTTAGACAACATTGTAACTTTTTATTTACTTAACTTATCTAAGAATTTTTATTCAAAATTACAATCTTTATAATTAAACTTATTCTGTACATTTAAAATGTTAACATGACAAATTTAAAAACATGAGGTATTTTAAAATAATAATATATCGTATGTTTTGTATATTTTACTATCTATCAAAGAAAACGTCATGTGATTTTCTGTTTATGCTAGAAGTAAGTTGTCTCGGATTTAAAACTCTGGGGTATTTTTAGATGTCAGACTGTTAGTTCGTCTAATGTGAAAAAACAAAGTGAATTGCTGTGTGTGTGCGTGTGTGTGTGTGCGTGTGTGTACAAAATCCATTGTAACTCACTGAAGATAAACGTAGCCAAAAATTTAGATGTAACACTGCCATCCATTGTACGTTAATTACTCAAGTTTGTTAAGCATAGTCTGACATAGAGTAAATAAATAATATTAGTACTCCTACAGTAGGTTTATAACTAGTGATTCTAATTATCATATAATTTAACTCACCAATCACTGGAAGGCCTTATGTCATAAAAATAATTTAATAACTATTTTCACAAGAGATTCAGTTTTGAAGGAATTTCTAAACTTCCAAAAATATTAATCTAATCCATTTTCATTAGTTTTTATAAAATATAATAAAAATGTACACATATATTTTAAATAATAATATTATAAATAATATAGAGGCAATAAATATATATATAATGGAAATTTAAGGTATTGAAAAATAGACATAAATTAAAAAAATGGATACATGAATCAAATATATATATATCCTAAAGTATATGGATTTTTTAAAAACAGTTAACTATTTTAACAAAACATCGAACCAAGATATAGACTTAAATAGTGATTTTTTTTTTTAAGTTCTACAATTTTGCCGCAAGATTTAATAATCGTTAAGTATGTGATTCATGGTTTTTGTTTGTCCACAACAGTCACAGGTTGTTCTGAACTATTGATTAGATTACAATTGCATTTAGGAAAATCAAATCCCATTGATTTTATTGGGATATCTTGTAAAAAGAAATGTATTTGGAACCTTAATAAGAATTCCATTTTTTACACCATATTTTTTTAAATGTAGATTCTTGGTTGAATATTCAAAAAAATGTCTTGTTTTGAGATGAGTCTTAAATAATGAAAATGTATCTTGAATTAAGTTGATCTTCTTAATAGCTTTTTATATATTTTCATATGAAGCAACTTTTATTTTCATATCTAACTGAGGAATATGTAAAAGAAGAAAACGCATCAGAAAAAAATAGACTTGAATGTACCAATAATATTTTTCATAGTAATATTTGAGTATCTACAAGTTTTGAATAGTAATCAGAGCATAATATCCGTCAATAGAATATGCTAGTACTAAGAAAGCTGTGTCTGTGAAATACTTACATCACACTCTCAAGAAATGCCAACAGGATTTTCAAGAAGGCTATTTTAGAAATTAATTTTGATCTAATCATAGATAAATGAAGAAAATAATTTAAGCTATAATCCAAGAGTTATTCCTATATAGCATATGGAAGAATTGTATTTCAGTTCATTATTCAAAAGATTATATTTTACTCTTTCTTATTGCATTGCCAAATGTATACCATATAATGCTCAATTGTCCAAGCACTTTATTACTTTTACAATGCTTTATTTTCCACTCTTTTCTACAGTTTACAGTTTCAATTGCTCCAGCAATCTTCTTCAGAACATTATATCTCCTAATCTCAACATACAGTTGAAATTAAGAAATATAATGTTCTGAAAAAGATTGCTGGGTCAATCAAAACTGTAAACTGTAGAAAAGGGTTGATGTTTAGATTAAGAGATATTATGTTCTGAAGAAGATTGTTGGGGCAATCGAAACTGTAAACTGAAGAAAAGGGTTGAAAATAAAGCATTGTAAAAGTAGTAAAGTGCTTGGATAATGGTAAGATTATATTCATTGTGAGATGATCCTCTATTGTTTAGATGAAAAATTGACCTACTATATTCATTGGATTAGGAACCGACTCCAGTATCATATGAATAGCATTTCTCTGATCATCCATTTTGTGTTTTTTTCAGACTGCTTAGAATGACATTCATTACTAAAGTAATAAAGTCCATCCACCTTATTGATAATTTCTGTTTTTTTTTACAATTCTTTTAAAGTTTATATGCTTTTCTAATGAATAAACTCTTCATATGACACCATCAGAATAAGACAATTCCAATTTGATCATTTGTGTTTGAAGCTATAATCTAATCTAATGAAGAAACTACTTTTTCATTTTCCTTGTATATGTAATTTTTAATATCACAATTAAGCATTATTATCTTTTCTATATACTCAAAATTTATATTCAAAGAAAATCAGAGGAAATGTCATAACTTGAACAATTCTGGTCTTTGTTTTTTAAAGACAGCATTTGCACTTCTAAATAAAATTCTGATATTAAAAATCATAATAACGTTTTTATGATTAATATTATTAAAATATATATTTTTAATACAGATTGTATTTTGGGGTTTATAATGAGAAATGTATTTACTGAATTTTTGATCATGCGTGTATATGATGTCCTCATCAAAATATATGCACTTACCAGACTATATTCCTTTCTATATATATTGTGATATCTACCTTTCAATAATATTATAATAATCCAACTTTAATTTTTTTATTATTAAAAACAAAATTTTCTTTTTCAATTTTATTATAACTATTAGTATAGCATTTCCAATGATTACCAAACTGGCGATTGTAAGCCAAGACCTGATAAAACATGTTGCTAAGTTATAAAAATCATGGCCAAATTTAAAACCAAATAAAAACATTCATTAAATAAATTAGATTACTAATCCTTCATGACACAGAGATCTAATCCTTGGGTGAATACCTCATAATAAAATGAATACATCGTTCATGACATAGTGATAATCTTGGTGAATTATACTCCATTTAAAATATATGTAGACAAACTTTTACTTCAAACATTTAAATGTGCATGTGTGTATTTCTTTATGTCCATGACTGTGATATAAAACTGTTTTTCAAAAAGTAAGAATATATTTAAGTAAAGCCATGGAGATAACAAATAAGCACATAAAATATGAGGAGTTAATTTAGAAATTTTAATCTTGTTGATTTTAATAAAATTAGTAATAATTTATCATTCAGTGTAAAAATAAATATAAATAAGCATATATTTGTTGTAATAATAATTTTATTTCAAATAATTTTTTTTTATAAACTGTATAAGAAATATGGTTGATTTGCCACGAAAAGAACAAGAAGAAGAACAATATCATCTGAAAAAAAAGCTGTTGCTAGGCCGACCTAGTAAAATTTTCACATACTAAGTACAATTGAGTGAAAAAGGAGTTTGAATTCACATCACTTTTCTATCACATACTCAAAACTATATAAACTAGTATTGAGGACATGCCGGGGGTTTTTTTTTTCTTGTTCTTTTGCTTGAAAGAAGGAAACTTAATTTTGTCATTTTAATTCTTTATTACTCCATTTTAAAGCCATAATGGCTGTCTGAGAGGACATCATTGAATGTTTACCTTCAAGGACAGATATGGATTTCTTGATGATCGCTGTCCTCATTGAAATAACTTGTCAATAATAATTTTTAAGTTGCTATTTAATATCTGGAGCTGATAAAAATTTTAATGAAATTTTACCAGTTGAAAATTTTTAAAACTATGGAATTATTTAAATTTATAATCGAAAACTTCAATCTTTTAAAACTATCGAATTAATAATTTGCTATGATTAATTGGACTGGATTGTAATGTATTTATCAATTTTCTTCAAAATCATTATTTAAACTCACCTGCAAAATTGTTGATGTATATAATAACTGTGTTGGCCCATTTTTGGAAAAGAAACCAGAAGACCATGGGGAGTATAAAAATGATGCAATAGCCCTCCTTTAATTTAAATTAAAAAGGGAATGTAATCAACTAAGAAATCACCAATTTAATTACCCTTTTAATGGATTACTTTAAGAAAATTTGTTGTAAACAACATCATCAAGAATTTAACAAAAACAACATGCTATGAATGGATTTATGAGACTAATAAATAATATTGCTTTTACTTCATCTCAACTTGGAAATGAATTCTTAAAAATAGATAACAAAAATGTTTTGATGTCTGCTATAATCCAAATCTTAAAAAAAATTAAATATAATAATCGAGTTCATCTGAATGAATTTACTAACATGAAATCTGTGTAAAAGAATGAAAATATGCATATTGTCATGGATTAAAACTATTCATAAACATGTGTGTGATAACCATTATACATATGGTTTGTTGTTAGTATATAATAAAAATTTGTTAGTAAGCATTTAGGATTAATTAACATTCTCATTCACCGTAAGAAGAGTAAGTAATATGTTTTTCTTTATTCAAACTAGTATGATGGTGAATATTTGATACTAAAGATCAGTTGTTTCTTTAATATCATAGCTTTTAAATAATAATAATTTGAGTTATCCTATAGACATGAGACTCTCTTGTTTATATGCATCAGATTTTATTGATGTTTTTTTTATGATATCTTAATGTGGCTACATTTATAGAAAAGTATAAACGCTATTTTGTTTATATATTTAAAACATAATTATTATAATAATACTAAGTTTAATAGATGATAATTATTCCATGGCTGCAGGTCAAGTAGAATGGGTCATTTGAGGCCTTAATATTGTATAAATGGGTCATGTGAATATTGCACTTATTTAGTGAAAGACAAATGTCTCCTAAATAAGGAATAATAATACGATACCATTATAACGATTTATTATGAGTATGAGAAATATTAGAGTTTATAAAACGTGGAGTAATCTTTATTTATTTAGTAAATCTTAAATACTTAAGACTTATTACAAATCTTACCACAAAAAAACCTTCTTTACTGATTTGTGTAAACAACATTGACCATTAAACATCAGTGCAGCTACCTGCAATCTTTTATTTAACAGCTCTTTTATAAAGGAATTTATGATAACTACTCTTTCTCATTGCAATGCCAAATGTATACCAAATAATACTAAATCATCCATGCACTTTACTACTGTTACACAATGCTTTATTTACCACCCTCTTTTACAGTTCACAGTTGAAGTTAGGAGATATAAAAGTTAATAAAGTGGTTGAAGTTGAGAGATATAAAAGTTCTGAAGAAGATTTCTGGGGCAATCAAAACTGTAAACTGTAAAAGAGGGTGGTAAATAAAGCAGTGTGTAAAGAGGGTGGTAAATAAAGCAGTGTGTAACAGTAGTAAAGTGTATAGATGATTTAGTATTATATGGAATTTATGATATACGAATGTTGTAGAAATGTTAATCTAATTATTTTATATACTTTATGTATTTTATTTTTATGCAATATATTTTGTTTAATAAATTGTTTTGATTACTGTTTAAATAATGGCTTTGCATTTTAATCATTATCATCACTTTCATATTAAATTTATGCATATGATCAATTATTATAGTTATAGTAGAATAATTTTAGTAATAAAAATTTTCATTATATTCTATTCCAGTTTTTATAAGTGAATATTATTTATGTTAAAATTGTCTTACAGCTCATTCGCATTACTGTTTATTTGCTAAAGTATGTTCTGGATACAATATTTAAATTCCCATTTGTATTCAATCATAACTTGTGAAACTATATTATATTGATATTTAAAAGACTTATATTATCTAGAGAGTATTAAATAATATATAGGTAAATATTACTTTGATACTTTTAATGTTATGCTAGCCACAGGTATCCTGTTTTGTTGTTAGTGATTAGAAATTTAAATTTTGCAGATGATGTAATTGTTTTAGCAAATAATGCTTTAAAGGTACAGGAAATGTTGCAAGAGTTATCAGATGAAAATAAAAAAGTAGAACTAAAGTTAATATTCTATTAATCTTTTCAAAAGAAGACAATAAAGATTGGTAATGTTGAGTTAGAAGAAGTTAGCAACTACAAATTATTACTACAGATGGAAATATAATGTACTTTTATTTTTAAATAAAGTAGTACTAACACTTGTAGCATATATGTATAGAGGTGGTAATCTGGACCAACTGATGATTGCTGGTTTAGCATGAAATACGTATATTGGTCATTATTTATCTTTTCAATATATATGTGTTCGAGTGTAGCAATGTTATGAGATAGAGTGGAGATTGGTGGGTCGTATGAAAGTCTGTGCTCATATACCCTATATATTAATAGATGTATATATATATATATATATATACACATCTACATATATATATATATATATATATATATATATATATCTGTTACATGTTTAAATTGCATATTAAATATAGTTTGCTGCTATCTCACTGGAGAATATTGATCAGAAAAATGTTTACAAAAATCATTCTTAAAAACTAAATGATCTTATTCTTACTAAGCTTTCCTTATCATATTATACAGTTAAAACCTATTATGCATCTCAAACTATCTTTTTAGCATGGGATTCAATTCTGCATGCAAAAGCAAATAAATTAACAAATTATGTCACATGCCAAATTGACTTTAAGGCTGCTTTTGATCTGGTTAAACTGGGAACACTTGTTCAGCACACTAAGTAAACTTCTGCCAAGAAATATTCATCTAATTACTACCATAAAAAAAATTACCTTACCAACAGATATTAAGCTTAAAAATAATATGCACCTCTATTCACCTTTTAAACTAAACCAAGGAATTCTACAGGGATGACCACTTGTTGAGTACAGCATGAATTGTCTCTTTCTTCCTCATCTTCTAACTATTATTAATGTGATATTTTTTGTTGATGATGTCCTGATAATCTTCAGAAACCTGCAGAACATTCTTCTCATTATTCATATACTGAATAAATTTAAAACACTAATAAGGTCTATAATACAATTTTATAAGTCACCAATGTGACCGATAGATACAGGTCACAATCTACATACCTTTATTCTTCATAAGTACATAGTCATATTTTCTTGAAATTCTAATAAACGTATTTAAAATACAAGCCATCACCTAAATCATTAGGTTATCAGCAAATTTAATACAAAAATAAAAGCTTTCTGGCCCAAACTGCTTTATCCTATAGTAAAAGTTTGTGTAGTTAATGCTATTCTGAATGATACTACTTGCTTACTATAATCCACAGATACATCTTTCCAGAATTATTGTTAAAAATTTCATGTCCACAATAAAACCATACATCTGGGAATCATCATCACTTCTATCAATTACAAGTGTTTGTTGTTCTGTTTGTAAAGCTGATCTTAATCTGATATGTCCTCGATCCATATGTCCTCGATCCTTTTTCTCATATATCACAGCTAAAATATGCATTGCAACTTTAGTTAATCCAATCCTGAAAGCCATTCCTTTACCTATAATGTAGCTTACTCCACTTCTGTGTGCCATTCATTTTCATTTTTCCTGAACATGCTATCAAGCATGCAAATCTGATATCAAATCTTTAGTTGATGCTTCACTTAAAGATTTTTTAAAAATTACTTATTGTAACAGATATCTATGGTCAACCCTCCCAATTGCCAAAACTTAAATCAGATTTTTAAAATATGTGTATTTTCCAATCATGATTGAAATTTTTGTATAAACTTATTCTTTGGCATAATTCCTACCCAAAATCTTCTTTATTAATAGTTTTAAATTAAATCTGGATCTCACATGTGTCTTGTATAATTATCATCCAGAAGATATGATACACATTTCTCAAAGCTGTCCATACTTCTCAATAGTATGGTACTTTGTCTTTCACAGGCAAATATTTAATCTTAAACAATTGCTTTGAGAAAAATATTACACATTTTTACTCTTATAATGCCATAGTAATTATTCATAGTCATAGATTCATGTGGCTTGCTCACTGCTTTATAATTTTTACAACAAAAAATACAATGTTCTTTTAATACATTGTACAGGCTTAAACCTGCATTTATATATGTAATATATGTGGGATTCAAACTCAGACTTTCACACGACCCACTATTCTCAGTGCCATCTCATATTGCTGACCCACCTGATCACACACATGTTGAAAAAATAAATAATCACCAATATATGTATTTCATGCTAAACCAGCAATCATCAGTTGGTCTAGATTACTATCCTCACACATATATATAATCAGTGCTCAGCTTTAGCTCAGCTTTATATTAAGATAGCCAATCTTCATACTTTAATGGACAGGCTTCAAACTATTCAAACACACAACTCTTCAGCCTTCCATTTCACTGAAAATCTGATGGTGGAATGTTCAAAGCCCTTGTTAGTGCCAAGGTTGTCATCCTACCCATGTTGACATATTAGTCATTCTGACCCCTCATGTACAGGAGAATAATCCATTTATACATACATATGCGAGGGATGAGCAGACCTTTTACACACTATTTATATAAATGAATATATTGTACAGGCTTAAATCTGCATTTATATATGTAATATATGCAGGATTCGAACTCAGACTTTCACACCACCCACTACTCTCAGTGCCATCTCATATTGCCAACTCACCCAAAAAAATAATAAAGAGTGGTATAATACATATTTAAATGCTCTAAAATACTTACCTAGAAATACTACGAGCAAAATTTGGCAGAACAATATTTTTATTAATTGTATATTTTTTTAGAATGTTATAAAGCATTTGGTGTTTGAGCACTCTAGTGACAAATTGAGTATTATATTTAATCATTCTAAACCAAGTTTGTTTAAACGTGCATTACTTAGCTAAGAATCAATTCGAGAATCTTTACTTCTGAGTCTTCACTAAACTACTCAGAATAGCGAAATATATATATTTTTGACAAATAATTAGATTAATGAGTTCTCTATGGAAAAACCATTTAAATATTTTTTCACTTGCATGGAATTTTCATTAACCACTAGCCAAGACATTCTTCAATATATGTATTTATATACATACACTGTATGCAGTAAATGGTGACTGGGGTTGGTTCTTTATCCATGATATCTGCAGTGTTACTTTCAAAATCAGTGAATGTGTCATGTAGCCATATAGTTTAGCTATTCACAAAAAATTTTAAGGCATTAGCATGTCTGGGGTATAAGTTATGACAAAAAGTGTGACAGTGTGTTCCATATCTTAACCTGCAATGAAACAAATACAGTAATCTATACTTTGTATGTCATTAAAGCCAAGGTCACAAGAATGTTTCAAATGGCTTGTAAGCTTTTATGATGACAGAGAGCACAGTGTAGATGATGGTACAAACATACTCTTCTATTCCCTGATAGGACTTTAAAATTTTTGTGGAAAATAGCAGTACTGCATATATCTTGGAAAGATAACCAATTACCTTTTCAATGGCACACATTGCATATATTCATTGTAATTCATTCTCATATTTTTAAGATATAACAGTTAGTGTTAAATGAATCTATATGTGCATATGCTACAAGGAAATTACTATATTTCACATTCATATTTTATTTTTATTCTACTGCCATAATGTGTTGTAATAACTCATCATCATTGTCAGCCATTATCAATCCACCGCAGAATGACGGTCTCTCTAAATTCAATCCACCTTCTTTGATCTCTAGCCTCTCTTCTCCACATCACTCCCTCAACACTTTCTTATTTCATTCATCCATCTGATATGTGGTCTGTTTCTGGGTCTTTTACAATCTCTTGGAATCCCATTTAAGATTTTATCCGTTCATCTATCATTTCTTCTAGTAGTATGTTCAACCCAACTCCACTTCCGTCTCTTAATTCTTTCAGTGATGACAGTAACACCTGTTTGTCTCTTACCCATGTATTTCGTTTTCGATCTCTTCTTGTTATTCCTAACATGCATCTCTCTTGAAATAAAAGTTGGACTACAATTGTGTGCGTTTATTTTTTGAAAATGCAGTTGAAGATTAGGATTTCAATTTTTTGTCAAAAAAAATAAATCTAAAAATTGTCTGGTAGTAAATCAAAAGAAACCAAATTAAAAAGACAAACAAGCCGGGTCATCGCAGCCGCCTTGCAAGCAAGTAGTTGGTTGCAGACGGTTGTGGGTTCGCCTCCCGGCCGACGCTATGACATATGGAAAAAAAAAAAAAATCCTTTATTTATTCTAACTTTTCGAATGTAGGATGGAGGGGGGGCTGCAACTGTCCTTTTTTGCCTCTGGCTGGCAACACCTATGAATTTCAGTATCATAATACATTAAACATTAAATTCTCTTTGGTAACTTAATATTTACGATAAATAAAATAGTTTGTAGAATTTATTCGTAAGTGATAGAGTTAACTGTGGCAGTCTTTGAAGTAATTTATCTTGTGGAATAAATGTTGTTGTTTCAATGTTAATAAAATGCTTAAGTTATCATTTCTTTTGAATTAGTAATTAGAAAATATTTGTAAATTATTCAAACCAAACTAACACTATATTTCCTAATTTTAACTGCAGCTCTTATTTAAGCAAAAGATTTATGAATAAAAGCCGATATACTAGTTTGACATAAAACCAATAAAAACAATTTGAATTATTTATTTGTTTGGAAGAATGTTTCTTAATAAATATCTCTTAGCAATCAATCTTATAAAGTTACAAATCTGACAGTAATTTTTCCCCCTTTTGTTGGAATTTTTACATAGAATAACCCACCAGAGGGTTATTAAACACTTTATAACTAGTTTATGTTATCGCTGACATGATTAGGTCTGTGAATTTTAAACACTAAATACTCAATTTCTCAACTTTTAAAATATGCTGAAACTGAAGAAGTTTCGTATGTTAACAAAAGTTTTAAATATTAAAAATGAACTATAACTAATTAATTAATTAAAAAAGTGTTAATTATATTTTTGACGCTTTAATAAATGACTAATTTTAACTGTGAATAATTTGTTACTTTTGTAAAGGATTGATTGACTATAAAAATAAAGCCTAGATTTATAGGAAAAAAAAGTTGGTTTTTTTTTCATATGCCATAGCATCGGCCGGGACGCGAACCCACAACCGTCTGAAACTAACTACTTGTGATGTGATGTGATGTATTTGGCTTCTCCTTAAACGAAATCAAGAATATCTCAGCAACTATGCCCAGATAAACCTGTTAGCCACTTTATTTTTCATTCCCCACTCTAAGTCTTCCCATATTCTGCACCATCCCATTTCCACAACATAATCTTTGTCGACTCTATGGCCTTTAAATCTAAATCCCCCTTATCTTTTCGCAAACCCAGCATAAAAACTAATAACTCACTTTCTGTATAGTCACTTTGTTCATACCTATTCTCCCATAACTTCATTATCTGTACCCTTTCTGCTTTCAAGCATTTACACTCAATCAATAGATGCCTAATACTTTCTATACCTTCTGTAGTGTTTGCAAAAATGGCAGACATTTTTGTGCACTCCAGAAAAACTAGAATTTATTGATAAGGCTGTTTTTAGATCGCGCTCTGATAGCTGAGGAATTTAATTAGCGCATTGACATAATGGCGATCGACAATTCCTAGAAATATTTGCTAATTACAAAGGTTTCTAGATAAGAGACGTTACCTTATTGGTCAGTGCATTGATTGATCGTTGCAGTTGTCAGAGAGCGATAAGAAGACTGGGTAACATCTAGCAGTGTAACATAGAGAGCAGTCACGCAGTATTGAGTAATCAGTATTGGAGAGATGTCTGTTTAACACCAGCAGAGATATCTCGCGTTAGTGCTGGCGGTTAATGACCAGCGCCCAGTGGAAATGTAGTTCACGGGTATAGCTGAAGGAGACCGCAGCGGAGATATTCAGAGCATTCATTGCAGAGCAGAGCATTAGTTGCAGAGTAGCATTCATTGCAGAGCAGAGCATTAGTTGCAGAGTAGCATTCGTTGCAGAGCAGAGCATTAGTTGCAGAGTAGCATTCGTTGCAGAGCAGAGCATTAGTTGCAGAGTAGAAGCATTCATTGCAGAGTAGAGCATTCATTGCAGAACAGAGCATTAGTTGCAGAAATAGACCATTCCTTGGAGAACATTAGTGAACGTTATTGGATAGCCGCACAGTATGACTTGCAGATATAACATTGGCACAGTTGTAAGTGCGGATATAACATTGGCGCAGTCGCATTTGGAACCTGGGAGTAGCGAATATGTTGAACTACAAGTTTAGCTGTAGACGGAGAAACCGGGTGAAAATGTCAATCCCAATTAGTAACGTTAACAACGGAAGTGAAAAGTTTGGAAATAAAACATTTGTGCAGTTAACATCGGAAGCTGAGTTTACCAAGCTTGTGCAGTCACCATTGAACGTAACTGGTGAAGAAGTTCGACAGCAATTTTGAATCAAACATTTCTGAGTGAAATAACTGGAAAGTAGCAAGAGAAAAACAACACTAAGGAATAGCAACAAGGGTTTTTCTGGAGTGGAGGGAGGAGTGTAGTGTTTGCAAAAATGGCAGACATTTTTGTGCACTCTAGAAAAACTAGAATTTATTTGTAAGGCAGTTTTTAGATCGTGCTCTGATAGCTGAGGAATTTAATTAGTGCATTGATGTAATGGCGATCGACAATTCCTAGAAATATTTGGTAATTACAAAGGTTTCTAGATAAGAGACGTTACCTTATTGGTCAGTGCATTGATTGATCATTGCAGTTGTCAGAGTGATAAGAAGACTGGGTAACATCTAGCAGTGTAACATAGAAAGCAGTAGAGAGCAGTCACACAGTATTGAGTAAGCAGTATTGGAGAGACGTCTGTTTAACACCAGCAGAGATATCTCGTGTTAGTGCTGGCGGTTAATGACCAGCGCCCAGTGGAAATGTAGTTCACAGGTATAGCTGAAGGAGACCGCAGTGGAGATATTCAGAACATTTATTTCAGAGCAGAGCATTATTTGCAGAGTAGCATTAGTTGCAGAGTAGCATTCATTGCAGAGCAGAGCATTAGTTGCAGAGTAGCATTTGTTGCAGAGCAGAGCATTAGTTGCAGAGTAGAAGCATTTGTTGCAGAGTAGAGCATTCATTGCAGAGCAGAGCATTAGTTGCAGGAATAGACCATTCGTTGGAGAACATTAGCGAACGTTATTGGATGGCCGCACAGTATGACTTGCAGATATAACATTGGCACAGTTGTAAGTGCAGATATAACACCTTCCTTACATAATTTGCATGCTAAATCACCCACAGTTTTCCATTTACATATATATTCTCTTGTTGGTAAAGATCCCGTTCGAGCCTTAAACAATAAACTACTTTCCTTACTATTATCATAAATTAACTCGCTTCCAATATTCCGTTTACTTCTATATATATTTAAACTCTTCTTACCCTCCATACTACTTCTCCATCTCTCCAACTCCCTATTTTTTATTAATGCTTCTATTCTTTTATCCCATTCCTTACCACTATAACACTCAACAATCCTTCTAAAACAATCATCCCATCTTTTATACAAGTATACTGATATAAATTCTTTATCCAAATCTTTTGCATACCACATTACCTTTCTCACCCATCTTGTTACCTGCCCTTTACTCATAACCCAATTAAACACTATTTTGGCTATTCTTTTACTATCCATAAACTGCAACCTACCAAACATTTTCATTTTACTTTTTGCATCTCTCATATAGAAACTTGACCCTCCCATTTCTCCTTGAATTGCCTCCTTTGCTATCCATACTTCTGCATCTAATGCATGTCTTCCTACTTCCCTTTGTACTTTCTAAAAAAAATCCTTTTACTAGCACATAATTCATCATTACCATATGTTAACCCTGCTACTGCAACTCCCTTCCATACAATTCTAGCTACATCATATTTATTATATGAAAATACTGTTAGTTTCTTTACCAAACCCTTTCTTTTTTTTTTTTGCTTCATTTACCAATTTTTTTTCTCATTCATCCAAGCAATTTTTCTGATTACATAAGATGATTCCCAAATACCTATATCTATCCACCACCCTTAACTTTATATCCCCCAATAAAAAATCTACATTTTCTCTTTCCCCAATATTAACCATCATTATATTTGATTTTTCTTCACTAAATTTAATCCCCATCTCTTTACCCACTCTTGCACATGTCCTCAACATAATATCCATATCTTCTCTTCTTTCTGCACATAAAAAAATATCCACAAAAAAAGACCCGACAAAGTGTATACTCCTTTGCCACCTATTAATGGTATCTCTACCCCTCTTCCTAGTCTTTCTATTGCTTTCCCCATTTCACTCAAAAACAACGCTTGACAAAAAAAGTTTTTTATTCCCTTATCATTTCAAAGAACAACAACAAAAAGATATGGCATACAAAATGGACTTTTTTTTAAGTGTCATAGCATCGGCCGGGACGTGAACCCGTAACCCGGGCAACTGCCTGCAAGTGCAAGGCAGTCACACTGACCTCTCAACCACCAATGCAAGACAAATGGACTTTTTTGTGAGACTTTAAACAAAGCAAATTTATTTTTCTAGATCCACATTAAGCAGTTGAATTTTATATTTCTAGGATATCAATGACAAAGTTGATATTTCCAGTAGACACTGTATTTATCGGTTTTAAAAAAAGAATTTAACAGTGTCTAATATAGTTCATTATGACCAAACCCAAACCATAAACTAAATATTGGTAGACTATTGTTAATCTGAAATCCTTGAGTTCGGGCTTTTTTGGATTTATAAAAGTTTTGAATTTTAATAATAACTCCATCCTCACTCTCACCTCTCATTATAAAACCAAACTCTACTGAAAATTTATGTTTGATATTTTGCAGTTTAAATTATTAAATTTATTTTAATTATAATTAAAAGTAAATATTAAATATGACAATTTCTAGTCAGCCATTTTATTTTCAATATTACTGGAGGCCCCTGAAAATGTATAAGTAAAGAAAACATGGCTGCCAAACTTGGGTGACAGGATAAGTACTGCATAATATTGAATAACTTTATTTTATTAATAACAATTTAATAAAATTTAGAAAAAAAATGCTTACATTTATATTAACAAAATATATATATAGTAATAATTAAAACAATATAAGAAAATAATTCTTTATAATTTTGTCCACATAATAGAAGCTTTGAATTAGAAGTGTTTGAATTAATGATAGTTGGCTGTAATTAAAGATTGTCCAGTTTATATATAATGTCACAGAACTGAAGGATTTAATAAAGTCATTAATAAATCTACATTGGAATCTTTGTAGATGTTTTTGTAGTTAACTGAATAAAGAAAATCTAAACACTAAATGAACAATAAAAGTAATAAGCGATAAAATAATAAAATAATGTTTTTGTAACAAAAACACTGAAAACGAAAGTGTGATTTAATTACAAATGCTAAATTGAAGCAATAATAATCTTGACCCCATGATCAAATGGGTTATTAAAGTAGCTCATAGAGAGGTATTCCTACAATTTCATGAGAGCATGGTTTTTCAGTTAAATTTTCATTTATTGGTTCAGTGATTAAAAATAGAAAAATCTATGGAATATTTGCGCAAAAATGAATAAAATAAAATCTTAAATTCACTACCCAAGATTGAATCTGTATGGTCAGCTGGACTGATTTTTAGATGATTATCTAAAAAATCCCCAATCCTGGTAAAAAAAAAATTTCAAATTTACTTAATATTCAAACCCATATTGCAGGATACTACCATCACTAAGTATTAATATAAACAGAAACTGTGTACATATAATACTAATGTCAAAAAAACTCAAAATAATGTGATTAAGAATAAAGCAACTAGCGATGATATAGATAATGCAAAAATTATACTTAAATGCAGAAAATGTATGGCAATGGAAAGATTTTGTGTTACTATGTTTGATTTAAAAATAGCTAAATTTGACAATCTGTCATCCAAAAACTAATCATATAGTTAGTCATCTGGGAATTCATGTGGTAATTCAACACCAAAAGTAACAGACTGTATTTTATCAAATGAACCTTTAGTTCTTCCATTTGAGTTACATTAGTTTGATAAAAGTTTTTAGTTAAAAAAATTAATATATATATATATATATATATATATATATATATATATATATATATATATATATATATATATATATTATATTAGTAAATTATTCATATTATCTGATATATGAGACTTACAATATTATTTTACAAATGGTTCAAACACATCATGCTTCATTATTTTATTGCTACACAAAATTTTTCAAAAAAAAGATTAGTAAAGATTGAATTGTTGTATGTGTATTATCTCTCAGGATCTGAATGTGAGGGCAATCTATCATATGATTTTTAAGGCTTCTGTAAAGTTAATGCATTAAATATGCAATCTCATGTGGAATTAGTGCTTTAATCTAATCGAGAAAGTCATGAAAGTAATAACAAAAGTATAATCTTTTATTTAGAGCTTAAGAAATACACAAGCTCAATACCATCCAATTCATTCACATATTTTCTAGAGACTTTTTTAGCGATAGAAAAAATGAGGCGTGAAATATCTGAACCAAGATATTCAACACTCTTTCATTCATTTTGCATTATTTATATTAAAATAAATCTGTAAAACAATTCACTCCTTATTTGCTTTTTATTAAACTGATTAGTCTTTTTCAAAACTCTTTTTTTCATTTAATGGGGGGAAAATACTTCTGAAGAAGGCTGCTAGACAATTGAAACTGTCAGACAATTTAATATAAATCATTCTGAAAAATGTAAAGAAGTAAATTTTTAATTTATCTCTCAGCTCTTTATAAAAGTATCCAATGATAACAATATGGGTAACGTATCATATAATATGAATCCATTAATAAATAATAAACACCCTCTTTTTTTAAACTAAAAACTTTTATAAAAATAATATGATTCAAATGAGTTTATGTCACACAAAGTAGTATACGCCATGTATTACCATGTAATTCTTGGAAATTTATCTCTAAGATATAAAAGATTAGCAACTGAACAATTATCTCATAAAGTAATAATTGATAACATATCTATAACTATTATAAAAGTAGGCAACCATATTATTTTAATTATGATTATATAAGTAATGTTGTTGTTAAGCATTTCACCAAAAAGTGTAAGCTCTTGATGTATTTTAATAAGCCTAGTAATTGCTATGTTATTTTGGATAAAGAAAAAAATAGACAGAAATGGTTAATCAGCATATATGCAATTATAAAATTGAATGTAAAATAGTGATGACATTAATGTACTGTAATCTTTCAAAGAAACTATACTTTGCTCCATTAAACAAAGTTTCATCTTCTTTAGAAATTGCTAACCTTTGTGAAATGTATTGTACACATTTATTTCAACTCTTGTACTGTTAAATTTTTAATTATAAAAATTTTGAGAACTGAATTTTCTACTAATATTCTTTTGTGTATAAAACTTTTTTTTAAATATGCTGATAGTTAGATTTAATTTGTCTAATACCATAATCATGAAAAAAAATTGTGATTTCTACTGAAAATTTTGAGTATTTTGAACCATTAGACATATAATGTTTTTGTTTACCTCATTCTCTTTCTCCACTGAAGATGGATCACATCAACGAACATTACCTCTTTTATTCCAATTGCATCTTTTTTGTCATTAATATATAATTTAATTTTGGCTATTTTTACTTCATCATTTTAACCAATTGATTTTTTTAAAATGTCAAAATCGAGTTTTAAAATACTGTATTTAGTTTTAAATCAAAAATATTAAAATTTAGAAAAATTAAATTCCACGATTTTGCTTTAAAAACAAAAATCAATAATTTTAATTTGAAATTCAACTTTTCCAATTAAACTGAACAAGCTTATCTGATACAGAATAAATAGCCTTTGTAAATTAAAGCATAATGTGAAAAAAATAAAATAGATCACTCAATAAAATATTAATACATCAAAATATAATTATCAAAATTTTTACTTATAATATATATGCAAGTAAAACTTTTGACAATTCTTGAAACTTGTATTAAATTATGAACTATATCACTCAGTCTCTTTCTTATTATCCATGGATTTCATAGGAAACCTCTAGTCATTAGGTAATCTAGAGACCCCTAACCATCCATACAGAAATGATAATTATACTTTCTATTTCTATTTATCTTAATTATAATCATTTTGATTTAGGAATTTGAATGTTTTAATAATCAATAATATATATATAATACATATTTTGCTGTTTCATCCATGTTAAAAACTTTTAATATTACGATACTGACATTTCGACTTGGTCACACAAGCCATCCACAGATACATAGATGACACTTTTGTCATATGGCAACATGGAAAAAATAAATTAGATGATTTTTTCTTACATTTAAATAATATGCATCCTCATATTAAATTTACAATGGAGACAGAGTCTGATGGAAAACTCCCTTTTCTTGATGTTCTAGTCACCAGAGCACCAAATAGTTTATCTTTTTCTATTTACAGAAAGGATACACACAGAGACAGATATTTGCATTTCCATTCTCATCATCACCCAACTCAGATAGTTTCTGTAGCCAAAACTCTTTTAAATAGAGCAATTAACCTTTCAGATGAGACACATCTGAAAGAAGAAATAAATCATATTAATAGTGTTTTATTAGCAAATAGTTATAATTACAAATTTATAAAAAAAAAGCCTTATTTCAAGCCCAAAATAGACAAAATAGGAAACAAAAAGATGATAAATCAGCTATTAGGATTTGTGTTTCATATGTAAAAGGAACTACAGACAGTATCGGACGTATATTAAAACGCTATAATATAGATACAGCATTTTCTGCTCATCAAAAGATCAGCAATATAATAACCAAGCCTAAGGATTCAATCCCTCTTGAATCTCATGGTGTCTATCAAATCTCATGTAAAAATTGTAAAGCTTCTTACATAGGTATGAGTAATCGTCGCATCAGTGTTAGGAGAGATGAGCATACTAATGCAGTTAAACAACACTCATCATCATCAGCACTCTCACTCCATACTATAGATCCAGGTCATAAAATTGATTTTTCTAGTACCAGGATCATATCCAGATGTGATAATCTCTACCAATGCAAAATTAGAGAAGCCATTGGGATACTTAAAAGGCCAGATTGTATCAATAAGCGAGATGATACATGCAAACTTCTTCCTATTTGGAAAGATTTTTTTAAAAAAACATTCCTAAATTTAACATTTTTTGCTATTGGTGGAATTTTAACATTTTATTCAAATCAGTGATTATAGCGCCTCTACAACTGTCTTTCTACCTTTTATAACTCTGTGGATGGCTTGTGTGACCAAGTCGAAATGTCAGTATTGTAATATTAAAAGTTTTTAACACGGATGAACCCACAAAATATGTATTTTATATATTTAACCCGTGCAAATCTTCGTTTTAACATATATATATATATGGGTGTGATCAATTGCTAACACATTCTAATATCAAAATAAAATTGTTTGCAGTTATGGCATATACATAGAAAGTCTGGTGATTGCTTCTGGGTTTAGATGCTGCAAGTTTTAATTTAAGCCAATAAACATCACATGAATACCATCTCTTATGCTTGTGTATAACTGTTGTTAAAGCAGGCAAATGTATAGTGAGTTTCGCCTGTTTTAAGTTTTAATTTACCTGCTGAATGAAGGGTTTTTATGAAATGCATATACAGAGAGAAAGATCGATTTGTGAAATTTCATTAAACAATAGTTCAAGATTAATAACGAGCAGAAAAAGTGCATCATAAATCTGAAATATTTGATTAGTTACAGACATTTTTCAGGCACACTAGTCATTTATTATATGTGTATGTATGCATTAATTAAGTTTAAATTATGAATTGTAGTATTATTTTCAATGTTAATGCTTCTGTATTTACTTGATGCCTAATAATGTTTTATAAAGCTTTTTGGTTGCAGTATTCGTATCTTATTTGTTATTATCGCTAGCCTTTTTTATCGAACTAACAGTATTCACAAAATAACTATTTGTAGATACTTTCCTCTAATTTTATAAAAGGTTAATTTGATAAACAATCTTATTTTAAGCTAAACTTCAAATCAGACATAGATGTAATTAAATCTTCCCAATTTACCCTTCAAATACCAGAGTTGATTTCTACTCATTTAAAAACTATTTTTGAAGAAATAACTTGTAGTGAAATATGAAATAAACTATTAAATACAATATAATAAAACAACCAATAATTAGTGTTCTGTGCTATGAAAAAATCGAGGGAGCAATCGTAGATAATTCACTCATTTCTTTAATCTGTTCTGTCCATTGCCCAGATCTTCAATTCATGTGTCTTTTTCCATCTCTTATATTATCTAGCAAGGTCAATCTTTTCCATTCTTTCTTTTTGCTTCCATTCATCATTTTCTACAAAACTTCCTTCATTAAACTATTCTTACTTCTTAGTATTTGTCTAATCCAGTTTCTCTTTCTATAATTTCCCCAATCAGTACTCTTTTTTGATTTACTCTTTCCAAAACTTTCTCAATTTCATTTTAATCATCCACTTAATTTTCACCACTCTTCTCCATATCCATATCTCAAAGATCTCCAATTTAATTATAATTCTTTTACTCATTGTACATGAACAACTGTACAAATACTATACTCTCTCTCTCTCTCACAGAGCACTTAATTCATCTTTTCCTTAATTCTCTCTTCAAAGATCCACAAAATATTTTATTTTTCTTATTTTGTTTGATTTAAAATTCAGCCTAAAATAAGATCTTTTATCAAAGTGATTCTTTATAAAATCAGGAGAAAAGTGTATGAAAATGATCATTAATGTAAGAAAGAAAACTAGCAATTTGATATTTAAGAAGTATGTAGACAGTTGTTCATTCTAATATTTACATTGGCTTATATATATATATATATATATATATATATATATATATATATATATAGTTAACATGACCCACTACTCATCATTCTATCTCATATCACTGATACACCTGAACACACATATGTTGAAAAGATAAATTATTACCAATATACATATTTCATGCTAAACCAGCAATCATAAGTTGGTCTAGATTATCATCTCTACACTATCTTTTCGACATATAGAGTGGTGAATGGTGGGTCATGTGAAAGTTTCTGCTCATATATCCTATATATTACATATATTGATACAGGTATATAATAAGACTGTATTTCAGTTATTATATATTTGGTTAAATATACATATTAATTATATTTACTATGTGTATTAATTTTTATTAGTATAATGGGGCAATTAAGCCAATGTAATGCGTATAGTAATGTCATCTTATTTATGAACTGACAATATATTAAATATTAAATAAAAACAGAAATTTGGAAATTTGATGTCATAAATTTTACGTGAGCATACACTTATACAAGTGTTATTATAAATCATTTTTCAGTCAACTTTATTTTGCAAATTCAATCAGTCATTAATTGTTTTTTTCTTAACTTTCACTTTTATAACTGCATTATTCTATTTTTGTTTATTATTTTTGTACATATTTTGAAAAATTAATGGTATCATAGATATATGTCTATATATTTGACATGTGAATTAATATTAAATAAAATTTACTATTAACCTTAATTTCACGTATAAATAAGAATGATAGAAGATATGGGGTGAGGATATTATTTTATAATCTTTTATAGTCTTTAAAAAAAACAGTATATTTTTAGTTTCATAAAATATTAATGAGTAAGATAATATACATAATGTCACCAATTTTTTAAATCGGTTATGTACTTATTAGAAATCTCACTCTCTTTTTTTTTTTTTCAGACTATAATGCGTTTTCGTAAATTATAAGTATATTCACAATAATTGTAACTACTTTATTATAATTTCGTAAGTAGTTAACAATCCTTCAATTTTCTCAAAAAATAAAAATAAAAAACTTATTATGCTACAAATGACAATTTTAAAGTAAAATTCTATCAAAATCAAAATAACTATTAATTCGATAAATGTCACTATGTATTTATTACATCTATAAACAAATATATTATAAAAAACTGAGAAATATATCGTTTTTTAAAAGTCCAACAAATTGTTTATCCATATTGAAAATGTTCTAACTTTAGCACTATTTATTGTAGGCTTAACTAATTAATAGTTACCAGATGACAGATCTAAATTACTGTAGATAATGTCTTAGGTTATATTTATTTGAATTACTCTTCAATTGTGGCAAAAATATAATACTAGCTTCTGTGAAGGCCTTATGTCATATATTGTGTATATGTATTATGTGAATGTATATGAAATATTTGTTTTCTATATTAATTATTAAAAGAACAATTTTATTTCATACACACATTAACATGTTTGAGCAAGAATTTATATGAAATGTCGTCCTTTTCCCCTCTATGTTATGAATTCAGTTTACATGACAAATTTAATTTTTATTATTTTATTAAAACCATTATATATATAAACATTTGTTAAATAAAGTTAATCTTTTTAAATCATTTTACTTCAAGATAAAATTATTTTAGAGTAAAAGAACAATATAATTTAATTCCTTCACAAGCTAGTTGAAAATCACAATTTCAACGTCCTTTTGAAAGAAAAAAAAGTGTTAGACATATTCCAGCATTTTACAAAAGAGCATAAGTTTTAATTAATATTTTAACAATCAAGTCGTGCTCTTAATAAAATCGTAGGTTCTCTCTCGCTCTCTCTTTCTCTATACAGATATACAAATAAATAATTTAGCAATTCTATAAGTATGTAATTACGTGCAGAAAAATATTTATTTGTTATTGAGATGAATTTCTGAAATATCTAAACGTTAACTATTGATTTTAAAAAAATCAACAACGCTCAGCCTGGTATGTTTAGGCTAGACCTCATCAGGTAAAGTTCGAAATTACCTATAATTAATCAATACAGCAGTGTTATTCTTATTTAAATATCATCATTGTTCTTAATTATATGTATATATAACATGAATGACTATTAAGAACTGAATCGTGGTGTTTGAGCACTATAAGTAATAAGTTGACCTTCAAAAATTATCCCTTGAATTTATCATTCAGCCATTTCAATAATTTTTATAAAGCATGTGTGTATATATATGCAGGAAAAAAAGGTTTTAGGATTTTCTATTTGTGTGTGCGATTACTTGTTTTTATTATCATAACATTCATGTTCTGATTGATTCTGAATCATGAATAGTTCAGTCTGTGTAAACCAATTACTATTAAGCTATTTTGACTACTCATATGATGGCAGGTGAAATCCAAATAAAACATTAGTAATGTAATAATAATAATAAAAAAACATATATATATATTCATATATTTTATATGTGAAAACTTAATTTTGATATACGTATATGATACATATTAGGAGTAAATTTTGCAAATTTTTCAAATATGGGCATGTTATTATTTCATATAGGTAAATACACATATAGATCTGTAAGATTTGATGTCAGTTGCAGAATGGCAGACTCTGGGACTCTTGGATCACATGGCAGTTCTTTCAATTTCAGTGTTTGAAATTATTATGACTTTTCAATAATAATCCTTTTGATTATTTTTGCCCTGGAATAGTGGCTCTGGAGCTAATGGACCATAGGTTGAATCTGAATTTCATATGATTTCCAAAGCAATAAACCATTTTATTTTCATTATTAACAATTCTTCTTAAAAAGTACTAAACATTTATTAACTATTAATACTTTCAACTTAATCTCTTGCAAAATCATGGTTGTGGTACAATTGCTTATTCGTTAATCAAAAAAGAATTTATATTTCCAATTAAAATTTGTTATATAAATAATAAACTTTTTAAACCACGTTGAGCCAAAATGTAAACAAAATATAAATCAAACTTTACTTATATAACAATTAAATTTAAAAAACCGAAAATGTAAAAATATTCTAATGTAATAAAGTATTGAAGTTTGACTTTTTTGATAATTTGAATTATTTGCTTAATTATAAATTTATTTAATGCACATTGATTAAGTAAGTAATATCTACTAAGGCAATAAACCTCAAGCTTGTAGTTAAGACCTGTAGAGGTCCTTACCTTCGCATTTACAAGCGCACATTCTTGAAGTTTATTGCCTTAGTAAATATTATTATTTGCTTAAGTAACAACAACTATGTATTAAATGAAAACAATTTGTAAAAAACAATAAAAATGATTCAAATTTGCATTCTATTATAAAGAAATAATAATGTGAAAAACTTAGCAACCTAATTATTATATAAAGAACTCAACTATGTAATTAATTTTTAAAAAAAATGAATATTTATTTTTGAATTTTGATAAATTATTTATAATTTACAGTACACTGTTATTCAGTAATTAAGATAACTATAGCATTTTTTTCTTCATTGTCTTCACTCTTTTTTATGTATCTCATAAAATTAAATATAGTTAGTTAAACTATATGTAGATTTGAGTGTGTGGGTGGGTGTAAAATTAAAAGAGATCTTGTGCACACTGTGTAAAAATTCTCAGTATTGAGGATAATTTCTCAAGATCAGAATAAAATGAATCAGATTGTTATAGGGATTAAAAGTCTATAATCCACCAACTTACAAAGTTTCCTATAGAAGTAATCAGCTGACATTTGAATGTTTGCATTGCTATGAGTATATATATATTATCTAATATACTAATTTCATTCTGAATTTTCATCATTGTTAGTAAGGATAATATTTTAAACATTAAAAGCTTAAAGAATATTAGGGTCCATTCTACTCTTGATTCAGTTTGCTATTTATTCTGTTTGAGATAGTATGATTTTCTTTCCTTAATTACACATCAACTATGCTAATTTCATTTTAAAAACTATGCTAATTTCATGTTTATATGTATAATGATAAGTGTTTACAGTGCTAACAGTTTTTTATAACATTCGAGACAATAAAATCTCAAGGACTGGTTATATTAATGCAATATTCTCTAATATCAAAATCATCTACATTACAGATGAAAAATAAATTCATTTTCACCTGCTGTCCAAAATCTTATATGGATAATAAATTTTAAAAAAGAATGCCTAGAACATCATTTAATATGTTTTTGCATTTTATTTGAAATAATTTAAATTTATAAGGCGGAGTTAATTTCTACTCATTTTATATATATATGGTACTTGTGAAGTTTTAAGTAAACCAAGATGGCAATCCATATTATTGATAAATCTACAGTTTGGGGGGGGGGGGCAAAATTTTTTCACAAAAAAATGTCTGCTAGGAAAATCATACTTCTTATTTATATTTTATTTTTTATTACTGTTATTTAAAAAAAAAAGAAATCATTGTGGGAAACTTAATTACAATATTTACAGTTTATTTATTTTTTGATTAACTTATTAAGAGAAAAATGAAATATATATACAATATTAACAATTTATTCATATTGGTGTCATGCAATCATATCATGACCATTAATGCATTAAACAAGGCAAAACTCTCTCCATACAGTAATGCCACCCTGTGCCGACCAGAGTAATCAATGAATGCCAAAAGGCTTGTGCATAAAATCCCTATCTAATGCTTACTCATGGTTGGCACAGGGTGGTACTACTGTATGGAGAGAGTTTTGCCTTGTTTATAAACAATTATGTGCTAGTATGTGATGGTGATCATGTGATGCATTGATGCATTCTGTGACAGGAAAGTCCCAAATTTTTATCATTATGACAATTTACCAAAAAAACTGCTGACAAAAAAAGAACACATCGATTGAATCCAAGTACAACAATGTTAAAAGCATCTCTTCACTTCCCACATTATAAGAAAAAAATTGAAATAAAGCTTCTTAATGAAATTTATCAAAATTTATTCCTTTTTTTTAAATTTAACAATATATTTATTAATTTTGTTTTAATTTAACAATCAATACATCTTCAGTAGATTATAAGCCTTTAGTTTGCTTAAAAACTCACAAGAACCATATATACAAATAAAAATATCAATGTCATAATTCATGGAATGCAATAACATAGAAAGCCATATTGATGCTTCCATAAAATTAATAAAAATCTATATGAAAAGAGTTCTTGGTTACACTGTTTAATGTTTTTAACGAGAAGTTATTTCATATTTATTCAAGTGTTTATTGTCAGAATTTAATACCAGCTCTTCTATTAATTGAATTGTGCCTTATCATTATATTATATAGAGAGAGTTAGTGAGAAATAAGTGTTTTATGATTGCTTTACATCTATACACAATTAACAATTTGGTAATTGTTTATATGACTTTAATATATCTATCAACATAATTATTACTGATTGTGAAATTTATTATTCTTATTTATAAGTTTACTATTGTTTAGATTTGACTATATTTTTTTAATTAAAATATAATTTTATTAATTGAAAAAAAAACTAATATTTAGTTTTAAAAGACACGCTCATTTTTTTCTGTTTTTAGGAAAGAAAATATTTCTTCTATAATTATACACGCTAAACATCTTTCATAAAAAAAATAATATATTTATGCTATTCTCTTAATTTAATACCTTCATTACAAGAAATAACTTACCCTGTTTATTCTTCTCCAGAATCATCTATCATTTGAGTAATTGGTAGTGCTATATCTCCCAAAAAATTTGGCTGTTAGTCAACTTCAGTAAAAAGCTGGCATCGTCTATAAAATCCATAATCTTGGTCTTCAACTAGGCAATAGAGTATGCTGAAAGCTATCTAAACATCTATATTGTAAATGTTGTGAATTATTGTTTGTGATGTAATTATCCTATTGTACAGGCATTTCAAATTTTACTTTTCATTGGTGTATATTTAGTAATAATAATGTTACATTTAAGAATAAAGATTAATCACAGTCACATATGAAAGTCAATCTTACAGATTTCTGTAATACTAAAAAATTTTAAAAAATATTGTGATCCAATTTTAATCTTTATTTCCAAAGAAATAACAAACTGATTACATACCGAGTACTCTGTAGACAACACTTGAATGTTTTATTGTCGTCTTTGTTAATAGAATTTACAGCAATCACATAAAAACGAAACTATAATATTGTTGAAAATAATAACTAAAAGCAGTAATATTGATGTGCATAGTTTCAGACATATAGTAAGTTAAATGATATATAAGAAAATGCTACTTATTCAAACTATTACTTATTTCAGTTCCATGCTCAGTCTATGATTTACTTAATATAATAACTTCTCTTTTTGTTACAAGTTAGAGATTTTATTATGTAAAATACAAGTCTATGTAAGATCTACATAAACAGGGGTTAAATACATATAAAAATCACATAAGATTTAGTATTATATAGAATTCTATATAATTATCATCTTTGATTTTTACAATTTGTTGTTCTGTGAATAGATTTTCACACATAAATATATAATTTTTTTTTCCTCATGTGTCATAGCATCAGCTGGGAAGTGAATCCGCTAACCCGGGACAATTGCTTGTAAAGCAGCTGTCACTGACCTCTCGACCACCAATGCTTGACATAAATATATAATTTAATTATTGTATCTATGGACTTAGTATACATAACATTTAATACCTTTCTCATTAGTTGTGAAAATAGTATCTTTAGTTTGTTTCATAATTAATACATAAGAATTTATCTCATATTTATTTTAAACTGTGCCCTCTCTTTAATAAGGTCTTGATACAACCCATCACTTAATACTATATGGATATCTAGGTTGATTAATGACTAAATGCCTGAAATGATCCAAGCTTGCTTAAAACTTTTCACTTACCTAAAAAAAAAAACATGTTGAACTCTACCCAGATTTAACATCTATGTCATGGTCATAGAAAGATTATACACAACACCTAGACCATGGACTTTTCTTATATATATTTGCTATAAAGGTGAAGATTCTAAAATGGCTCTTGTTATATTGTTTTATGTAGCAATGAAAGAAAACCCTTTCACCATTAAGCAGAAAGTCATTAATACCTAATTTTTTGCCTCCCTGTTCATTTATTCTTAAAAAATTAAATCTCTTTTTTAACACTGTCTGCCTAAATAAGTTAATGCTATCGTATTTAAAACAGTTTACTGAATAAAAGAAATTATTTTATAGTTTTGAAATCTTAAACACAGATTTAGAAATTCTTATGGCATTCCAAGGATTTTTGTTTTGATGAGTCTAAATAACTTTCCAGATAAAGTTTATTGAACTTAATATAAATCTTTTGGTAGTTTAAAAAATAAATGCATTATATTCCACTGTAAAGAGATCTGTTTTCGCCACAATCTTATATAGAGATGAAGTAGTTAATTCACACCAGGTGACAATGCATTCAATAGCAGAAAATTTATATATATAGTATAAGTATAGGGGATTTGAACTCAGATTTTCAATCACCCTTTAACTATCCACACTCAACTGATACACATGATCACACACATGTAGAAAAGATAAATATTCACCAATATCAGTTGGTCCATATTATTCTCTTCCACACACACACACACACACACACACATATATATATATATATATAAGATAGCAAATCTTCATATTTTTAATGGACATGCTTCAATTTACTCAAACCTCCAACCCTTCAGCTATCTGTATCATTGAAAATCTGATGACGAAAACCCAAATCCCATGCTGATGCCAATATTATTGCCATGCCCATGTTGACCTCAAGTCACTCTGATCCCACACATATAGAACCTTATTCATTTAAATATACAGAAAAGGGATGGACACTCTTCACAAACCTGTGAGCTTAACTGTATGTATAAGGGATTTGCTATCTTAATATAAACTGAGCATTGATTATATATATATATATGTGTGTGTGTGTGTGTGTGGGAGAGAATAATCTAGACCAACTGATGAGTGCTGGTTTAGCATGAATATTTATTTTTTCTACATGTATGTGGTCTTGGGTATCAGTCATACAAGATAGGGTGGATAGTTAAAGGGTGATTGAAAATCTGCATTCAAATTCCCTATACTTACAGTTAAGTTCCCAGGTTTGTGAAGAGTGCCTGGTTTTCAAATATTTACATATCAAACTTGTATCCTACTCATCCCTCTTCTGTGTATTTAAATGGATAAGGACCTATACATAAGGGATCAGAGTGACTTGAGGTCAACATGGGCATGGCAATAATATTGGCATCAGCATGGGATTTGGGTTTTCATCATTAGATTTTTAATGATATGAATGTTTGAAGAGTTGGAGGGTGGAGTAGATAGAAGCATGTCCATTAAAGTATGAAGATTTGCTATCTTTATATAAACTGAACATTTATTAAATATATGTGTGGGAGAAAATAATCTGGACCAACTGATGAGTGCTGGTTTAGCATGAAATATATATATTGGTGATTATTTATCTTTTATACATGTGTGTTGTCATGTTTATCAGTTGTATGACATAGTGTGGATATTTAAAGAGTAATTGAAAATCTGAGTTCAAATCCCTATACTTACAGTTAAGCTCCCAGGTTTGCTAAGAGTGCCTGGTTTTCAAATATTTATATACAGTATAAGCTAAGTATATTTTATATGAATATAACACCAACAATGTGGCATTTGTATCTTTTCAATCAATTTTTATATTATTTATAAGCAGTCTGATCCATCTACCCTCCCGGTCAGATTCGTTTGATCAATAATATGACTCTTCAGCAAATGCTAACAATATATAAATACACATTAATATATTTAATGGTTCAGATTCATAAAATTATTTAAATGGATTTCTAAAAACAATCTGCCTTGTGATGTTTATTATTTGTGTATTGTATTTACATTATTAACTTGTCATTTGTACGTGAAGAACACATTGAATACTATTTCTGATTATACATAAAAAATTTGTAATAACTAGTACGTGTACAATAATTGGAATTATTGAAGTATGATATTGGTTGTGAAATAGGTCTATCGTTAGGGAGCAGTTGTTTGTTTTTTTTTATCAATCAAATAAGTTGTTCACAAAAATAAATATTGATTCAATATAAAAATACAGATGCTTCATTTATATATATGCCTCACTTTTATGAATGTATACATAATATATTTTGTGGGCATATCCATGCATGATTTTGATAATGAATATACCACTACTTTGGCTTGATCAGACAAGACATTAACTGGGTGATCAATAGAATATTGTAAAGATATTTGTAGAGGCACTCTAAACTGGTTTATAACTATGTTAAAGTTTCACCAATATATAAAACATTAAAAAAAATAAAGATCAGAAAATCCTCAGAGGTTTTTAAAAAATTCTTTCAAATCAGAGGAAATTTACATGTGCCATATGTTTATTAATACAATTTGGTCTCTTTAGTATGTTAATTGCTTCTCTGATCTTACATTGGTAGAGTGTTACATCTGGTATTAGAGAAATCAATAGTGACCTGAATCCATAGTATGGAAAGAGAATGATGATGAGTGTTGCTTAACTGCATCATCTCTTCTAGTACTGATGTGATGATTGCTCCTACCTGCATAAGAAGCTGTACAAATGCCACATGAAATTTTATAAACCCCATGAGCCTCAAGAGGGATTGAATCTTTATGCTCGGTTATGCAGTTACTAATTTTTTGATAGGTAGTATATCCAGAATTTATATTGTAGTACAGTATTTTAGTATATGTCAATACTGTGTGAAAGTTTTTTTTATTTAAGAAACACAAATTCTAATAGTTGTTTCTTCTTCTTTTTGTTTCTTGATTATTTTGAGTTTGAATTAAGATTTGGTGAATAATTTTATTATTATAACCATTAGCTAATAAAACACTATTAATATGATTTATTTATATCAGATGTGATTTAAAAACTTAATTGCTCTAATAAAAAAAGTTGATTACAGAAAAAATCTGAGTTGGATGATGACTATTTTTTCTGAAAACTGAAAATGATAGATTATTTTATTTTATGGTGATGAGTAGATTAAGAAAAAGAAGTTCTTCATCAGATTCTGTCTTCATTATAAATTTATTATGAAGTTGGATATTATTTAAATGTGATAAAAAATCATATAATTCATTTTAAAATTGTGGAACTTTAGCATTGCTATAAACCAGTGTTTAACAAACATCTTTATAATATTCTATTCATCATCCAGTTGATGGTTTGTGTAATCATACCACAGATTAACCCACAAAATACATCATTTATATCTGTAACCTATAAAAATCTTCATATCAATATATATATATATATATATATATATATATATATATATATATATATATATTTATTTATTTATTTATATTGGACTATTTCCATCATCTAATATGTGTGTTGAATGTCTTTAGAAAAGTTTAATTTTTAGTTAAATATTCCAAATGCATTCAACTGTTAGTAATTCACAGCAAACCGGTTAGTATATGCACCAACTGTTAGTAATATCACAGCAAACAAATGTTAATAATATCACAGCAAACAGGTTAGTATATGCACAACGTTTCGAGAGATATTTTTCCCCTCTTCTTCAGGTGTTGCTGGCTGACCAGTGACAGTACTAGCATGGATTCGAACCTGGGTCCTTAGATTCTTGATTATTGAAATTTAAGGTAATGTCTAACCAACTGGCATCCTGCCAAAGGCAACAGTATGTAGTAATTTCATATACTTATCTATGAGGTTCCTCCTGATTTCTCCACTTTTTCCTCAGAGCAAAGTTGATTAGTGATTTCCATACAGTGTGACTATACATAATGTATGGAAATCACTAATCAACTTTGCTCTGAGGAAAAAGTGGAGAAATCAGGAGGAACCTCATAGATAAGTATATGAAATTACTACATACTGTTGCCTTTGGCAGGATGGCTCAGTTGGTTAGAGCTTACCTAAATTTCAATAATCAAGAATCTAAGGACCCAGGTTCGAATCCCATGCTAGTACTGTCACTGGTCAGGCCAGAATACCTGAAGAAGAGGGAGAAAATACTCTCAAAGTTGTCATATACTAACGTGTTTGCTGTGATATTACTAACAGTTAGTGCATATACTAACCTGTTTGCTGTGATATTATTAACATTTGTTTGCTGTGATATTACTAACAGTTGGTGCATATACTAACCGGTTTGCTGTGATATTGCTAACAGTTGAATGCATTTGGAATATTTAACTAAAAATTAAACTTTTCTAAAGACATTCAACACACATATTAGATGAAGGAAATAGTCCAATATAAAAATACAGCTAGAACACCATCATCACAAACCTTCAGAAAATATATATATATAATCTTATAATTGAATATATGTAATACAGTAATTAGATATGTGAAAAATATAACTTTAAAAATTTTATCCACTTAGGAGTGCTTTTGACTATCCTCATAGTCTTTGTCAACTAACACTTTGAAAGGCTAACCTTTCCACAATTCCATGATCTTAACATTTGCTCTCTGTCTGTTAATTAAGTCTAGCTATGCTAATATAAAATACAAACAATACTTAATTAACAGACAGACAGCAAATGTTAAGATCATGGAATTGTGGGAAGGTTAGCCTTTCAAAGTGTTAGTTGACAAAGACTACAAGGATAGTTGAAAGTGCTCCTTAGTGGATAAAATTTTTAAAGTTATACTTTACATATATCTAATTACTGTATTATAAATATTCAATTATAAAATTATGTATATTGATTTGAAAAAATACAGATATCAAATTATAATATTATTAACATATATATACATCCTAAATGAAAATATTCATTAACTATTAATTATACTAATAAATAAAACTATTGATAATGGTTGTAAATTTATTAAAATGATTTGTAGAACATGTGACTCCAAAAAATTTTATAATACAAATGTGTGAAGTTTAATAATTATATGTATTTAAACCAAATTGTGTGTATACCTGGTATAAACTTGAATTTTACTTGTTAGATTTGCCATCCCTATAAAAACTAAGATAGCAGATGTAAATAAATAGTCATTTTACATTCAATAGATTCCAACAGCATTTGGAACATTGGCATCTTCACTATTTATTTATATAATAAGTAAATGAGACACAATTTGAGTGTTTTTCCATCTTCTTTTACTCTCAACTAAGAATAGTTAAATACTCATTTATTAACCATTACTTATATGATTATACAGATTGTGATTGTCTAATTACATGAAAGAAAAATCCTGATCTTAATTATGATCTGTATTTATATATTGGTTGCAGAATATTAGGTGGATTTATTATCATTGCATCAATAGTTCTAAGGTCTTTATATATGTGAAAGTCTTTTTGAACTTTTTATAGATGTTTAAGAATTCATAGATAAATATCAAGGCTAATAATCTTCATTTATTACAATGTTTTCTGCTCCTAGAATAATTACATATAATACCTCATTCATGATATGTTCTCTATGATTAAATCTTTATTTATTGTATAAAAATGATTGAATATGAAAATTATGCCTAAATTACAACTAAGAATACAAAAATGCCACTTACTAAGCAATAATTGATCAACTAATTTAGTTGGTTAAAGACTAATTGTCTAAAAGCTTTTGAATTTAGTTAGAAAAATCTCTTTTCACATATAGTGATTTTTATTCACAGCAAATTATCTACGAATCACAGAACTTTAAAATTTTAAATAGTTGAGATTGCTTTTAATAGAGACAAATTTATGCATTTTATTTATTTCTAATTTATCTAATAACTTATCAATCATGCTTGATATAATTCCAACAAGAGACCGTATCTGAATTGCATAAGGACCACATAGTCTGTATTCCTAGAGCTATAATAGTTTGTGCTTTGGGACAATACACTATTATCAAAATGAATTTCTACACCTCTTGTCACACATATTATAAATATAATATTTATTTATAGTGTGTATGGTAAATAGACGTTTTAAATATATCTTAAGATATTACACTTACAACTAAGTGAAATGCAGTTGGATAACAGTAGTTTCATTAATTTATTAATTATTAAGTTTATTGAATCTCTAACCTAATAAATGAAAATATATCTATCTAAAGTGAATTTTGCCAAATGTATGAGTGCAATAAATTTGCATTTGTAGATTATATTTTTATTTTTATACAGCACAGTATTTATTGTAATATCTTCGGGAGCAATTCAATCTTCACACCTGCTCTGTTTTAACAAATTGACGCTTAAAGGTGATTACAGGTCCATTTGTTAAAACAGCGCGTGTGTAGAGATTGACATGCTCCCGAGTCCCGACGAGATTAGATTAAATTGTAGTAATTTTCCATTACATAGTTCTGAAATTCAGCTTCCTATATTTTTGTACTTTTATTTTTTTGGAAGTCAAGGCCTTACACAGTTTATGGCAGTAACTCAAGAACAAAAAAAAAGTCTTTGGATCAAAACTCAACTGCCATTTTTAATAATCTAAGGTCATGTGACTTCCTGAGCAATAAACATTTAATTATTTTTTTTAATTTTTTTGTTGAAATCCAATATCAATTGTGTGATTGTACTCCTAATAAATTTTCATTAATTATTTACTATATACTTAATGTTGTCACTATTGAATAATACATAAATACTAGATGAAGTTAGAAAGGGAATCACGTGATACTTATTTCGCTGCATTCCGTAAGGACCCAAATGATTTGATGACAAATTCATTCTAAAAATGTATATTTAAAAGTTATTTTACATTTTCTTCTTTTGAAATATGATTTTTTCTACAATACATACATTTTTTCATACTTGCACCTCTATATGTAATATATAGGGGGTTTGAACTCAGACTTTCACACGACCCTCAACCATTCATGCTATCTCATACTGCTGATAGACTTGATCGCACACATGTTGAAAAGATGAATAATCACCAATACTTGATCACACACATGTTGAAAAGATGAATAATTACCAATATTCGTATTTCGTGCTAAACCAGCACTCGTCAGTTGGTCCAAATTATCATCACACATATATACAATCAAAGCTCAGCTTATATTAAGATAGCCAATTTTCATACTTTAATGGACCGGCTTCAAACCACTCCACCCCAAAACTCAACAGCCATCCATTTCATTAAAAATCTGATGATGGAACGCTCAAAGCCCACCTTAATGCCAACTTCTCATCCTATCCATGTTGACCATAAGTTACTCTTACCTCTCATATACAGGACGTAATCCATTTACATACATATACAAGGGATGGGCAGACCTTAAAGCATTATATTTTGAAATATGAATTTTTCTATCGTACAGGCTTTTTTCATACCTGCACTTCTATATGTAATATATAGGAGGTTTTTACTCTTTTGTAAAATTTTAGTTTTAATATTCTTTTTTTTTTTCAGATCTATTGATAATTTTCAAAAATGTAAATATCTATATATTTATTATTTCTCATTTAATTGTAAATATTATCTTTCAAAGCTTGGGGGAGGTGGGGGTCGTTTTTGTGAGGCCCAGAACAAAATTACCAAATTATATAAAATAGACTGATGAATGGTCTTGGGAAAGATTTGGAAAAAAATCAATAAAATAAAATCAGAGAAATGAAACTTATGATTGGATTATCTCACTTCAAAATCCTTTGATTTTTTTTTTATTTTATTAAATTCTTGAATTTTCACTTTCTTTTCGATTTTATATTTTAAATTTATATATAGTTCTTTTATTAAAACTTAGAGACAGACCGGCTTAAAATCTAGTAAATTTAATGATTTTGATTTATTGAATCATTATTATAGCTTTTTCTACAAAAGCATTATAATGATATGCTAAAAATAATTTTGGTTGCAAAAATTGTTCAACTACATAAATATAAACTGTGAACAAACTCGTTTTAATATATGTATATTACACATATCCGCTATGGCTATGACCTGAAGTTTGAATCCGAACTGAGTGGGGTTTTTTTTTTTCAAGAATCTTAGAATTTTTATCTCAAGTAGCTGGTCTGTAGACAATCCAATTAATAATTTCTCATTAGTCAGTAAATAAATACGTAACTACCTCCTTTTTCACTCTTTTTCTACTAGGGGTATTGGGGAGGCATTTATTTGAAATGGGACATTTAAGATACAAAAAAAAACTTGTTTATTTTTACACAATAATCTTTCTTTTTGTCTTATCTAAATACTAAAAACATAGGAAAGAATTATCCAAAAAAAAGGAAAGAAAATAAAAAGTAACTTATATACTACCCTCAAATAAAATTCTGTATATTCTAAAAAAAGAAATTAATATAGATATGTTAAAAGAAATAATAAAGAAATAGTGACGTTTTTTTTTACAAAATTGTACACAGGTTTCTAAATCATAAAAACATATCATATGATTGGGTTAATGCAAAGACGAAAAAACTATTTCAAATCAATGATCTGTAAGTCTTCTATTAATTGTGTGTCAAATGAGTACATAATTATAAACTGCCTATAGATCAATATAATACTTCTGTTAATACCACTTATAAAATACAATATAACAACAATTCGACAATTGCTAAAACAGACAATCATTAATATAAATAAAATAACTATTGCCAAGCGCTTTCAACTCCTACAAGTCCTTATCAAGACAATAAAAAGCTCCTATTTTGGTTAACTCTAAACAATTATACACTTAAGATAAATACTTCAAAATAAAAGATATTTGAAACGAATACCATTTTAAGTTTTAAAGTTCATGGATTTATCCGGTGTTCATTATAATAGATAAAATGTTTTTTATTTTATGATAATAAATTTGCTAAATATATATATATAAGTAACTGCACATTTATTACAGTATATATATTATTAAATAAGAAGATATGTGCTGCAATGGTAGAGTATATATCTCTAGAGCAGTTAGATTCATATCACAGCCTACTCATCACACGTTTGATGCTCAAAAGACATATAATCAGTTTAAAAACTAACCATTTGATTTTTTTTAAATCCATTTACTGCATAAAGTCAAATTTTAATTTTATATTTAATTACCCAGAAAAACCGACATTTTTTAAAAATAAAAATAATAAAATTTTTAAAAAAGAAAAAAATATTTTTTTTTTCAAGTTGGTCACTACTATCTTATTGTCATTTAACAGTTCTAAAATTTAAAAAGTTGAAAATTCAAGCATTTTTTTTTTTGTGATAGTTTCCAATCCTTGGAAAGTTATCAAGTTATCCCAAATTAGCCCTTGTTTCAAAAATCTAAAATAATGTCCTCACTCACTAATGAAATATTTAAAAATACTCCTGTAATTTCTTATTACCTAATATATAAATACAGTGAGATTCCACCTTTATTGCTAAAAGGAGGTTGCCTTGACAACGGATTGAGATTGTTATTGATATTGGTCTGGTGTTAAGTGTTGAGTGTTTCAATAAATTTACATTTATTAACCTATCTAGCCTTGGGCATTATTAGCTTCATTGTATAATAATATAAACATATTACTGTTGAATATAAATTATTCATCATTTAGGTATATGAAATTAAGTGTTGAATGTGGATCAGCAGGTAAATTCTTTGTGAAATAGATTCACACATAAGGTTTTACAATTTATGTAATAAAATATAAAATAAAGCAACAGTTCAAAATGACTGTGTTGTTAAATTGAGCCAAAGTAATAGGAGTAAGCTTGCAAAACTATTTTTTTTAAAAAATACAACCAATCCTCTACTTCACATGATCACTATTTCTTATGCTTGCTCATAACTGTTATTAAATCAGACAAAACTCTCCATACAGTAGTGCCACTCAGTAGAAGCCAGAGTAATCAATGGGTGCAGTGCTCTCAGAACCAAGGCTCCTCACTGACGAAAGCCACAAGCTAGAAACTAATCTGGTGGTATTGGATGAGTAGGCACTAAATGGGGATTTTATGCACAAGCCTTCTGGCATCCATTGATTACTCTGGCTTGCACTGAGTGGCACTACTGTATGGAGAGTTTTGCATGTTTCAATCCTCTACTTAGGTAATCCCAACTTTATAAAGCCTAGTTTAGGCAGGCACTGACTGGAATGTGACATTTTTTGAAAATAACATTTATAAAAAGATTCTCAAGTCAACATCTCAGTTGTCACTCCTTGTATATCATGAATTAATAATCCTCTAGTATTATTTCTATTTTTTTCATTCTGTATAAAGTTCAGTGGCAAATCCTCAACAAAAATGTGGAACTTTTCGTAAATGTAGACATATTAATTTTGGAACAACAGTAATGTTTTTTTTAAATAAAAAATGAAGACTGACAATTTTTATAATACATCACTTCTGAATTTAATCTTGCCATTTTAAGAACAAAACTATAATGAAGACATAAGTTGAATAGCTTAGCATAGCAGTATACTCTTATTTATTTATATTATATTGCTATATATTTGGTTTGTTTTTATAAACAAGTACCACTGAAGTAAGTTTCTGTATATGTTTATGATAGTTAAATGTTGCTATTATGTGTGTATGTGGATTGTCTGACTTATGTAAAAATTTAATTATGGAAATAGGCTTATACAATTTTATTTATGCAAGACTATTAATATATGGTATGGCTGAAGATCGATCAGCCCCATATAGCTATTTGAGTTGGATAGCTGGGTTTGAAGACATGTAGGTGTTTGAAAATTTCAGATTTTCCACTCAATGGATAACTTTTAGATAAATACTGGCTTTGGGTTGGTATTTTTAGATCTAGTGTCTGAACCTACCCTGGCACCTCTCTGAGGAGTGCCAAAGCATGAAACCATGGTCAGGGGTTTGAGGAGGGGGGTTCTTGACAGAGATATTTTAAATGCTTTCTCTGGCTAAGCATTTATTATAAAGCTTGTTGAGGAATTGGCAATCCTTATTGTTTATGTACTTCATGTATCAAAATATTATCAGTACAAAAAATACTTTTAAATGCCTGCATCTAATTTGAAGCTAGTATAATAAACAAGTAATTATAAGTGATGTTTATGCATTTATTTTTTTATAAATATTATGAAAGAATATTTGCAACAAACATCTTTCTTTTTTTTTATTTTATAAGAAACAAAAACCTCAAGTATAGAAAAATATTTTGGTATGCCAGTGATAATACTAGTCTTATTAATTTTGTAATATATATATATCAACAGATAGCGTTCTACCAAAAACACCATCAACGTATGTTTACATAAACGTCAGAGCATGCATTAACTATCTCTAACTTTAATTCCACTTTCAGATCATGATTTCAAGCTATTTGCTATCATCAGTGAAAGACAGGAATTTTAGAAACTAGATCTAAACACAAACTCTGAGCATTTATGAAACAGTTTCTATTCAACTTACAAGCATGAATCTTTTAGACACATAATGTCTTCAAACTCAGCATAGCAAGCCAGATAGCTATATGGGTCTGATCTCAGTTCAGCATCACCACATAGTAGAAGCCTCTGCAATGTATATCATTGCTAGAAAGACCTCAAAGGTACATTTATGAAAAACAAAAAACAAGTTAAAAACTTGCTAACGCTTGTATTTATGTCAACAGATGGCGCCATCTGTTGACATAAATACAAGCGTTAGCAAGTTTTTAACTTGTTTTTTGTTTTTCATGTATATATATATTCATTTTATTAACATAAAATTATATATATATAGATTTATACAATGTTATGAAGTTGTGTACATTTTGATCTGTAAAAAATAATTTAAAATTCTAATAGTTCCTGTGAGCTAGAAATCTATACTGGTGCAGTCATAAATTACTAATTATTTTATAATAATAAAACTAACTCTTTGAATTGATTTATATGAAGTCATTTTGGAAGAGATTATAAGGAATATATCTACATAACTTTCTCATGTTATTACACAATGTATTTAGATTTTTAAATTTTGAAATAATTCATTTTTTCTATAATCAATTTATTATCTTCACCAAAATCAACATGTTAAGAATATCAAATTTTACCATTGAAATTAATTGTCATACTCCTAGTATACTTATTATGATTCTAACTAAGGCAATGTGTATGGTTCCTGGATATGAATATCTCTTTGACTTTCAATAATTAAAATAAAAAATGATAATAAAAATATTAAGGAAGATATTGTAAATAATAAAAAAGATGTTTTCAATAAATTACATGTAGAGACCAAAAAATTCTAGCTATTCCACTGGGTAAAGCATACTATTAATATACATGTATAATTGATATATAATGTTTATTTAAAAGTATTATAGCTAAAGTATAATAAATAATAAAACACTTAAATTACAATAACATTATCTGAAATAATTTTTACTTATTTTTTTTTAAAAAAAAAACAATTTTTAATTACGCAGGAGATCATGACATGTTAGAGGACCAGAAGTTACAAGTTGAGCTTTGATTCAGCAATATTTAACTCTTGAATCCTTCACTCTACCACTGATGTAAATGGTTAATCATTCACATCATGTGATACTTGCTTACCAAAAGTGAAAACTTGAGCTTTGATATAGTAATATTTAGCTTTGGAATCTATTTTTTTCCTACTCATTAATTATCTACAATATTACAAGATCTCATCAATTAGATGCCAAAATGAGATAAATGCTATATCTTTAAACCAGATTCTACTTTCATCACATGATCACCATTTCTTCTGCTTGCTCATAACTGTTCTGGCATCCATTGATTACTCTGGCTTGCACTGAGTGGCTCTACTGTATGGAGAGTTTTGCCTGTTTTAATTTCAGACTCTACCTTCTAAAAGTGTGGTACAATAAATCGAGACAGTTAGAAATCCAGCTGTACAATGCATCTAAGTCATCTGATCAATGAAGTTTATTCTTGAAGTACATGTATAAAGAATGAAAATGGTCTGTAATTTTTACACTGGTAGATAGTTGCCATTATAGAGTTTTAAATGAGGGATTCTCTGATAAAAACAGAAAATGTTTAAATATTGTTTTTTTTTCCTTTTGTTTTTATAAAGTTGATCAACTTTAGCAATAGTAATATTTTTATTAGATTTAAATATAAGTATGTTCATTCAAAATAAAATAATTAATAAAATTATTGTATTATTAAGCCAATTAAAATTTCCATGTGAATAATCTTTATAATTATTTGATAATTGTTTCTATTTTTAATGTAATGAATTTAATATTTCTTTCAAATTAATGCTCAATTAATATTAATTCCGTATAAAGAATGATTAAACTGTTGATTGGTCATCTACTTCTCACACTCGACTTGGTTTTCTATTTTATTTCTTATCACAATGCACATGCACACACACATAATTTTTTTAGGTGTAATTCGTTTTTTTTTTTTTTTTAGAAATCTTTCATGCAAACCAACAACAAAAGAAAATTATTATTGCAACTAAAAATAATTCAGCCAATCATCCACACCAAACTATATTAGTAATCATTTCCATAGGCTCGATCCAATTGATAAATTAAGCGTAAAATTAATCAAGGATTCTCCAATATTTATACCTTTACCCTTTTTTGAAGAAAGCTTCTAAAAAAAATGATTTAGCTAAGTATAAAAACAAACTAAGTGAAGAAATGTCAAATTTAAAAAAATATATATAAAAAAAAAAGTCAACCAAACTTAGATTTTGTTTTGACCTTTAAAATTTGACAATTCCGTAATAAGATTATAGTTTAAGTATTTTCAGTTTTTAAAAATCGTTTCAAAGTAAGTTTTATTAAAATTGTTTTATAACTTTGTTAACCCTTAAATTTCTGTCTAAAAATATAAAATTTTAATTAGCTTAACACTACAAGAATTGTGTAATTTATTTTTAATAATCACTCATATTTCCATCACTGGGGTTAGCATTGAAGTAGTATTTTCCCAAATATTATTTCTAAATTTGTGATAATATCTAAGCGTCAATAAAGTGCTGAAAGTGATTTAAATTTAAATAATTATAAAATGAAATATGAGACGTGGACTATAAATTATTATAGGCATTTAAAGAAAACAAAAGCATGCACATAATGTGGTGAATTGAAATTTGAATTTGATAAGAAGGTTTGTACATATATGATTTGTTTATTTTTTTACTTCTCTAATAAAAAAAAAAGGTTTATAGTGATAATTTGTGAAGTGACTGATGTATTATTTTTCCAAGTAATTATGAAAAGGTCAATCCAATTTCTTCATTCAACTATCTTTCAGTGCATGGATGTTAGCGAAACTACGAATCATTATTTTAAAAATCATTTTCAACTCAATTTACTGCTATTTTTTAATTCTAGTTTTATGACAATTTATAATTATAGAAATCCTTATTATAATTATGAGCTGCAATTAATCATTATTGAAATCTTTCAGAGAAAAAAATTTGTTGTAGAAAAGTAAAAGGGCTATCAAAAAAATATCAACAAAAAAATGCAGTTGTATAAGTGGGCACATTTGTATAGTTGTGAATCACATATTGGTACAATTGTATAGTCTTTGCAAAACTGATTTCTAGTATATTTTTTTTGTCTTGCCATCTTTTAATTCCATTTTGGTGTTGGAATGGTTGCAAGTGACTGTTTCTGCTAATAAGCTTGAAATTTAATTCTTATTAATATTCTTTTTTTATATAAATATGAATTTTCTGTAAGTTCAATATCTACATTTTTTTTAAAACTACTTGTAATTTATTACCCACTTCATAATTTCTGTTCTAATTGAAATTTTGCACAAATATGTATTCCCAATGATAATATTTTTTAAAAAATTTGCAAACAAGTATAGCAAGAAATAGTGAAAAAAATATGTTTTATATAGGATTTAGTATTCTGTATGATACTGCCATCTAATATATTAAATTACTTACAAACTTTCATCATTCCTAATTTCTGGAATTATTATAAAACTATAATATTTAAAAAGATTTTTTTAAAAATAAAAGTTTTGTTTCCACATAAATGTATTAAAGAGTAAAAAAATGTATTAAGAAAGTAATAAATAAATTTTCTTCAGATTTCACAGTACTCATAATTTTATAGGACCAAAATAAAGATATGTGATGCTCATTTTAAATAAAATATTTCTAAACATGGGCAGCATCCATTTTCATTTTCATCATATGAATTGTTGTATTTTGATTTACAAGTGTCAAAGTTATTCTATTCATAACTTTGAGATGATCCATTCCAGATAAATGCAATAATGATTATTGCTAATCATTTATTAAACTAGAGATTGTCTCTAGCCCAGATATAAACTTTAAACCTCAGATAAAGATTAATATATCTGGTATTTTTTTAATTAAATCAACACCCATGTGGAGTATTCACATTTTAATTTTTATTTCATCTTTATTCTTGTGATTTCAAAAGAATCTATGGTGGTATGGATGTTATTTAATATATATATAAAATCAAGAATACTATGAAATTTGAAGAAAAATTGTTATTTTAAAGTGCTATTCTTATTTTCAGTGCATTTATGTAAATAAAAGCATTTAATTTAAGTGTTTGTTTATATTTTTTATTTATTTCCGAAGTGTTACAATTATTTAACATAACTCCATTTATAAAAATTTGCACAATGAACTTTCAGATTAAAAATCGGTTTTTATATTTTTACAACAGTCCATCTATTTATTGATTTCCCAGACTACACATCACTTTGTTCTATGATGTATACATTCTTTGATTCATGCATCTATTTGTTATCTAGTGAGAATAATGTATAGATGACCATCTAGTGAGAATAATATATATTTGGCCAGATAAATGCATATGCATGTAACTATTCATATTTCCTCTAATTATTTATCCTCCATTTTATCTATGCACATATTTATATATTTATCTTGCTATGGCAACTCTAACCAATCTTTAGATCATAGGAATAAGGTGATTTAAAAGGATGTATGACTTTGGCATTACTGTTTGAATCAATGTTTCTTCCCTCTCCAACATTTGTTTAACTTTCTGGAGATAAAAAAGTAGTAATTCAAACAGCAGTACCAAAGCGATAAGTGCCTTTCTTCTGCAACATCATTTATCCACATAGGCCTGTATGGTTTGGTGCAGTGATATATAGTTAAACTATGGAAATCAAGATCCATGTTTCACAGGTCCAATCGTCACCTTTAATTCTTGGCCTTATGAAAGTCTGAATAATAAACCATTACAGTTGTTTATTTGTCTGAATTTATAAATATTTAAGTGCCTATTCAACTTTTATTTTTCTTAACTAAAATTTCTTTTTTATATATATAATGCTTGTTCATTATCATATAGTTTGTAATTATTAAAGATCTCCTTAATCTTTCTTAATATTCTCATATTCTACTCCTACACTGTTCTGTTCCCATGTAATTCATAACTGTTAAAGGTCATCATGTGCACAATCCAAGATTTTATAGCAATTTAGTCTAGTGAAAAGAGTGATGGAAAATAAAGAAAAATGATTCATTGATAAAACAGCCCAGTAATGAACAGGACAGCAAATATTATTCAGTTGAGTGCATTTTAGAACACACAGTTAAATTTAGAAGTGCATATTTCTTACTGTGAGTTTCTATATGTTTATTTTGGAAAAGATGCAGCACTGAAAATGCATTGAGATTATATTTAATCTTCTTTATATTTTTATATGTGAAAGAAACAGTAATATAATTGCATCTGGATGATGGGAAATGAACAGCGTCACTTCGTTCAACTTGTCACTTGGCATCAAAGTTATTCATCATGCAATAAATACATAATATTGTACTAAGATAGATAACTAGAAAGCCAAAAAAGAAATAGTTATGATATCTATAATATATATTGTGTATAATAACTTCTTTCATATACACTTTAATACAAAAAAAATTTTTAATAAAACTTCTTTATTTTCCTGACAGTTTCGACTATCCAGCAGTCTTCATCAGAGCTTTCTCAAACTTCCTCTGCTTTTTTTAAAAGCTGCAGAAGTTTGAGGAAGCTATGATGAAGACTGCTGGATAGTTGAAACTGTCAGACAGAGGAAGTTTGAGAAAGCTCCGATGAAGACTGCTGAACAGTCGAAACTGTTAGGAAAATAAAGAAGTTTTATTTAAAAAAAATTTGCATTAAAGTGTATATGAAAGAAGTTATTATAAGCAATATATATGAATATATGAAAAAATGCAAAGAAAGTAAAGGAGAAAAATAAGAGATATCTATAATATGTTTGCATCCAGTTTTAAACCAAATCAAAAGCAGTAATATTAGATTTTTGAAATTTTCAAATTATTTGCCTAAATAACATTAATAAATCTGATGGTGATGAACTTATATTTAGAACTACGATTTAATCTTTAATGAACCTTGGGGTTTGGAGTTTAATCATAAAATAATGAAACATCTTAACATCTAAGAATTTTAAATATTGTAATAATTTTAAATGATCGTGCAAATATCCAATATGTAATTTTATAAAAATTAAAAGATATAGCTTTACTTCTCACTATATGTAAAATATATAATTGTTAATTAGAGAAGATATTAATTAGTATTAAAGTTTATCGGCTTAACGTTTTCGAGGATCCATGCCTCATATTCATAGCCTTCATAAAATGTATAATAAAATATGCAAATACAAATATTCAAATAGCTAGTATTACATAGCCCATTTCTTCGAGATCTCGAAGCAAGTATCCTTTCTATTAATGGCATGGATGTTTAAACAATAATGTACCTCACACCAATCTACCTAGAATAACAATCCCCTACATTCCTAAAATATCTAACAAACTAATGAAAGCATTAAACGATAAATTTAACATAGCAGTTAGAACTCCACCTAATTCTAATAGATTGCTTAACAACTCTAAAGACCACATTGATCAATCGTTCACCCCACACGTGGTGTACTCTATTGCCTGCCCTCAGGCTGGATGCCGTGCTATATATTATGGTGAAACGAAAGCTACAATCAATACTAGACTGGGCCAACATATTTACACATTTAACAGAGCTCAGAAAAACAGCAACATGTCCTCTGTATTCTTGGAGCATGCTAAACAATCTGGACACAACTTCACACCCACCAATCCCATAATATTGTGCTCAGAATCAAATGATCACAAAAGAAAAATAAAGGAGGCATTTTACATGAATGGAAACATCCATGCCATTAATAGAAAGGATACTTGCTTCGAGATCTCGAAGAAATGGGCTACATAATACTAGCTTATTTGAATATTTGTATTTGCATATTTTATTATACATTTTATGAAGGCTATGAATATGAGGCATGGATCCTCGAAAACGTTAAGCCGATAAACTTTAATACTAATTAATATCTTCTCTAATTAAAAATTAAAAGAGTATTTTGAACAATGAGATTACTTTAAATTTCATTTCTATTTTTCTACAGTAAACATGTATTGTGTGTTAAAACGTATTTTAATACGTTCTATATATATCTCAAATGGAAAATCTAAACTTTGGGCATCGCAGCTGTATTGATCTTCGTCTGGAACTATTGAGATTTGTCAAAAGAAATAATACATTTTCGTTTCACTAAAAGAAATTAAAAGTACCAGTTATTTTTATTTTATACTTCAATACAACTAATTGGACATAAACTTAAAAAATAGATTAGTATAAAAAATATTTTCTTTTTACGAAAAAAATAGTAATAATAATTAAATTAATGTTTTTAAGATCAAAAAGTTCATAGTTAGAATTTTATTTTACTAAAGTAAAAAAGAATAATATTCTAACATTGTTTTATTTTTAGAATAATAAAAACATAATAATAATAATAGTATTAATTTTTATATATAAGTGGATATATACATGATTCAACAGAACCAATTTTATATAATAAAAAAAAAAATAGCGCTATATCAACAGTAAACTAGCACAGGAATAGTATAATTGTATAGTAATTTTCAAGGCGTCCTTTGACATTGAAGCACCATACTTCAAAATTAACAATTCTATTCAATTATATGAGCCTTTTAAAAAAAAATTATGTTCTGATATTAAGAATCCAGCCTGAAACATTCATTTCTAAATTCACTAGTAACTGCATAAAGCCACCCAGGATACTACAGTGACAAAAATATTAGCAAATTCATGGAAAATGTCAATATTTCATAGTATAGCCATTTCAAGTTAGTCTTACCACAGATCAAACATTCAAGTGTTGATATTCATATTTAAGGAAAAGATCTCGTAATGCAATTACAAAGCATAAGGATTTTACAGATATTTTACTCAATGTGTGTTGTGTTTATTGATCAAATAGTGGTATCCAAAGTTTATATATATACATTCTTGAAACATTATCAAACACATCTGAAAAAGATAATTGATTCCTCAAGATCTATTTCAAACTCTATCAGCACTTTTCAGTTGGTCCAGGTCACAATGTCTAATGTCATATTTATTTTGTTCAAGTTATCAAATATCTTGCATGTTTATGTCTATTTTTTTTTTTAAAAAGGTATATTAATTTTTAAATGAGATGTAAAATTTATATCTAGCTAGGGATAATCTTTAGTTTAATAAATGATTCATAAAAATCAATAATATGTTTATCTGGAATGGACTGGTGTCAAAGATATGAATCCTAAAACTTTGATTCTTTGTAATCAAAGTGTAATAATGCATACATAAAGAATTATACTGAGTCACATATCAATACTACAGTTCACTTGAGCTGTTAAGCTGCTTGCTTATAATTTCTTAGCAAAGACTAAAAAATATATATGTATATAATGGAGCCACAATATCCATTATATTTTGTTCCAAGCTTTTTTCCATACATTGCTTACAATAGCTAACATTTTGTTGATATAAACTTTCATTACAGTAGAATACATATTGTTTATTGAATTAAAAATATACACTACTTTTTAATATTCATACATTTATAAAATGCAGATGCTTTTTGTATGTATAGTATACATATATAATTTAAGATTCTAGTACAAACAAAATTAAAAAATAATAATATAGTTATTAATAATAAAGTGAAGAAGTATATTTTCATATAATTTATTGAGTGTGTGTTCACTCAATCACATTCGCTCAAATAATAGTAAAATGTCTGGTTTTCATTACAATTAAATATGCTCTGAATGATGACCTTTGTCAAGAACTTTTTTTATATAAAAATGCGATTGCAGTCTCATTTTCAGCAGACTATTCTCTCTGTAGTTATTTTGATATATATATACTGACTTTATGAATATTTTTAAATTTTGTAAAACTTTTAGCATTTTGTTTATAAAATATTTTATTATAGGAAAACTGTGCATCATATACAGAAAGAATAATAAAGAAAAAGAAAATATGTGCTTTCAATATAATCTAAAGAAATTTTATTAACAATGTGATTGCTCACAGTGCTCTGAGACAGAGAAAGGGTTGGTATATTGCAAAATGTATTAAATTTATTAATTTAAATGGCTTTGTTTTTTGTTTGTTTAATTTTGGATGCTGTATAAATAAAGTAGTGTACATTGATTGATTGTAATTTGAGACTGCACTGAATATATATGATAAAATAGTGTTAAAATAGTTCACTTTAAAACATACTGCCTATCCAGCAATCCTCTATAGAAAAACAGTGGGAAAAAAGACAATACTTAGCAGAGTTTACTTACCAATAATTAGATATTTATATAATACTAAATTATCTATGCTCCTTATTAATGTTTTACAATGCTTTTATTATAACCCACTATGACAGTTTCAATTGTCCCAGCAATCTTCTTCAGCACTTATAATTATTATAAGTTCTGAAGAAGATTGCTGGGGCAATTGAAACTGTCATAGTGAATTGTAATAAAAGCATTGTAAAACAGTAATAAGGAGCATAGATAATTTAGTATTATATGGATTTGACAATGCAATAATAAAGATAAAAATAGATATTTAGTTAGATTAGATTTGAACTAATTATCTACAAAATATATTAAAATTGATTAAAATCTTTAAAAAAATAATTACATTTTATACAGATATACGTTAGATCATAATTATAGCAGATAGAAAGTCTACTCATTTACATCTATATTTAGATATATTTTTTGGGTCTGGAAATAAATGGATCTGAGAGACTATTTACCAAACCAAATAATACACTTTTATATCAGGAATGTTTATTATAAAGGAGCACTTTTTCTTCTCTTCTACTCTAGCATGATTTATTGGAAGCTTGAGGAATCAGTGATTGCCAGATAATTCCCATCCTCAAATCAGTTTCTAACCCTTGTCATTATCAATGAAGACTTGGGGTTCAATGCTAGAAGCAATGGTAACACTAGTCTAGAAAAGAGCATTAGTAAATTCTTTGTCATTTAGTAATCTCTGGCTATTAGCAGAGCAATATTTTTGTTTATGTAGTAGCAAACTGAAAATAATAAATGATGCATAGGTTTACTATATACTCTGTATATCTTTTAATGCTCAAATCAATGTTTCTAATATTTCTGAATATGTGATTCATGGGAAATCTTTTTGAACTATCTTAGTAAGCTATAAATTCATTAAAATATATTATACTTGCCAAATATTAAATTATGTATTGTGTAACAAAAATTATAAATGATAGTAATAGAGATTTTCTTGACTATACTCCAGGGCTAGCTATTGTAAGCTTAAGAAATCAATGGATATATAAATGTATGCAGAAAAAAAATCATTTGATGTTTGTTGGATTAGAAGACACAACTCATCATCATCATCATCATCAACCATTATCAATTCATTGCAGGATGAAGGTCTCTACAAGTTCAATCCATCTTTTCCTATCTTTAGCTTCTCTTCTCCACATCACCCCTGCACACTTTCTTATTTTATCCATCCATCTCATATGTGGTCTCTTTCTGGGTCGTTTACAATCTCTTGGAATCCAGTTTAAAATTTCAATTGTCCATCTATTATCATCTCTTCTAGCAATATGTCCAGCCCAACTCCACTTCAGTCTTTTAATTTTTTCAATGAGGTCAGTAACACCTGTTTGTTCTCTTACCCATACATTGCGTTTTCAATCTCTTCTTGTTACTCCCAACACAAATATGTACACACAAATTAAAGTGATATGTTTATTGAGCAAATAATTTTGAAATATGAAAATTTATTAGACTTATTTGATGTATTCATAAAATATTTTAAGAGTAAACTTCTTTTTAAAAAAGATAATAAACACATCTTGATATTTATGTATTCCATACTTTTATTTATAACTTCAACGTTAATTTTTAATATGTAAATACCATACCACATCATAACGTAAATTTGGTGAAATTTATTCAGTATAAAATTATACCAAATAAAGTTATAGACTACTCTCCTAGTTTACAATTAACATTTGCATTAAGATGAGTAATTCTTTTTACTCTAGAATCACTCATTGATGAGTATGATAATCAATTTAAAAATAATTGAATGCTTTTATTGTTTAGGAGATCATGAGAAGCTTGAGCATTGAATATGACAGAACTGGGTGTGATTTATAAATCTTAAGCTCCAGAATCTATCACTCTACAACTACATCAAACTGTGCAGGAATTGGCATTCAGTAAATGTCAGGTGACGGTGTCAAAATAAATTTCCAGATTAGTTTCTGCCTATTGATCTTCATTCTATAATGGTATACATATATACTAACCACATTCATTTATTTTTTATTATTCAAATTTAAAATTAAGAGCATGCTAATGAGCTCTAAACAAGCTTTTTTTTATTATTATTATGATAAATTCTACTACAAGAGAAGGCATTCAAATCATCTTTATTTTAGATTGCCCCCATCCCCAGACCGGTTTCGACCTATGGGTCTCTTCAGTGAAAAGTTGGGACACTCAATTCAAAAAAGAGTGATCGAGTGAATAATTGGTTTTAAAGCAGCACAAAGTTTTAAAATATTAATAAATATTTGAGTGAAAGTAAAAAAAAAAAAATAAGGAAGAAATCCATAAATAAAATATATTGGAGAGACTTTGCACAGTCACAATCTCATCTTGTCACATGACAACAGGTCAAGCTTATCTACACCATAAATCTTCAATCTGTTGTCAAGGTAACTCCAACTTTTAGTTATAGAAGTTGCCTTGACAATCAATTGAATATTTATTATCTATACATTTAAAAACCATCTAGTTTTGCCCCAAATCAGATGTATGCATATACACACAAAAAATTACAATAATAAAAGACATATTGCATTTTAACCTTAGCAATTATAATTAATACATTATGAAAGAATATCTTAATATTATGAAGAAGTGTATTTAAGTATTCTCTATTAGCTTATTATGTTATACAATAGCAAATTGTGAATTATGATGGCATAAGATTCCCATGACTGATTTCATGGGAACTTTATTTCTCAGTTGTGACAAACCTAACGTTGGGACTTGATATAGCTGATATAGTGATTCCTCCTGAAAATATTTTTGTCAGTCTTATGTTATTATAGTTCATAATTCACAATTCAGAATGATGACTACTACATAGTATCTTAATTAAATAAAGATCCACTAAAAGATGCTTAAATGTACTGTCATAATATTGCAGGTGTAAAATATACTAACATATAGCATTTGCTTTATAATGACAATAAAATGGAATACAGTATTATAATTTTTCACAAAATAGCTTAGACTTAACTATTATTTTTGGAAAAAAAAAAAATAGTATGCTATAAATGAAACCAGTGGAGCCCATGATATTTGTAAGCAGGAGTACCTTAATACAGTAAACAAAACAAAGCATTTTTATTTTCACAACCATTTTATTTTTCCATACCAATCATTATTAAAACATCTAATTGTTTTTATTAATAGCTGTTTGATAAATAACACTATCTGGAGTAGATCGATCTTTATTTTTCATTTCAATTTTTTCATGATATGACAATTGGGAAAATATTTTTATACATATTCCACACGAACACTAATCATGATAAATATTTAAAAGAATGTTTATTTTATTATTTTGTTATATTTTTCTGTAATAAATATTTATATACTGATTTATAAGTGTTAATTACCTGAAAAAAGCAGAATATTTTATTGCTCATCCAAAATCAAAACAAAAATTTGTTCACTCTGAAGAACAACCAGAATAGATAAATATACGGCACTCACTTAAGTAATTGGTGCACATTGAATAACTCCAATAGCACTGGTTACATATGTTGATAAAGGTAAATGAATCTCGGTGAAACTTTCTGAAATTCACCAAATATGATGCTTGTCATAATTAGCAGCACCTTTGAATAGAATCTCAATCATTATTTAAAATAATTATTTTTAAAACAGGTTAATTAGTTGTACTTACATAATAGTTATTGAATGATTATTATGATTATTCATATTTTTAAACAAGTTAACAATTTTTCGGGGGGGGGGGGGGTTGCAATACCACAGTGCTTATGGGCTAGCTGTCATTGGATAAAACCGTCAAATTTCACTTGAGGTTTAAAATTCGGTGATTTATGTTTGCTTTGTTAAAGTAATTTTGACTTTAACTGCTAATAAAATTGCTTATAATTGTATCAATTGTTTTTTCTTTTTTTTTTCTCCCATTAAACGTATTGATTCTATGTTCAATAGTTTTGTTTCAACTAGTAACTATTAATTATTTCGTGTAATTGTTTAAAATTTCTTTGACAGAATATATTTATTATATTCATGCAAATGTCACTCTTTTTAACTAATCTACAAATAATTATACCAGAAAACAAATAGTAGTGATTTAAAATCTTTAAAAATCATTCAAATATCTATTTTATTTTACTAGATTATAAAATTTCAACTGACTAGAAGAACAATCTAATTGGTTAGAATATCATCTTAAATTTAGTATTCATGATTCTGAAGGTTACTGATTCAATTCTCTCTCAAACTATTATTGAAAAGAAAAAATATTATTCAAAATGATGTAATTGTCTATTACTTATTTGAAAAAGTATAAGTAAAGTTGGAATTTTTTTAAAAACATTTAACAATTAATCCAAAATAATCTAAATGATGAAAATCCACCTTGTATAGAGTACAACAATGAAAAAATGGTGGACTCTAAAGCTTCAGACTCAAAGTATGTCCCTTGTGTTGCTTAAGCTGCTTGTGAACTTCTAAGCAATAAACCATTATATTACATATATGGAAATGGTTCATTATATAACTAGAAACATACTTATTTATCAAGAGATCTTGGAGTGGACCATATAATATTGGCCAATTTGTTTGAAAAGTGTAGATATATAAAATATACATTCTAAAGATATAGTGGGTAGTACATCCATTTGATTACAATCAAGAGTTTGATTCTGGGCTAAATAAGTAAATCTCGGAAATTTTTAGAGTGTCTCAAAAATACTAAAGATTTGTTTCAGAAATCAATATAACCATTTAATTAACCATTGGTGATCAGTAAATTGGTATCTAGCTATTATTAAGTAAATAGTATTGGTCATATATTTGAGTTAAATAAATATGGATGTGCTGATAATGTGATTTTAAAATGGTGCAATTTTTTCACTAGTAGAAGAGTGTCTTATAATTTATAAACTATAGACTTTTTGGAGTCATGAAAAAAGTATATATAAATTACATTTAAAGTGATATACTTTGAACTTCTGACTGCATTATTATATTGTTCCCTAATATCAAACTCATTTATTCATATAAGATATTGGAAAGCAGATAAAAGTGAATTAATTTTTCATATGAAATATTCTGACTTTAACTTATTACTTTATCCAAGCAAAGAACCTCATAGGGAAAAATCCAGAAAAATCACTGTAGTCAACTTGCTTGTACAGATATATATTGAGATATTTTGCTAATTTTTAAAAAACAGTTGAGAAAATTATGTATATTTATTCTGATATTTTAATTCCAAAACAAACCTAAAGATGTCAGGATAATTAAAAATATGACAACTTCAAAATGCTTTAGACCTGCTTTGATATGTTGATGTGTTTCTTTGTTATTGGATTTCATATGCCCTATGAAGTTACTTTGAGAAAAATTTTAGAAAGACTAAAAACTTGATTATTTTTGTTCAATAATTGTGTAATAATTATTAAAAGTCAAAAAGATACATGATTACACATTTATTTTATAAATTTTTTATTTTTAAAAATAGAAAGTAATAATTTTTAGAGTAATGTTAACAAAGCAAAGTATAGAGTTTTAATAAACATGTCATTTCAAACTGAGCACTAATACATCATTACCAACAGTCTGTTAAAATATATTGAGATATTCTAAAAATTATTAAAAAAACTAATATTTTAAAGTATAATTGGATAATTTATCAGATACTGACAGTTATTTATTCATATTTTAAACACAAATGTCAATGAAAAATATTTTGTTGATTTTATGAACTCAATCTGCTCCTTCTGATTATTGAATGTTGAAAATATTCTTTGTTTTCATTACAATCTTATTTTTTCAACACTTGCAAAGTTCAAATATGATTTTTTAGAATTTAGTTTGTTTTTAAATATAAATTTCTACCAAATTAAGTCCAGTTTATTAAATTTTAATGTAAAATAAGGTTTTATACTAAAATAAAAGATTGAATATTGACAAAAACTTGTCATCAGAGAGAACAATAAATCTGTCACAATGCCTGAGGGTTAATGGAAATCATACATTTTAAGGTAGAATACAAAAAAGGAGGCAGATATACATGAAGCTATTCAAGATGAAATGAATTGTCTTAGTTTTTAATGAGAAAAATCAAAAGTAAATTTAAATTTTAGTTGGAAAGTTTCAATGTGTGAATGAAAACAGATTAATAAAAATAGTATAAAATTGGATTATGTAGAAAAAACAACAAACACATTGAGCAAGAAGGATTTTACAACATGAAAATTAATAAATAATTTATTTTCATATATCTATATGAGACATGATAAATATATTATAGTTATATAATTATAAGGGGGAAGGAAAAATAAAGTGGTTAGAGAAAAAGAATTGGAGTCATGAGGAAATGATGAATAAAAATCATATAAATTATAAAAATAAATATGATAACTACTAAAGGGTGGTTGTAGTTATTTGGTGCAAGAACAGGAACTTTAAATACTAAAAAAAGAAAGTTGGATTGAAGGTGTAGTTTATGTGCAGTTGGGAGAAAGATTAATGAACATTTATTTTTTGAAATATAGGATGCCAAACATAAAATACATTATTTGGTGAGTGAAATGAGTTTAAATTAAATTTTAAAGTGAAAATGATTGAAATTTTGTTTAGATTTTTATAAAAACTGAGAATATGAGGATGGGATAATGGAACTATCAAAATAGTTTTTATTGAAATGGAATAAAAGGAACTAAAATGAACCAAACCTAAAGAAATAATTGGGTAATAATGAGTAAATAAGATTATTGTGGTATACAAATAGTTTTGAGAGAATGAATGTTTAACTTCATTAACATTACATCTGGATCTCATTTTACGCGGATTTATTCAACACAATTTTGAAGTTACGCGATTCGGTTTCTTCAGAAGTTGAACTCCGATAATGCGCTATTACTTTAAATAATAAATTTCGTGCACTTACATCATATTGAAAGTAATAGTACATTATTGGAATTCGACTTTCATCTTAGTAATTTCAATATTTTCAGTGCTTTATAATAGTAAGATTTTATGCAATAATGAAATTAAAATCATGATTTCCACATTTTATGTATACCCCCATTAAATTTTACAAGATTATAATGTAAATTTGTTCAAACATTGTGCATGTTAATTTTGCATTTTAAATCACATTCTGTTTTTGCTTTTTAAAAAAGAACATATTCAATTATTAACCATTTAGTGTCCGCAAGTTTATTTTTAAAAGATGAGTAATAGCAGTGGGCACAATTAAAATTAAAATTTAAAGACAAAAATAAGAATTTAATTTTTAGTTGTTAGATTAATTACTAATTACGTTGTCACCAGAAAACCATTAACACAACATGAGAGTGAAGTTGGCGCTAGTTGTATTTCCTCTTGTGAAGAATCTGATCTTTTACCAGTTTGCAAATGAACCTGTTTATCGGCAAATAGCAATAATAATTAAAATGTGTATAAAAAATGTAAATTACTATAAATTATGCATAAAAATATATTGTTTTGAATAAAATTAAATATTATAGTTAAAAAAAGTTTGTCTTGTATCAATTTTTTTCAAATTTGAAATTTTTTATTAGTCATATTTTATTTCCTTATTTTTTTTTTGTGCGAATTTTAAAGTAATTTTACATTGGTGCTTTGCTTTTATGCGATTTTTGAAAAATCACAGTCCATATCCCCCCTTTTTTAAGGTAAGTTACGTCTATTTTTGCACGATTTCTTTTCCACGTGTTTTCTGAGGAACCTATCTATCACATAAAATGAGACCCAGGTGTATTTCTAAGCATATAGCTTATGAAAAAAAAAAATCTAATTTTGTTTAAAAAGGACCCATTTTAAGTGTTATACTTATCAGCATGATGAAATTCTATTGTTGTATATATTTATCGTATATATGCTTGTGCATGCACAAGTAGGTGGAAGCATATATAAAAAATACTATTTAAAATAATTTATTTGTTTGTGAGCGTTTATTAAAAAATGCTTTAATCATTAGAAAATAATATTATATTTTTATATTTAGTTATTATTGTGCCTATATTAGGAGACAAAAAAAATATACTAAAGTTAAAAATTATTCAGTAAGTGAAATGACCTTTTTTATATATTTATTGCTTAAATGAATTGATGCGTTTCATGATTCAACTGCTTCAGCGTGATCTTAAAAAGTACTTTTTAAATTCTATATCAAATAAGACCATAAATATTTTTAAAAGAAAGCATTAAGTTATGGCATATGTTAGGAAAATAATTATTAAATAATGTAAGTAAAAAATAATATAAACTATTATTAAGTCTCATCAAGTGTTTATGGGTGTGCATGGTTTTGTTATTTGATTTATATATCAATTGTGACAAGTCTTTGGATAGGAGAACCTTATTTTTAACAAATCGGTTAATTGGTATATATTATTGTAAAAGTAACAAAAAAATTATCTTTTTGTGCAATATAACTTTATATATCAACTATATATATTTTTTATATCTTGTATAAATGTGTGATTAAATGAATTGTTGTGAAGCAAATTTATGTCTAATGAAAGCATCTTAGCAAAGGGCTTTATAATCAAGTAAAAAATAATAATTCCTGATCATTAAAAGTAGATTTATTTCCCCCACTATTGAATAAAATCACATTAAATATTATGTAAACATAACCTTACTTATATTCTGAGTGTGGCGGGTGCTTATATCTCTAGAAATACTTAAAAGAATTTCCAGTTAAGGAGTTAAGCCAAATAATGTCAAGATAATTGACACTTCATTTCTTAGCAGTGACATGGGTAAATAATATCTACTTTTGGTTTACATGCTTATTTGTATCACATTATCACCATTTCTTATGCTAGCACATCTGCTATTAACAAAGGCAAAACTCTCCATACAGTAGTACCACTCAGTGCCAAACCAGCCTTTGGCATCCATTGATTACTCTAGTTGGCACTGGGTGGCACTACTGTATGGAGAGTTTTGCCTTTGCTTATGCTTATTTGTACTTATATTATGTGACTTTCTTATATATGTAAATATAATATACTTCACATTAAACATAGCTCAATGTATATGTAAATAGAGGAAATAAATCCTCCCCCAGGCTATTACTTAAAATCACTCTAAATGTTCAACATTTAGAGAAATTTTAAATATAAAGTATATATATATGAAAACTTAGATCTCTAAACGTAGGTTATATTAATATAACATCTCCTAATTATCAGATATTCCGGCACATTACAGATAAAAAAATATGCTTTCTTTCATCTGCTGTCCAAAGGTAGGAGATTAGAACAATTATAATTATAAGGGAAATATCACATCAGTTGTTTCATTTGAATTGGCTTATATTAAAATCCATAAAGTAAAGTTAAGTTCTTCTTATTGTAATGCCTTGCAAAGAAATCACCATATATCATATATATTAAACTAGAATTTTACAGCATTGATAAATATGTAATGAAGCACTATATATTTGATATTTGTTAGTTTTCTTGTGAGATATTAAAATACATATCCTCAAAAGAAATCTTGACTGATTTGATATTCAGCCTTGTAATCATTATTGTTCTAATTTGCTATCCATATAAGATTTTGACAGCAGATGATTCATTTTTTGTTTGTAATGTGGATGGCTTTGATACTAGAGTGTACTGTATTAATATAGTCAGTACTTGCAGATTTATAACTTTAAGGGTTATATATTCATCATCCTATAAAATTCTATCATTACATGTGTAAATATGAATCTATTAATGGAACATATGTATACATGAGTCCTAGGATAGTCTTGTCATGTATCTCTTTTATTTGTATGTTTTATGCACATTGGATTTAGAGATCTTATGAATGGCCTGTCAGAAAGATTGCCTTACTGTTTCTCAGAAAAAAATGCACTACTTTCCAATTTTATGGAGTTTATGAATGTCTATGATTTTCTAGATCATTGCTTGCATACATTTTATATGGTCTACTTACTTCAAATGTTTTAATAATATGTCAAATTGTGAGATGTGTAGTGACCGAGTGTGTTATTCAGTCTTAATCTGGCTTTAAACCATATTAATATTTCCCAATTTTCAATACTGATTCATTAAACTGTTCATCACTGTTCACATATAAATACATTATCCATTATTATATTTATGTTTTGTATGAAAAACGTAAAAGTTATTACAAATCTAAATATCTGTATATATAAATATTTAATGTGTTGGAGTTATCTATTTATAATTACTTAATTAGAAAGCATTTTACCTAGAACAGTAGCCAGATTAAGAGTGAAAGTAAAACTGTCAGGCTAATATATATATATATCATTTACTCACCGATCAATGCTTAAAGTATCCATCATGCCATTTTTTTTACCAAAACTAAGATATTTTCAATCAAAAATTATATTTCGACTTTCTGTTTCTAAACTCCTAAATAGAGTGCATATTAATCAATGATAACAAACAGAACAAATTTTCAAATTAGCCAAAATATTAATGAAACTTGCTCTAATCAGCATAAATAAAACCTAATAGCTTGGTTCATTTAATATTATGTTTTGTTTCTTATCATTATCTTATTTGCAGCTCATTTAAGATCTTAGATATGGATAGAAAATGAAATTCCACTTTTATCTGAATATAATTTAGACTTGATAATAAATGGCTTACTGATTACTGTAATCATTGGCTTGTGGTTAATTTATCTATCTAAATTTAGAGAGGACATGTTTAATTATATATATAAAATCACTGCAACAGAAAACTTAAATAAATCAAGTATAATTTCAATATGTTAGTAGCATAATCATGCCAATCAAACAAAAAACCCACAGTATTTCACTGTTAAAAATATTAAAAACTAGTTTTTTCTTATCATGTCTTCATTTTTCACAATAAATCAAATCTCCTTAATCTTTCACTTTCTATCATTTCTTCACAATTTATTTTAATAATTAATTCCAGGATCATGTCCATATTTCTTTTCATGACTATGAAATACATGCATTTGTTAAATCTGTTTTAGCTTCTTTGTACATAAATTACTACTGTGATATTTTTGTCCCAAAATTCACTTTTGTTTCACTGTAGTATATATATATGGGCAATCCAGTTGACTGCTCTCTACCACATAAACAATATTAGACCAGTCAAATTTTTTTTCGTTGAATACCATGATTAAGATGCGAATGTGCGTTATTTTATTTATTTATTTTTTAATCTCTAATGCAGTTTTTTTATATTATTTTTAACAATGGCAGAGGTTCAATCTATTATATATATTATTAAAATTACGTTAAAATGCCTAAAATACATAATTTGCAAAATGAAATCATAAATTAATTAAAATATTTGAAAGCCTTGTTTTTGCAAATTTAAAATTGATAGTTTTAAAAATCTCATTTATTATTATTATTTTAACTTTCTTTCTAAATCTGTTGAAAAAATGAATTTAAAAAAAAACATTTTTTTCTCTCGTATAAAAAAAAATTATCACAAAAAGGAAGAACCAATAGAGAATTTCGGTGTAAATCTGTAATTATTAATATTTAACATATGATCCATCTTTCTTGATTAATCACCCTTTGCCTAGAAACAAATCATGCCAAAGATTGACTGGATTAGTACTCTATCTGATAAAGAATATAAAATAGATTCAATTTTTTTTTTTTTAAAATTCACAATTTTTTAAAAATAAAAAATTTATAGACATGTATATTCAGAATCAGTTACATTTAACAACATTTATTTTTTAATAATTGTAAAAATATATTTATATTCTTATGGTTTTATTAATTGATGAATCATCTTCGTGAGTTTATGGAGAATATTAAATAATATAAACCAATATACAATATCTTTCAATAAATATTTATATGTTGCTTAATTTACCATGTGTTTGTTAAGATATATACGTGTGTTATCTGCACAAAATCAGATAAAGTACTTTATAGATATAATATTTCCCCATTCTTTTTTAAAGTCATATAATTAAAGATACAATAAAAGACAAATGACCCCCAATATGCATTTTGTGCTGAACCAGCACTCATCAGTTGGCATCATTATTGTATTTATCTAAAATGAATGGCGTCAAAGTTGTGAGTGGAGGGAATTTGGACAATGGCAAATGAAAATGTAACAATAAAGTACTTTGATCAAAAAATAACACTTTAGTATTATTGCTGGTATAGTTCACCATTGTTCTCCCCCTTTCAACTTAAAATGTTGTCATAAACTTTAAAATAAAGTTTTTATAAATTCTATTTTTTTTCATTGTCACAGAAGAAACATTCCATATAAGCAAATTACATAGTGCCTTAGAATTACATATTGCTTGGGAAATAGATTACATCTTAGTATAAGTCCAGCTCCTCCTTCTGTTAATATAAATGTGTAATGTCTGATAATATGGGAAGTTAGATTGATGTAATGTCTATATGGGTAGGACTATAATATCAAATTCAACAAGGCCTTGAATTTTCCATCATTGGTTGTTCAATGAAATGGATGGTTAAATAGTTAGAAGGGTGAGAAGATTGAAACTTGTTCATTAACGTTTGAGGAATTGTTATCTTAATATAAACCAAGTATTGACTGTATAAATGTGTAGGAGATTATGATCTGGCACAATTGATAAGTTCTGGTTCTGTACAAAATGTGTATATTGAGGATTATGGATCTTTTTAGCATGTATGTGGTCATGTGTATTGGTTACTTGAGACAGAGTGGAGAATGAATAGACTGAAAAATCCTGAGTTCAAATCCTTCTATTTACATATTTAAGAGACATTCAATAGAAGAAAATGTGTATATTGAGGATTATGTATCCTTTTAGCATGTGTGTGGTCATGGGTATTGGTTGCTTGAGGTGGAGTGGAGAATGAATAAGCTGAAAAATCCTGAGTTCAAATCCTTCTATTTACATATTTAAGAAACATTCAGTATAAGAAAAGTATATGCTGCCTTAGAATTATATATATATAAACATAAAGTTAGAACACATTGATATATATGTAATTAAAGAAAAAAACCACTTTCCCTAAAGCTACGCTATGAATAAATAACACTTTAAAATGTTTAGCAAAGGATCAAGACAAGTTTATTAAAAGTAAGAGTCTGTCTTCATCCTTGTATAATTGGTTATTAGTTTAATAAGTATTGAGGCTTCATTTTCATCTGACCAATATATTAATTTCATTCTGAATTTCCATTAATGCTGGAAGTGGTAAGCTTATATATGTCACAAGTTTAAAGAATAGGTGGAAGCATTATATTCTTGATCTTTTGGTGTTATTTATTTATAATCTGAGGGAAAGTAGTTGTCTAACCTTAATTATATATATATATGCCACATACTAACAATAAGAAATATATAAGCAAAAGTTACTTTATCATAGAATCAAATTTCTTTATAAATACATATCAGGACAATTTTATAAAGATTATTTATAAATACTTTTTTTACTTCCCTCATGATAATTTTATTATTGATACTGTTATCCTCAACCTTTATTTATAGTCCTGTTTTATTTATCAGTTATTTTTTTGTAATACTACTTTTAAACAATAAATTAATTCTTTTATAAGTTACTTTCAATAAATAAAAACCAATGATTTCTTCAGATTTCATCAACTTCATTTATAGTGCTGTTTTATTTACAAATTTATTTATTTCCCATAAAATACTATTTTTAAATACTTTTATTTAACTTAGAAATTCTGTTTATTTGTTTTTTATTTAATTCAAATCTTGTAATTAACTTTTAATATACTTATATCAAACAGATTTTCTTCAATTTTGTACATGTTAGATAGATATCAGTGACAATGCAATATTTCAGGGTTATCCAGCCAGATATTCACCCTATCAGTGTTAATGAGTCAATTTTCAAACAGTATTGATATTAGTTCAGTAAGTTTTCAGTGAAACATAATCGATATTGGTATTTTTTTTAAACATGCTTTCATTGAATTTTATGAATAATTCACAAATGTGCTTATAGTTAAATAAAATAGAAAAACAAATAAATGAAGGATGAAATCTTAATTTCTCTTCATTGTTTTATTAAAACTTGCTTTTTGAAAAAAAAAAATTTCATAAACAATAAATTTCTAAATGAATTTTAAAGATTCTAATTCCATTTCAAATACTGGAAATGTGGCAACATTTTTTACATTCTCTGTTTTGAAATTTGAATATAAATAGTTACAAAAGTTAGTTTCAAAATATCAATTACTAAAAAGTAAAAAAGAATATATATGAAAGTGTTTATTATAAAAAAAATTACATGCTAAAACCTAAAAAAAATATTTTTTTTTCTTTCAGCTCAATTTTGGTTGTTATGTGCAACTTGAAATAAATGTGTGGACATCCATAAATTAATTAATTCAATCACTATTCTTAAACTAATGATTAAATTAATTAATTTACAGATGCCATACACTTTTATTAGAACTTTAATAATAATAATAATAATAATAATAATAATAATAATAATAATAATAATAATAATAATAATAATAATAATAATAATAATAATAATAATAATAATAATAATAATAATAATAATAATAATAATAATAATAATAATAATAATAATAATAATAATAATAATAATAATAATAATAATAATAATAATAATAATAAACAATAGATTCTTTTGTGAATTACTTTCAGTAAATTAAAAAACTAGTAAATTCTTAATATTTCACATATGATCAAAGAGTTTAAAAAACTAATCATGAACAGATTTTTAGAAAGGCAGGTGTAAGCAGACATAGTAAGAATTAACCAGAGAAAAAATATAGATACTATTACTGTTTAATAAAAAATGGCTGATCTTGATTTATTTATATTAGACATCAAAGTCATCATTATGAATGTGCATTGGATAATTTAAAAGGTCATGTTGGAAATTTTATTTTTATATTGAATTGTTATGTGAGATTAGAAGATTATCCTAAAACAAATTAGTTTTACATTATAAAATATTTGGTGTTAATTTTGCCTTACCTCTTTAACTTATAGATGAAAATGTAAATAAAGAAGAAAGATTGAATGAATATAAATGTGGATTCTTCATATATGGAAGAGAGATCAGCAATCTTAAATATATTTATGATATACAATTAATAATGTGAAACAGATAATATCAAGATTCCTATCATTAATGTTAAGGAACAGAATGAAAATGAAATTATGATTAAATATGAAAAATATAACTATAATATAAAAAGGCATTTTACTAGTTAAAAATCTAATTTTCTTAGATCATTCATCAATAACAAAGGATATAGCTCAGTCACAATGAAAAAGATGGGAAACATTTTTAAAAATTGAGGCATAATTTGAAAAATAAAGATCAGAGCTATACAAACTATGATGCAATCTCTGACTTTCTTTAGATATAAAAGTTGGGCACTGAAGAAAAATGATGGAAAAAACAGTAATACTTTTAAATTGTTGTGCTGATAAAGTTTTTTAAGAAACCATGTGTAGCTAGTTAAATAACAGCAGGTATTTGATGATACTTCAATTCTCAATTAAATGACCAGATCGGAAATCTTTTGGTCACTTGAGACATTCAAATTCACTAAAAAGTGTATAGTACCTGGAAAAGTTATTAATAAAAGAAGACCAACAAATGGTCTCAATAATAGATATAGTTTTGATCAGCCTGAAAAACTAAATGAATGGGAATTCATTCTGGAGAAATGCTGTTCATATAATTACCAAAAACAAATATCAACTTGATGGTACATCACATATATATATATATATGTGTGTGTGTGTGTGTGTGTTACTGGGAATCTTTTTAAGACCCATTTACTATATCATGCTTGTTCAATGACATATAATAACAGGGCAGCTACTCAATATAATAAAATTATTATACAATAAAAACTATCTTTGAATTCCCTTTCAAATGTTATTGATTATTATCAGTCTCACACATGGTTCACACAAATCCAAAATAATATAAAGCCCACACACCACATATGGAATTATTTCAAGCAAAGATAAATAAACAAACATGTTTCTAATATCAACTCCTATATTATTACAAAAGAGATAAAGCTAATGGTTATTAGCTGGTCTGCAAAGAGTTTCCTAAACAAAGTATTTTTAAAAGGCCTAATTCAAATTGGCCATTTCATGCCATTTTCCAAGAGAATATTGTTTTTAGAAGTAATATTCTGCTACAGATCATACAGAAATACTGACTTAAAATCCCTTATATTGTAATCCCAATAATAAACATATGCTTATTCAGTACTCTTTGAATTCTCAGAATAAGTGTATAGATAGTAAAACTAAAATTAATTATTCAAATGTGCATGGAATGATGAATGGAATAACTAAACATTTAGTAAAATAGATTATAATTTAATTTCCTTTATTAATCCCAAATATACTGCATTAATAAAGTTAAAATTCATCAGCAATATTTTAAAATGAAAAGTTAAATTAATACATCAAAAAAATTCTGTATATATTTAATAGAAAAACTCCTCCCCCTTTTTCTTTGATAATACAAAAAGATATGCCTCCAGATATCTGTACACACACCTATTTGATAATACAATTTGAAGAAGAAAAAAAATCAAGGGATTACAAATTTTAAAAATTATAACTCATTAAATAATACTAAGAGATCAAACATGTTAGGCTTAAAATTTAAAAGTATAAACCTATATGTACATATATGTTTACTTATACATACATAAATCTACATTAAATCAAATTTGCTATTTATCATGTAAATGTATAAGAAAAAAATGATAAATAAATGAACAAACATCCAGAATTAGTTTATCTTAGAAGAGAAAAAATTAAACATAAATAAGTTCTATTCCATTATTCTTTTCCTTTTTTCTTTTCACTGAAGACAGGCTTAGGGCTTCAAACACTTTTTTCATGTGCACTATAAGAAGACAGGGCTCCTAAAGATTGAAGATTTTTTTACTTTAAACTTTTCACATTATTTTCTAATAGATAGGAAGATTTTTAACTGATAGTAACAGAATCACATAGTGACAATGATAAGAGGAAGATCAATGTACTATCATAAATCTATTATATGTTGCATTCTTTGATTTATTTAATCATCTGCATTGTGGACATTTCCTAAACACAACTTGCCATTTTCAAAATCACTTTTTTTTTGACTAAAAACTATTGATGGATCTTCTCAAATAAAAAACATCATACAAAAATTATTTCTCTTTTTGTAATACAAAAGATTATCCTTTACAAAATATCACTAGTCTATCTTTTATAGTCACATTAAAAAGAATGTTCAAGAAACCCAACTAGTTTAATTTTTTTATCAATTAATTATCATAAAAGTTTTTTTTAATAATTAAAAATGTAAGATTACAAAATAACAAAAATATTAAAAAAATAAATTATCTAATTCCTACTTGCTGTTTTTTTGTGTGAACAATAAGATTAATTAAAAATTGGAAGATATAAAAAATTAAAGAATTTTTACTTTAAGTACAAAAAATATGTCAAATTTAATTTTTAATCTGACTAATTAAAAATTATAGAATAATGCATCTTTTTCTTTATTTTCTATAAATCCAACAAAAATTAAAATTCTGAGTAATAAACTATTATTACTTTAAATAATAATTTATGACCATTATATGCATTTGTATATGTATATAAGTGTACAGATATGCATCTATATTATTTCAAATTCTCTATATGATTTTTTAAACAAAACCCAGACAACTACAAATATATATATACATTTATGAATACATAATTTTCTGGACAGGGTATGGTGTAATAACCTTGTGATGGAGCTTGATCATCAACATCCCTGGAACAATATATATATAATAAAATATACCTCATGCATTTCTACAGGTTGTGAATAAATATTTCATTATAAAGACTTAGATACCAGCTAAAAGCTGGATTTACTTTTAACTTAAAATATTTCAGACAAAACTATAATTAATAAATGATGTTTGCAAAATTTGTTTTTGTTTGTTATTTTGTTTTATTATATCATAGTTAAAAAATTATTTATAAAAGTATGTAGAATATTCCTGTTAAACTTCCAATATTTAAACCTATAATAAGGTCCTTAAATAAATAGAAAGTTATACTTTCACCCTTCAATATATAAATATTATTATCTAATTTACAATCCTCATAAAAATTTGTATATTAGCTTAAAGTATTTCAGACAATATTAGATGTAATTTATCTTGCAATATATATTTGTTAGAGGTACTTCGCTTCATTGCATCATAGTTGAATATGAGTAATGTAATAACTTTTCTACATTTAAATATGTGTATACGCTTTTTCATTTCTAGCTATAAGATCTATTTACTGGTATTATTAGTGACTAGGAAATAAAATACATATTAATTTTAAAATAAAAAATAACCTCATGATACAGGAGTTAGTATAATCATTTATCTACTAAATATATAATCTGGGATTTAAATAAAACACTAAGAGAAAGTTTTATAAAAGTTGAAACAAATTTGTGACTTTTTTCAGGTGACTGTTTTATATCTAATCCCACTAGTCATTCCATTATTGGTTAATAAATACCCATTTACCAGCCAATGATGAGATGATTAGAATTCTTATCAATAGTGTTAAACAAAAAAAGAAACTTTAAACTTTCGTCGGTAGATTGACATTGCGTTTTCTTTGGAAGGGGATGCTAGAGGCATTTGCCTTACAAGGGACTATATTTACTTCTTCTTTGAAGTAACCATATTTGATTATTATTTTATTAATTTAACATTTCTGCCACACACTCTAATCCAATTTATTCTTCCAGCTTGTTTATAAATAAGTAGATGTTGTTTCCAAATATTTTAATATATAAGGTTTTCATATAAAAAATAATAATGCAAATACTGTTTATGTATAATTTTTTAAAAAAGGAGTATAATATTAAAATAACTTGTTAAATCAACTCTGATCTCCTTCGTCGTATGTTCTCTTTTTTTAGGCTTATTGATAGTTTTTACGCTGCTAATAGCAAACAAAAACAACGAAGATGTCATTTTATTGTAGGTGTAAATTGATTACGACAAAAAAAAAGGATTCAATAGGATTGAATTTATTAACGAAAGGCAAATATTTTCTTTGGATTTTTCTACCCCACTCTTTCTGCTGCTGTTTCGTTTTCTTGTGAGAGAATAAATTGATCAGCGCAGATTTTCTGTCAACGTTTTCATAATTTAATTTACAATTTAAATTTCTTCTTAATGAGCTAAATATTTTCACTTCAACAGTTTTTTTAGCAATAATTTCAATTATAAAAAAAAATTGAAGCTGATTTTATAAGTTGAAAATAATTAGTGCTCATTTGTTTAAATTCAGTAGCAACTGACAATACTAGAGGTTTTATTAAATAAAAATATTGTTGATTTATGGAACATGAAAAATCTGACCTTTACAAACAAAGGAAATCTTCACAGATTTCTTAATCATTCCACAAATAATAAATATAAATTGTTCCAATTTGTTAAAATAAGTTTAAAAATGAATTACAAAGTACATCATTATTACTTTCAAACAATTAATTACTAAAATATACATAAGTATTTTACATGGTATAGAAAGGATTTTTTGGAATAGTGATTTAGTGTATCTGCCTGCTACGTCTATGATTTAGGCTTCGAATCCAGATAGAACCTAGAGTTTTTTTAATAGATAGTCTATAAATAAACCAGATAGCATCCAATTATTGCTTGATAACTAATACCTACCTATTCTTTACACAGAGGTTAAACTCTCCATATAGTAGTGCCACAAGGCAAGTCAGAGTAATCAATGGATGCAAGACGGTTTGTGTATAAAATTCCTACTCATCTAATATTACTCTGGCTTGCACTGGTGGCGCTACTGTTGGAGAGTTTAGCCTATGTATAAACAGCTTGTGTAAGCATAAGAAAATAGTGATCATGTGATGTTTAATGGTTTCTATCTATTCTTTATTGGAAAATAAAGATGTCAAATTAATCTATATTATTTAAGAGTGTCAGTGCTTCCACAAAACAAAACTGTGATTCATTTTTATCATTCATAAGGAAGCTATTATGTATCACTTCCAGTTACCAAGCCTGTGGTTTAGGAAGTTTTTATTTTTTTAAGTGTAGAGTGAAATGGATGTGTTGGATTCAAAATATTATGTTTTTCTTTTTGTTATTTTGTAATAGATTCAAAAACATTCAATAAAGGCTAAAGTTGAATCTTTATTTTTCTGTGTTGATTTTATAATCTTGGGTTCTTTCCTATGTTCTATAAAGCAAATAATATTTACAGCATAAGCAATATCCGCTGACTTAGTAAACTTAACCTTACTTTTATGCATTGACACATAACTACACATGGACACATACTCCTATATAAGTATATTCAGGGTTTATTACAATTATTTATTAAACTTTTAAAGTTTAAACATTCCATGTTTTGCTACAGCATTTAGACTACTTGTGATGTTGTGTACTCATGAGCTGAACTTCTTGAATTGATTACCAGCTGGGAATCTGGATTTAATAGGGAAAAAACCGAATTAAAAAATTTCACTTCATGACACGTGAATGAAACATTTGTGCTCAGCTTGGCACTTTAGAGCTCAAATGAGCTCATCAACATAAATGTCACTATTTATTAATAATGCATTACATATTGTTTTTAAAATTCTTGTTTATTTTCTTTTTTAAATTATGAATCTTCAGTTCATTTATATGAGGTTTTCTTCATTTTGGGATTTTTTTAAATATTTTTACTACACTTTCTTTGTGGTTTGTAAATTGTAAAATAAAACTTTTTAGATTTGTTTAATAATTAAAAAAATAATGTAAATATTATAAAAATATTATAATTTGAAGTATGAGATTTTCCAGTGTCATTTGATATATTATGGGGAGATGAATTAATTTGCATGTGAGAATCTAAGCAACATTTTACCAATAAATTGACTCAAAAGGTAGTTCAGTTTCTTTGTTGTTGTTTTTTGATCATGTAAAAATGTTTAGCTCTACTAATATAAATACTGTATAAGTGATAAAGTAAATCACTATAATTAAGAAAATAAAGAAGTTATACTTTATAACAAATTCCAGATGCACTCATAATTAATATTCTAATAGCATCCAGTTAAGCAAATGTTGGAGTCTTCATAAATAATTTGATCTCTAACAATCAATTTTATTTTAATACTAATCTACAAAAATACTGAAATACCATTTGACATTTTCAATAAAATAAATTTCATTCTATTTAATGCTTTATTTGTTTATATTGAATTAGAATCATATCTATTTCATGGTCACCCTTGTGATGTTCATATAAAGGAGAGCTGGTTAATAGTTATTGGGTCTGATATTGAATAATAAAAGGTAGTATTGACATTCTTTTAGGATATTAAACAAAAAATAAAATTTTATAATAAATTTTTAAAAATAACAAAATGGAATAGGTTAATTTTATTTTAAGCCAATAAACATCACATGACCACCATTAAAATATGAAGGATTCAATTTTTTTTTTAAAAAAAGCAAAACTAAATAAAAAAAATTTATAAATGTAAAAAAAAAATGTAATAAGCTAGCTTTTGTTATCAGAAAGTAAAAGATTTTTAAAAATGTACTTAAAATTATAAGTGAAAGAATATACATTACTTAAAAAATAACACAATAAAACTAAATAAAGCAGATTAATTTTTTTAAAAAATCTTAAAAATTAAAAACTATAAAGTTTAATTAAAGCATCTACATGTTGCTTTAATTTAATTTAAAAAAAATGGATTAAAAAAGATTAAAATTTTATTTATTTTCAGATAGCCCTTTTGTTCTTTTATTTATCACTTGCAGGCTTCTTGGTGGTTCTGCAGCATCACCTGGTGGCCAGAGTACATGTAACCAAACACAACCATAATGTTTTTCTTTTAATTAAATGCAATTAAGGTGTCTAATGTTTAAAAAACATGAGGGCACACAGAGTATATATAATTATGAATTTTTTTAGATCTCTCTCTACTGCTTCTTGAAGCTGGACAATAAAAAAGCCAACATTGTGATTAATGACTTAAAAACCCACTAACTGCTTGAAGTCTATCTTGGATCTAATATTTATCAATTTAAATATGCTATTCTAAAAGAAGTTACAATTCACAATATAACTGGAAAAAAATATGGTGATGAGCTATGCAGCAATTTTCAGTAGACAAAACTTTAAGCCAAAGGAAGAAAAGTTTCACTCTATTAAGAAACTTATATATGATTTTTTTGTCTTGAAAAAAATATATGTATATGTCTTGGAGGGAAACCCTAAACATGAACTATGAAACTTCACAGTAAACTGCTGAAAGAATTTGCAAAGAAATGTTTAAATGTTTATATATATGTAATAATATTATAAATCGATGTCTGTATTTCTTCAAAGCAATATACATAATCATTTATAATTAAATATTAGTAAATACAGTAATCAAAAATTTTGAAAATGACAAAAAAGATAATCATCACTTAGGAGCGCTTTCGACGACTATTAGTCTTTGTCAACTAATTCTTTGAAAGGTTACCTTCCCATGATCTTAACGTTGCTGCTTGCCTATTGTTTAAGTCTCACTTGTATTTATATATTAGCAGAGCTTCCTTTATTTTCCTTTCATTGTTATTTCTTTCAGTTTGCAATATCTTTACATTATTATAATTGAAATTAAAACCACATATACAAGATTTATTATGGTCGTAAAAAACGGAAGCTGATACGTTATTAAGTGACGATTATATTTTTTGTTCTTTTCAAAATTTTTGATTACTGTATTTACTAATATTTAATTATAAGATTATATATATGATATAAATTATTTGGAAAAAAAACTTTATAATTTAAACTTACTTTAAAAACCTTATTTTTGCTGTGACTTCAAAAAATTGTATTATATATGTGTTTGGGTAGTTAAGATTATTAATTAATTATAAATTGTCAATTAAAATATGAGAAAACAAATGATTTGCTTGTTTTCTTCTTTCAAACTGATTTTAAGAAAACATGGCAGTTTAGTATATCTTAATATTTAATTTTTAATTTTTTTTAAAAAAGAATATAAAAAAAGAATTCACTTTTTATAGAATTTATTTTAATAATTAATAACAATTAAAATGTATATTTATTTTAAAAGTGTCTCCTTTCAAATATAGATTGATAATAAAAAATTAGAAAGTTATATTAAATAAAAAAATTATAATAATAATTTAGATTGTAAAATAATACATAAGTTGAGATAAATTCACCAGAGAATATAATAATCATACAATAAAACATTGTGGGTGCGCACATGTGGAAATATATTAAGTATACACAAAATGTCCAAGAACTAAATAAAAGGCCACTAAAAGAAAAAAAAACATTATAAACCTTGTAATTTTAAATTAACAGGTAAATTGATTATTATGATGAGTACTGTCTTGCATGTGGATTGATCCTTGCATTAATCTATATTGATATGAATTTATTATATAAGTGCAATTATTTAGTGTCTTTGTTTATAGTTAAGTATATGCTATATTTATGATATTATGATGGGAAATGATTAATTTGAAGGATATTCTACCAGGGATAGGATCCAAAGCTAACCAGCTCTATGAATGATTTAATAGATCTGATAGCTGATTATCTCTTTGAATTACGTTTATAGTTACTGTTTAACAAGGGATAGGATTTAAATAATGGCCATTTCTTTGAATTATTATTAGTTTAAGGAATATTACATATATAGCTACATATGTGCTCACCAAGATTTACAATGTTTACTTGGTAGACTAATTATTTTAGATATATATGTAAAGAACATGCATTTAAAGGCGAATGACTAAATGAATTATATTTCTAAGAAACATCAACATGTAGTGTTATTAAACAAGGCAAAACTCTCCATACAGTAGTGCCACCCTGTGCCAACCAGAGAAATCAATTGATGCCAGAAGATCTAAGTGCAGTGCTCTCAGATCCAAGGCTCCTCACTGATAAAGGCCACAAGCCAGAAACTAGTCTGGGGATATTGGATGAGTAGGCACTAATAGGGATTTTATGCACAAGCCTTCTGGCATCCATTGATTACTCTGGTTGGCACAGGGTGGCACTACTGTATGGAGAGTTTTGCCTTGTTTAATAACAATTATGTGCTAGTATAAGAGATAGTGCTCATGTGATGTACAGTTATATTTATGATACATTAAAGGCAATGGAATATTTATTTACAGCAAGCAGTGCTTGATCACATAATTAAACTGTGATTATAAACTAATATTTTAAAATTGATCAGGAATAAATCGAACATTTTTAACAACACGTGAATGCTATTATCTATTTTATATTTGTCTTTTTACTTATTCTTGTGAAACATCGACTAAAGATAATTTAGAGTTATTAAAGAAATAACATTGCTGGTTATAAAATTTAATTAGTTAAGGCATTAATTATATATATATAGAAGAATATTCAATTTAGTTAAGGCATTAATTATATATATATAGAAGAATATTCAATTTGAATTAGAAAATATATGTTAAAAGGTACTAATGATAGTTTTATTGAATATATAATTTGTAATTATTTGCTAAAGAATTATATTTTCTTGAGAAGAGAAATAAAAATTTGTATTGAAATTTGGTTATCTACAAATTTGTAAATAAAATGTTTATTGTTATTTATTTACATAGTGTGACGTTTCAATTATTTTATATGAAAATTGGGAAATCTAAATGTCAAGCTTCGTTAGCCGGGAGGTCATTGCAGCCACCTTGCAAGCAAGTAGTTGGTTGCAGACGGTTGTGGGTTTGCATCCCGGCCGATGCTATGACATATGAAAAAAAAATCTATGATCTATTTCATGCAGGAGAAACTCATGTAATCCTTGATTTGGCCAGATACTATGGATGGAAGGTGATCTATTGGTTAATTTAACCATTAAATTTTAAGAAAAAAAATTAAATCATGTTAATAAAAATGGGGTATACCCTTGGAATATTTTTGATGGTATTTATCATGTGGCACCCAAAATTTGATGATGATCATGAACTCAGTCATTAAAGATTAAATAAGTATATTCTCTATTTAATATCATTATGCTTGCTATACATTATTAGCATATATATTAGTGGATTCAAAATATAGCCACCTCATATACATAATGTGTAAATCATTGGTTACATTGTTACAAATATATGTTAAATTATGTATTTCTAATGATATGTACTAACTAGATCATTAAATTTCAAAGTACTATTAATATTAATAAAATACTATCTAGTATCAAAATAATCTACATGTTAGCTCTAATAGAATATTATTATTTAATCTGCTTCAATATAATATCTTGGACAAATTTACAAAAGTGTATACATTTGTTTTAGTTGCAATGTGGATTACCCTGATACTAAAGGGTATTGTATTAATATAACTAGAACTTCAAAGTTTATTACTCTCTTCATATATATATATATATATATATATATATATGAAGAGAGTATGAAGTTCTAGTTATATATATATATATATATTGTAATGGAATGGGTCCTTGCTTTGCATCACTGTAGACTTGATAGGCAATCAGAGTGGATGAGAAAGCATATTTAGGACTAGAACTTTGAAGTTTATTACTTGCTTCCTTTATATATATATATGAAAAACAGTCCTCTGATTAAAATATTAAACTATTTCATGGATATATAAATGGGTTTTTTTTTTAAATATATTTCCTTTGGTTAGTTTTTTATATATTTTTAGATATATATTGTAATGGAAGTTAAGGATGGAGAAAAGAGATGTGTGTACATGTATATATTTGATCATCTCCTAGGAGTGAGATCGGAATGGATATGGGTCTAGAAGTTAAGAATCCTAGATGTGCTTTCTCATCCACTCTGATGGCTTATCAAGTCTACTATATGCAAGGCCAGGACCTATTCCATTACAATATATAAATGATTATTTCCAGGAACTTTTATATAGTAAAAAATATAATAGCTAAATAGCTATATATATATATATATATATATATATATATATATATATATATTTATATATATATATATATATATATATATATATATATATAGAGAGAGAGAGAGAGAGAGAAAGCTATATTATATTTTTTTACATCTTTATAGTTAAGTGTTAATTAACATGATTGATATTTTCTATAAAGTTTGGTATAATAATAGAATTACTATACAGAAAAAGAATCAGAATTAAAAGCAATTCTTTTTTTATGTTGCACTTCAAGTATACAATATTCAAAAATACATATATACAAGCTTCAAAGATTACAAATTATAAAATTATCATAGAAAAGCCTTTTTCGGAATGGTTTATAAAATTAGATGTAATTTTGTAATATGGTTTACTATGGCCAGACGACAGAGCAATTGGGAGAAAGAGCTAAAGAACACAATGATGCTACTGCTAGAAAAGATGATAGATCTGTGTTATATGTTCATTATTAGCAGTATGACATAAAATAAATTGTATTGATAATATAAGTGTTCTACATTATATTAAAAATGTTAATAGACGTAAAATATATGAAACAAACTATATCATGTATAATAAAAACAACTGTATGAATATATACAAAACATCCATTAAGTTGAATAATAAGTGGTTAATGGATAGTTAATTAATTAATATATGTGGATATATATCCATTCAATATATATAACAGGGTAATTTTGTAGTAGGATTGAAAAAAAAAAATTACATAATAGATCGTGTCGGATATCCATTTGTTTATCTGTCTTCTCTTATGTATTGATATAGATGTCACTGTATGTACTTTAAATCGTGGTATTCTGGAGACATACTGAAAAGGGCAAAAAACATAATTTGCCGAAAAAGGCTTTTCTATGATAATTTTATAATTTGTAATCTTTGTTGCTTGTATATATGTATTTTTGAACATATTATTGACTATTGAATAATAGAATTGTGGCCAATTTTAAAGTTTATAGATCATTCCCAGCTCTCTCACTTCTAACACTTGAACTTCATATGAACCATTGAGCAATAGTCATTTGATTATTTATTGATTAAAATATGTACCCACAATTATAATATAATTTAATTGTTTAAATGTACATATTAAAAAAGTAGAATAATGTAATCATAAAAAATTTAGAAAAATTATAAATCCAGAAAAAAAAATCATGTGATATTTTCAACTCTAAAAATTAATGATCACATGACTTATGAATCTAGAAAGAGAGTGGTCATATGATGATTGAAAGATGATTCTTAGTATGAACATGACATTTATGAATTCAAATTTAGTTTTTACTTAATATTTTTTTACATAAATTTCAATTATGATGTAACTAAACAAAACAACCAATCAAAAGATGGCATTGCTAACTGAAATCTATTTCAAATTTTATAAGTAGATCAGATGTTGCAAAAAATTATATATAATAATTAGAAGAATTTCATGGAAATAACTGTTGTTAATTTAACAGAATTTTTTTCAAATGATAAGTTTGGTTGAAATTTATCTAAAAATTTACTAAAAGAGAAAATTAACAATATTTATAGGTTTTGAAAATCTTTTATTTATTATATATAACTCTTGGTAAACAAATCTAATTTACCTGTGAAAATGCTTAGGAAATTGTGATATTTTCACTTTTTATTCATATAAAGTATTAATATCTGATCTTCAATTTTTATAAATTGTAAGATGATAAATTTAAAGCTTACTTTAAGTTCAAAGGTAGTTCAATATAATTTCAGCTTGCAATGACAGCTTTTAATTGTTTGTTTTCCTGTTACATCACAGCTGAAATTTATCTAACTCTATTTACATATATACATATTCAAAATTTAATAGGAACTATTGTGTTTAGAACAATATAGATTATTCAACTCATTTTTTTAAAACTAATTCTAAAGTTCACTCTCCATTGAGTGATTTGTTTGGTAATTTTATAATGCTATTTTTAAAATAATAATATCTGCTATTATATTTATATTTAACTTCCAAAATTAAATTTAGTTATAAATGTATTAAACTAAATCTGAAAATGGATACACCCTTCCTTTAATATTTTACTGTTTCAGTGAACTGAATTACAGAGAGTTAATTAAAGTTAGTGGATGGCATGCTTTCCTGCTAAAATAATTATAACATTATTGAAAAGAGTATAGTATAATGTAAAATATTTTTTTCTTAAGATTTTAATTTTTATAATTATCAAAAACTAAGCTCATTATCATATTTATTTTTAAAATATATATATATAAAATACAGTATATTTGCTTTGTCTAGTTACTAGGTGTCACTTTTTGGCTGTTGTAAAATATATCTGATTAACCTAACTTGTAGATATATTATCATCTAACAATAGCGCAGTCAAATATAGCTATCTATTTACATAATTCCAATTGCATTGCTTTGGATTTGCAAAAACAATGTCTTGCAAGTATAAAGTGCAAAAATTTCAATAAACTATAATGCTTAAATCAGCACAGCTACCATTTCTTAGATGTTTCTTGAGGCATAGATATTTTATAATATATTGTTGTGCATAGTTTTATTTGTTAAAAAGTATCACCTGCATTATGGACAGAAGTAGAGATGCATACGAAGAAAAAAATATGACTTGAAATAAATTTAAACTTAAATAAAAAATCACTGAATGGATTATCTAATCAATATGAAGACTACCTATATATGATATTTTAATATGAGAAATGATTTTCAAAATAGAAATTGACATTATATTTACTCTAATTTTACAGTCTATCTGCAATTATCGTTTTTCAGTAAATGCTTTTGTAATAAGATTTATAGATTAGTTGATGAGTTGACTTTTAACAGTTACATCATACGTTTCAACGGCAAGCGAATGGTTACAATATATATATATATATATATATTACTACAACTTATTCTACCAATGCCAATTTTTTGGATACAAACATTTGACAATATTATTTTTAGGTAAATACTTTTATAGAAAGGCTTTAACATTTATCATATGCACCTTGAATGTTTATAATAGTCAAACAATGTCTTTTTTTTTACTATAGAAAGACCTCTCAAACTTCAACACAACATAGCAACTTTATAAAGATGAGAATAGCTATCTTATCTTTAACCTAAATTCCCACTTATATAGGTCAATCTGAAGCATCTTGATTTGGGAGGTGACGCTATTAATATCTTCACTTTTTAAGTCCACTATTTTCTTTATAAATTAACCTTTGTGAAATTTTGTGATTTATGAGTTAATATTATGATCTTTATAGTGGAAATATATAAACTAATGTAAAGGTGTGGTTATTTATTAAATGCATAGGAAGTATGTAAATACTTTTAGAGAAAGACTTTTACCATTACCATATGTGCCTTGAATGTTTATAATAGTCAAATGATATCTTTTGTTGACTATAGAGGGACCTCTCAAACCTTGACACAAGATAAATAAATACATTAATGATCATTACTAATCATTTTTACACTAAAAATTATATCATTTTAATCCAGATATTAATATATCTATCCTTATTAAATACAATATTATTAATCTAACTTCATCCCCCCTTTTTTTTATATGCCATATTTTAGATCTATTTTAAAATTATTATATATTTATAAAATAAAATAAACAGCTCGAAATAATATAAAATATAATGGAAGTGAAAATTGTAACTTAAAAAACTCTGTGATATTTTAATGCAAAGCTCTTGAGGTGAATTTTGTGACACAATAATTGAAAAATTCATTCATTCATTTCTAATTTATTATTTAGGTGTATAAATAAATTCTAACATTGGTGAGTGTGAATGTTCACATAGCCTAACTCAAAGCAGTATACAATTTAATTTAGGAAGATAGAACTAATTACTAATTATTTTGATTATCTTGCAAACATACAAACTTTCATTAGTGTTGCATTAGATCCTAAGATCTAGATGCAGTGCTCTCAGATCCAAAACTTCTCACTAACAAAAGTCACAAGCTAGAAATTAATCTGGGGATATTGGATGAGTAGGGCTTAGATAGGGATTTTATGCACAAGCCTTCTGGCATCCATTGATTAATCTATCTTGCACTGAGTGGCACTACTATATGTTGAGTTTTTCCTGTTTTAAACTTTTATATATATAAATTAAATTAAACTGACCAAATAATATGAAATATAATTGGAAACTTCTAATTTGAAAGGCCTATAATACTTTAATACCCTCAAGTATCAAAGATAGGAATTTCCAATTATATTTCATATTATACATGTATGAACATTTGTTAATTTATCTATCACATGATCAACTGCGATAATAAATTCAATTGTAAATCAATTTAAATTTCACATTCACTGGAATTATAACTTTCTTGGGTGTCTATATAAGAACATAGAAACAAATGAAATTGTTTTCGCATCACAAAGAATACTGCACTAAAATCGTGCATATTAAGAGTTTTTTTTTTTCATTTATGTTATATATGAGTGTGATAACATGTTTTCATAAAGGTCAAAATTCTAAGTAGTAAGATATAATGCCTAACCCAGCAGATATTTTGAACGTTATTGTTAATAGTTTAATATAACTAATCATGACTTGAACACAATTTAATTCAGTATCCCATTATCTCCAACATTTGAGATTCATTATAAAGAAACTAACCTTACCCAATTTTTCAGATACACTTAAATTAAATACTATCCAATTTGAAAATATTAATTTTTGTATCTCAACTATGTCTCTATCTTTTTTGTGTTAAAAAAGAAAACTAAGCAAGTAGAAGAAAACCTGATAAATCTTTAAACTTTAACACAAATCATTTGAATTGTTTTGATTTTTACTTTCTAACTAGGGATTTCAAAATGTAGAACAGTATTCAAAAAAGTGGTGAGCAATGACAGAGATGAAGTGTTTTATCATTTGGTCAAAACCCTCTATTGCCTAATTCTTCAACTTGCCATCAGAAAGAAAACATTTATAATACATTCAAGAGTCAAAATAACTAAAATAGTAAATAAAAAATAATTTGATGAATTAGATAAAAAATTTACTATAATATACAAATGGCTACAGTCAGATGTATTGATTTTGCTAAACCAGTTAATATGGATAAAAAAAGAAATATTGTTTGATTTTTTTTAAATACTAACAAGCTCCTAAGATAAATGTTATTTTTCATATTTTTACATCAGGAAACATCATCAAATTTTAGAAAAGAATTACTTATCAAAAAAAAGTAATAGTCACAAGACTAGTTTCTGGCTTGTGGACTTCGTCAGTGAGGAGCCTTGAATGCAATCCTCTAGCAGCCACATTTTATCTCCACTTAACTACAAAACTATAAGACTTAAATTGAAAACACTTTAATATTTTTAATCCGAACGCATTAGCCTATATAGTCATATAGGTCTGAACTCAGTTCAGTACCTATACATTTTGGTGACTTTGGTTCTTTAATAACCATAGACACCACTATCTTATTGGGCAGGATTGGTTTTCAGACTCATAGTTTTGTAGCTAAGTGGAGATAAAAGCTGGCTGCTAGATGGTTGCATTAGATCCTAAGATCTAGGTGCAGTGCTCTCAGATCCAAGGTTCCTCACTGATGAAGGCCATAAGCCAGAAACTAGTCTGGGGATATTGGATGAGTAGGCACTAGATGGGGATTTTATGCACTAGCCTTCTGGCATCCATTGATTACTCTAGCTTGCTGTGTATGGCAATACGTATAGTGAGCTTTGCCTGTTTTAATTCTTTGATTGTAGATTTTTGATTCAACTTCCATAAAAGGGATCTTGATTTGAGACAAATCTTAGATGATAAAATTATATCTTGAATTATTGATAAATCCCATCTGCCTCACAGCTTTCTATGTATGTTTTGAATGACGGTTTTTTTTCTGATATTTGACTGAGGTGTATGTAAAAGAACAGTTAAGCCACTGCGACGAGGTACATTTGAGTGAACCTAAAGTATATCTCATGATAACTGGTAGTGTTTAATTACGAATCGTGGCCTGCTGAAAAGAATAAAAACAATTTTTTGCATTAAAAAGAAAAAAAAAGAAATTAAACTGGCCTAATACTTAAAATGAATATCCTATAAAAGATACTTCGAGAGAAAATCTAAAACGTGAAAAGAAATAACCTGAAAAATAAGAAATACGTTTATATACTAATAGTAAATACTTAGATTTATCTCAAAAGAAAAGCAAAAAATAGATTGACAAAAATAAGTTGAAAAAAAATATATTTTCTAGTCAGAACAAACAATAACAATTTGTAATTGGTTATATTTATATTTAATAAGATGTTTTTTTTAAAGTCAAACACTTATATGTAACAAATATTTTTTTATTATCTTCGTTTCTTCGTTTGCTTTACATATATATAAAAAAATCAAACTAAAAATAAACTATTCTTTTATTATTAGGCTTTTATTTGCATGAGTATTATACGGCCATCAGAGATATTTATAAAAAAAAAAAAAAAAGAACTCTTTTTTAATTAGAATTTGTTTTCCCTTTTTTTTTCCAAGTTAAAAGTAAATTATCTTCTTTCATTTATACATATACTGTATAACAATTTAAATGCTTTCCCCTCCCTTCTTTAATTTTATATTTTAAAAAAATAGTAATAATCGTACGTATTATTCGAAAATATATTAGATATTTATCAATTTTGTAAGGTTCATTTATTTGAAGACACTGACAACAAAATGTTATTTTATTGAATATTTTTTCTAATAATAGGCAGTAATTATTGGTGACCTATAACTGCTCTAAAATAAGAACCATGTTGTATTATAAAATATTGCATTTACGTTTACGTATATATATATACTGAATAATAAAAATTAATTAGCTTTTAAAAAATATTAAATATGTTAGTTTTTAGACCGTAAAAAACGAACTATAAATAAACAAAATTGTAAATTATTAATACATTTTATTACCATTTTTGATATTAGTAATGTTTTATTTTGAAATTTATCTTCATTTCTACTAATTATGGATGTTAGTGTTAGCTCATAAAATGTTCAATGCTATTTCTTTTCTTTTCTTTTTTACATTGCTTATATGAAATAAATCTTTTTAAAAATTCACTTTTTTTTCACTTTCCATAGTGCTTTTCATTGAATTAAATTATTTGATAGTTTTGATTATTAGGCAGTCTTTTTCAAAGTTTAAAATATAATGCTTACTATAATACAGTTCTGAAGAAGATAGCTAAATAATCTAAACTGTCTGATAACTACTAAAAAGCATTCTGAAAGATATTAAAAGAAGTGAAATAATGGGTGAAAAGAAGAGAATTACAATCAAAGGCATATTACTTCATTACTACACATTATTCGTTCTACCAATAGGGATAATGTTATGGTCACAACCATTGGTCATCAGTATTAAATTTTTTGAGATAATCCTAAGCATCTTATATATGAAAACTTTTTTTAAAAATTTCAGACACTTTATTCTATTCTTTAATATAGTTTTAAATAAAAATAGAATCGGAATAAAAAATAGTTAGGCTTATAAAATAAACAGATTTCATTAGAATTATTAGTAATTAAACACAAAAAAACCTCATGAATTATTAATACTATGTCTGATTGCTCCAAATAGATAAATTACTTTCACACCTCAGTTTTAATCTATTTCAAGCACTCTTTGTTTTCCCAGCTGTCAAAATATTGGTAGTAGTGAAGAATACAATTTGAAAAATATAAATATTCTTCAAATTTAAAAAATGATGTCAATGTTCATGGAGAAAACCCCTAAGCTCATTTTTTATTTAATATTAACCAATTTTTGTTATTATAACTTTCACTATCTAATAGTCAATAAATGGATATTAACTTTTTTATTAGAAGATGAAAGGAGGATGAGGATGAAAAACTGATGAAATGCTCATTTATTTTCTATTCGCCTTTGAAGAGTCTTTGCCTGCTATATAAAAACTATTTTATTTATATTTTACTTTTATAATAATTAAATAATGGAAAAACTACAAACTATTAAAACTTGCATAAATGCACCTTTAAACAGTTTTGAAATTAGAAAAGGTACTGTGGTATTAGAGCTGCGACATGAAAAATTATAATCGTTTAATCATTAAATTAATTAGGTTATTAAATCAAAAACATATTTTAAAATCTACATTTAAAAAAAAAAAAAAGCAATTTTAACAAAAAAAAAATATGAAAAGCATTAATGTGAAGAATAGTTAAAATGCGTGTTTAAATCTAATTGAGTGTGTGTTTGCATAATCTATTTTAATACATTATACAGGCTTACACCTGCTATTTTATATGTAATATATGCAGGATTCAAACTCAGACTTTCACATGACCTACAACTCTCAGTGCCATCCTATATTGCTGACTCACCTGATCACACACATGTTGAAAAGATAAATAATCACCAATATATGTATTTTGTGCTAAACCAGCACTCATCAGTTGGTTCAGATTACCCTCTCCACACATATATACAATTAGTACTCAGCTTTATATTAAGATAACCAATCTTCATACTTTAATGAGTGCTGGTTTAGCACAAAATACGAATATTGGTGATTATTTATCTTTTCAACATGTGTGTGACCAGGTGAGTCAGCAATATAAGATGGAACTGAGAGTTGTAGGATGTGTGAAAGTCTGAGTTTGAATCCCACATATATTACATATATAAATGCAGGTGTAAGTCTGTACAATGTATTAAAATAGATTATACAGAATATGCATGTGCAAACACACAATCAATCTGATTTAAACATGCATTTTAACTATTCTTCATATTAATGCTTTTCGTATTTTTTTTTTGTTAAATTGTTTTTTTTTTAATGTAGATTTTAAAATATGTTTTTGATTTAATAACCTAATTAATTTAATGATTAAACGTTTATAATTCTTTATGCCGCAGCTCTAATACCATAGTACCTTAGAAAATTACAAATGTTCTTAAAACTTTTTTAAAAATATTTTCAAAAACACTGAAAATAATTGTATATTTTTTGTGATATTAAACTTTAAATAAATATTGAAAATGCATACAACTATGATATTGAATATAATTGTTGGTAATGCTTATAATTGATTCAAAGTTTAGCACTATATAAAAAGGTAAGTGTATTTCTGTTATTTATTTCATATATTTATATAACATATATTATTCAGGTTCACCCATGTATTACTAACAGTAATTTTGTTGTTCCTTGTATAAAAATTAGCCCTACAGCAGAAGCCTATAATTTTATGATCATTGCATGCTAAAAGAAAAACAAAATTATAAAATAATTTAGTTTTTTAATCCATGTTTTATTATTCAAATATATTTTGATTAAAGACATTTTTGTAGTAAAATGAAATTTTTATGGGCAACATATATGAAATATATAATCTTGGTTCATCCATATATAATTAATCTTATGCCAAGATTTTTAATCTACCTTTTTTTTATTTGAATACATCTTTCCATAAAGGTTTAGTATATAAAATTAAAGATTTTTGCATGCAATACATATAAAAAGTATATAACTTATCTAGATTGATCTAGGTACAATTAACAATAAATGTGCAGTTTCTTATATAAAAACTAATCTTACAACAAGTGAGTATTCTTAAGATTATAGTCTTTGCTTGTCAAGAAAAAAGCCAAATCACAAAATAATTTAGCTTTCTAATCCATATTTTTTTCAACCATACTAAGTTTTTCAATATTTCTAACACACACATAATATACATACACATTTTTAATCAATATTATTATTATATTTTATTATGTATAGTTTACTTGTCCTTATTTTACACTCTCTAGAATATATATTATTTTTAATTAACATTTCAATATGTGTTACAATTTAATATTATATACATTACAACAAAAATAATTAAAAAAATAGATAAACGAAATTATTAAAAAGGCAATGAAGTAATAGATGAAGAAAGAGAAAAAGTATATTCAGATAACATGTATTATATTTAAATATAGATATGTATATATCTGAATGTTTAAGAAATTATAAAAGCCCTAGAAAGAGACCATGTAAGAGGATGGATGAAATAATTGAAGTTTGCTGGGGTGGTGTGGAGAAGATGAGGCTAGTGATCAGAAAAGATGGGTTAAACTTGGAAAGACCTTCATTCTGCAATGGATTTATAATAATTGAAAATGATGATGATATCTGAATATTCCCTTGATCACTCTCCTTTTCAGAATACATATATATATATATATATATATATATATATATATATATATATATATATATATATATATATATATAGGCAAAATAAGAGTCATAGATCACATGACCCTATTCTCTTAAGCTTGTAAGTTATAAACGATGAGGATTGCCAATTCCTCAATAAGCTTTGTGATAAATACTTAGCCAGAGAAAGCATTTAAAATATCTCTGTCAGGAATCCCCCCCAAATCTCTGATTATGGTTTCGTGCTTTGGCACTCCTCAGAGAGGTGCCAGAGTAGGTTCAGACATTAGTTTCTTCTGATCAAAAATGATGATGATGTTGAAATGCAAAAAATATAATGTCTAAGTGTTATTTAACTTGTAAATTTCAGGCATACTTCTTTGCATAACCAACAGCCAATCAGATGGCAAGGATAGTCATCTTAAATGACATCATACCTAAACACACAACAAAGATTTTACAAGAAAATGTTTGATGTCATTTAAGACGGCTATCCTTGCCATCTGATCGGCTGTTGGTTATGTATTGAAATGAGCGCTAGAGATTTGCAGTATCTCGATTCATTTCAGTTTTCAACTATCGGCGCTTCGCAAATTCAAATTAAAATATTATTTACATACTTCTTTGTGCATTTAGTAGAAGTTATTATCTTATGACACATTATGATTGCAGGAACATTTTCCCTATAAAAGTGAAATAGTCCCAAGGTCTCAGCAGCATATATCATACTTTCAGGATTTATATAAAAAATAGGGCCTAAAGATAAAACATAATTGGCAAAGTATTCAATAACATCATTGATACAAAAACTATTCTAAAAATTTGATATAAAAGCAAAATTATAGCAGTCCTAAGTTAATGATAATAGTAATTCTGCCAAACCTAATAGATGACAAAAGTATTTTGTGTTTTTAATTGATACTGATTTCTGATTCATATTTGCTAGCAGGCTTTTTAGTGGATTCTTTGTTAAAATACTATAATATTTAAATACAAATATATTGCCTATACTGAAAATGATGATCTGTACCAACTGATGAGCGCTGTTTTAGCATGAAATATGTATATTGGAAATCATTTATCTTTTTCATGTGTATCAATTGTATAAGATGGAGTAGATAATTGTAGGGAGCCTGAAAGTCTGAGTTCAAATCTCTTCTAATTAAAAGATTTTTGTATAAATTTACTGTTTCTTGATACGATATATTATCTACAATAATATTTTTGTCCATATGTTTTATGCACAAATTAATGTTTTTTCAGTCCTCACTAAACACTTATCACATACTGTGGATGTAATTTTAGCAACTTTAAAAACAAGTAACTTTAACATAATGAATACAACATTCATTATTATTGAATATCAGGACAGCTTCAGTATATGACTTTTTAAAAAAAATTAAATCAATTACTTTATCAAATAAATGAAACCCTTTATGATTTTTGTACACTTACTAACTTTGCTCTTTGGGCCATTTTAAATTAAATTTATAATAGCAATACAGTGCTATTAATCATATGAGACAGAGTGCATGGGACAAAAAAAAATTTACTTGGAGGCAAATAATATTTGCATAAAATTTACTAGGTTCAGTGTCCAGCGGCACTCTATTGCTCGCTGGATTGCAACTATCAATAACACAATATAAATTAATTAATGAGGCAGCCCGGCAAGTAGGTTTAAATAACGAAGATTTATTTAAAGGTTCATATATGAGTTAATCACTATTAATATATACAAAGTATGAATGATATATACATGCTAATATTATTATATATAAATAAGGGGCCCGAAGGCAGAGTAAAATAATAAAGAGATCAGTACGACCTGTTATAGTTCCCTAGGTTTACTTTGGCACGTCCGGAGGTAAACCTCTCCGCAAGGCTAGGTGAAGCAAAGGAGCTGACTGGAGCACCCGAGGAAATGGCACATCACCTTTCAAGCGCTTCACTTAGCAAGTGTCCTCTCTCAGTTCAATATTAGATCCATTACTTGTCACACCTTTATTTTGGAGTAGCCTCCCTTCATTGGCCATCCGCTGTCCACGTGGTGGTCATCTCTTTAGTTCTTATAGGATCCCTGATTAGATAATGTCACGCCTTTAACATTGTCTATTCTAAGCAATGGCTTTGTTTACATTATCTAATCCTTCTTGATAAATTACTTTATAGTTTAGCGCTAATATATCATTTAATTATTTACAATACACAATTAGCGATCCGTTAGTTTTATATTTATTTTTATTATTGGTTAAACGTATTTTTTCTATACATGCACGTACACACACATTTAGCACTGGGTATAAATTTAAATTATCGATCTCACTTTATTGCACTATTGCTCACTAACATCAACAATTAGTATTTAAATATAAAATTATTAAATTTCTCAAATTACTACTTATACTTTAAATTAATTTTAGAATTGTTTAAAGAATGTGAATACAGCAAGAACACTGCAAAAACAAGTTAAATAATACCTTCATTAATAATAATAAAAAGAAAATAAGACTAATGAGCAAATTTTATAAAAGAAAAAAAAGAATGACAATTTTACAAGGTATGAAAAAATAAACTAAAAGAACTAATATGTGATATTTATATGTATACACATATGTATACAGATGTGTATAGATTTCTTTTATGACACCAGAATGACTTGGTATGGTGATTTTGAAATTAAACCATCAAACATCGCATGAACACCATTCTTTATGCTTACACAAGGTCTAGGTGCAGTGTTCTCAGATCCAAGGCTCCTCACTGATGAAAGCCAAAGCTAGAAACTAGTCTGGGGATATTGGATGAGTAGGCACTAAATAAAGATTTTTATGCACAAACCTTCCTGCATCCATTGTTTACTCTGGCTTGCATTGAGTGATGTATGAAGAATTTTGCCTCTATGATTTTAAAATTCAGAATTAGTTGGAATAATCTTTTACTAGGGTTGCAAACTTATGGAATCATTATCTAAAATTATATTAAATTTCAAATTACGCATTTAATTTTGCACATATTAAAAACAAATATATAAACTAACTTTTTTAATTTTAAAAAAAACATTTTCTGGCACTTTATTGCAATGATTTTTTAGTTTCATTATTTAAACAAAAAAATTCCAGAAATTAAAAATTGGAATTAATTGATTTAGTATGATAAAATGATAGACCAATATATTGTAGGTATAATTAATTCTGACTTTCACCTTCTTATGACGTTATATCAATAAGACTATAAGCCTTATATTATCATGTCTAAGTTTTATTATGTCTAAAATGCTTAGTAAATAATATTGAGAATAAAAGCAATTTAAAAATAAGATTACCAAAATATAGGTTACAGATTATTCTAGCAATTAAGATAATTTACCATAACAAATGTTACACTATATGGATTTATGGATTTGACAAAATAATTTTTATATAGAAAATCCAAAGTAAACTTTTTTATATTGATATGTTTAATAGTAATACTATAGATCTCATTACTAATATTTTTTCTATAAAAATTCCAATAATGCAAACGTAATAGCATTTTATTAGTAGTCCTTTTAGTTTCATTTTATATAGTTTGTACATTAATTTACAACAAATTACAAATAATAATTACAAAATAAAAACTTACATATATAATTATTATATATATCATCCTTGCCATAATCTATTACATATATAGGTCAGGCAGCACAAAAATGATAAGTTTCTCAAAGTATTGTATGGTAAATAGGCAATGTGACTTATCTTAGATATGAGCTGGTTTGACATTTTTAAGGATATAACATTATAATACACAATGCACAGAGTAGTGAATGTGACTAAGAATCCATTTATTTCACCACAGATAATTTAAAATATATGAACAAGTAAGTCATTGCTCATAAGGAGTAGTAATAAGATAGATAGAATCTCTTTATTTTGTGTAATATTAGAGTAAGACCTGTACTGAAAGTGAAGATTGACTGTAAATAATTTGATACTTAACAATTGGTTGCATTAACTAGATATGTGACATGTAAGCAGTAAACTGTCAAAGCATGAGTGGATATTTGAATGTTTTAAGCTCTTGTTTTACTTGATAAGTGAAAGCAGTTTGCAAAATGTATTAACATTGAGAGAAGACAGTTTGAAATTTTTATACACTGATGGATTGTTGTGACATAATAGATATACAATAAGATGAGTCATAAATTTAAAAAACTGTCTTGATTATGTATATTCTATAGTGCTCTATTGCAGGATAGTTCATTTTCCATTCTCTATAAGATCAGTGTGAAAAGCAGTGGATATATGATTTCGCTCAGCTTGATTCTATTATTCTACAATGTTGTTAATTATATATATATATATATAAATGAATATTTTCACAGGCAAAAGATGTTTTATAAATCATGCTTTTAGGAGCAACTATGTTTAATAAAATAGAATTAAAGTAAAATACTGGTGTTTCAGAAAGATATCTTGTCCTAAAATGACTAAAGTAATCACATGGTGAGGACAAGCATTATCTTGTAGAAATGTGGGTGTTTTACTTTCATTTTATTTTATTAAACACAGTTGCTCCAAATATGATTTATAATATATATACAGAGCTTGCAAAATAAGCGGTGCTAGGATATTCAATCATTAGATTAAAAATACCAAGACAAGCTGAGCACTTTATCTAATGTATAACTAACTATTAAGTAGAACATCTGAATTTTTCAGACATCCATATTTCTTCCAATCCAACTATCTAACTTAAATAGCCATATGGGACTGAACTAAATTCAGATGCACAATATATTAATGGTTTTAGCAAGATAAAATTGCCATTAGATAAAGTGCTGGGCTTGTCCTGGTATTTTTAATTTAATGATTAAATATCCTAGCACCTCACTAAGAACACCAGTAGTAGAAACTGGTCTGAGGTTGGGGATATTCTACAAAGCTTGTTAAGAGCTTATTTTGCGAGCTTTATATATAACATTTGTAACCACAAGCTTATTAAAATAGGTCATGTGACATCTGACTTGATTTTTTATATATATAATACATTGAAATTAAAACTCGTGTAACTAGTACAATAAGTAATTGAAATACTCTGTAGAAATAGTGTAAGACAATAATTTTTACATGTCCCATCTTCTCTCATTATCTCATTTTCTTATATAGAGAGTTTTCTGAAATATTTAACTAGAAAGAATGATTATGAAATTAATCACACAATTTATTTTAAAGTCATTTTAAAGTGGTTGATATTATTAAATGACATCTCTGAAAAATTAAAATATTTTTGAACTGGAGCAGTATTAGACTGATTATTTGTAACTTTTATAAGATTGTAGAATATATAGTATATATGAGCACAGACTTTCACCCGCCCCACCACTCTCCACCCTATCTCATAACACTGATACACTTGAACACATATATTTTGAAAAGATAAAGAATCACCAATGTATTGCATGCTAAAACAGCAATCATCAGTTGGTCCAGATTAACATCTCTACACATATATGAGGATTGGCTATCTTAATATATATCTGAGCACTTATAGCATATATGTGTAGAGATGGTAATCTGGACCAACTAATGATTGCTGTTTTAGCATGAAATACGTATATTGGTGATTATTTATCTTTTCAAAATATATGTGTTCAAGTGTATCAGTGTTATGAGATAGTGTGGAGAGTAATGGGGTGCGTGAAAGTCTGTGCTCATATACTCTATATATTACATATATAGACACAGGTATATAATAAGCCTGTGTGTTTCAGTTAAGATTATAGAAGAAATCGTGCTTATTTAATCTTTTTGCTAAAGCACATCTTAATTACACCAATATGAATATAATAACACATATAACAATCATTAAAGCATCACATATTACAAATAACACTAATTAACAGGATAGATAATAATAAGTAAAACAAAAATACAATGTTATGATTAGCCCAAACATAAATTTGACTAACAAAAGCTAATCAAGTGTTTTGATTGCCACCTATTATAAACTGTAATGGATGAATTCATATAATCAATTAAATGCACAAATCCAATTCAAAATATGAAGCTAGATCTTAAACCATATGAACGATTTTCTATTTGCATATTGTGACTGCAACTTGTTTTTAGCACGTTAAATTTCAAATAGTCTATAAAATATGATTGGTTACATAAATATATATTAGTAGAAACACAAAATAAAAGTGTGTATATGCGTGGATTTTTTTAAAATCAAATTTTAGTTTTAAACAATTTTCGATTTTTTTTTTTTTAATAATGCATTATTTTCTTTTAAATATGAACATTACAAACATCGATTCGATCCAATTTACAAGAATAATTAGAATTCAATAACGAATGGTGTGTTCTTTTTGTAATAAAATTTAACAGAGGTAGTTTACGCTTTAATAAGAATCACATCGCAATGAAAAGACTTTAAAAGTAAACGACTGTCGTGATTTTTTAATTTCTTGTGAATAAATAATAAATAGAAGCAAAAGAAAATATTTCGCATGGCATATTTAACTGAATATTATAAATCAAATTTTTGCTGGGGATTTTAGTATAATTTTCAGCTCTCAAAAATGGTGTCTGTCCTATTGTGCTGCCTGCTATCTTAATATGAACTTAAAATTATATTAAAAAATAAATATGCTTACTAAAAATAAATTAATACATTGTACAGGCTTAAACCTGCATTTATATATATAATATATGCGGGATTCGAACTCAGACTTTCACACGACCCACTACTCTCAGTGCCATCTCATATTGCTGACCCACCTAATCACACACAGGTTGAAAAGATAAATAATCACCAATATACGTATTTCATGCTAAACCAGCAATCATCAGTTGGTCTAGATTACTATCCTCACACATATATATAATCAGTGCTCAGCTTTATATTAAGATAGCCAATCTTCATACTTTAATGGACAAGCTTCAAACTATTCCAACTCACAACTCTTCAGCCTTCCATTTCATTGAAAATCTGATGATGGAACGTTCAAAGCCCTTGTTAGTGCCAAGGTTGTCATCAGCTTGTCCATTAAAGTTTGAAGATTGGCTATCTTAATATAAAGCTGAGCACTGATTATATATATGTGTGAGGATAGTAATCTAGACCAACTGATGATTGCTGGTTTATCATGAAATACGTATATTGGTGATTGTTTATCTTTTCAACATGTGTGTGATCAGGTGGGTCAGCAATATGAGATGGCACTGAGAGTAGTGGGTCGTGTGAAAGTCTGAGTTCGAATCCCACATAAAAATAAAATAAAAAATACACCTGTGAATAAAACTTTCAAAACGGTTAGTACATAAATCCCATATACAAGAAACTGTTAATGAAAAATAAAAGCCTTATTCAGTCTTTCTTTATTAATATTGTAGATAAAACTTGATTCTTTCCAATTATTAAAAAGATATTTTATATCCTTTACAATTATTTCAAATTATATAATCAAAACAAAAAGGATTTAAAATATTATAATAATAAACACTATGCATTAATAATTAGTTAATTTATAAATTTATTAATTACAAAAAAAAACCTATTGTTAAAGGTTAAAAGATAAGATATTGTACAATCTTTATAGATAGTATAGAATATGTATGGCATATTCAACTTAATGAAGTAACATTAAAAATGAAAAGGCTGCAGGTACTGATAAAATATCCAAAGAAGCTTTAAAATATAATGATGATTTATTACTGTCAAAAATAATGGATTTTTCTTTAGGAAAGTACGAATTCCCGAAATTGCGCTACCTAATGCGGATGCTTTTATTGTTCTAATTTTTAAAAATAAAGAAAAATAGATGCGATTGACGTAATCATCATGGAATATCATTATCTACTATAGCAAAGATACTTTTATGGATTTTATTGAATATGTTGCCACCAGTTATAGATAAATGTTATCATAATCTCAAAGTTTTAAAAAATCAAAAAGCATTATAGACACTGTCTTGTTGCCAGATAATTGAAATGTTCCAAATAAAAGACTGATTTAGATATTGCTTCTTTCATTGGTTCAAGACATTTGACTCAATTATCTGAGGTATTTAAAATGAAAACTGGCTTTGAACAAGAGTTATACTAACTTCAACTTGGTTTGTAATTTTTATGGAAAAAATCTTTGAACTGTTTTAAAATGGCTTAAAGAATCAGGGATTGAGATGTAATACAGGTTTAGTGGTTGAATTCTTAATTTTAAGTGATTAAAATCAAAAATAAGAACTTTACCTTTTTGGATTCTAGATTTTCAATATGCTAATAATTGAGCTATTTTTGACAATACTTAATGTTTTCAATGTAATATATAAGAACTTTCATTCACTAATTAATGTTTCATAGAAATAAGTCAACACTTAGACAATTCCAATATTAATAACAATCAGCAATCTCAATCATGGAGGTTGCCTTGACAACAGATTGATATTGTTGATTATTATATTGGGATTGTCTTAAGTATTGCCTGGCTTCTATGAATTTAGTTATAAACCTATCTAGACTTGAGCAATATTACAGTTAATAATTAATGTTTGCAAAACAAATTCTTTATCATCCAGTGATGTAATAAAGACAACTTTTTACTTGAATGGTCATAAATATGAGAATATAAATCAAATAAAATATCTTAATATTTTTTTTAAGTAGAAAAGTGGACTTGGATATTGCAGTGCAACACAGATTTTAATGTAATACTGCTGTTTTTAACAAGTTAAAAGTTAAGGTATTCACAATCATGAAATAACTACTGCGACTAAATTAGTTATATAGAGAACTGCTGTTTTATCTAATTTATTGCATTTAAAAAATAAAAACAGTCTTGCATTGGTAGTCAAGAGGTCAGCGCGCCTGCCTTGCACTTGCAGGCAGTTGCCCGGGTTGCGGGTTCGCATCCCGGCCGATGCTATGACACTTAAAAAAATAAAAAATAAATAAAAACAATAAAAAAACTTACTGTGCAATATCTTTATTTTTAAAAAAAATAAAATGAACAACAAACAATTAAGACTTCACCCTTCTTAAGTTGTTGATATATCAAAAGAGCCCAATTTCATAATAATTAAGTAAGATTTCTATAATATCCTTTTGTTATTTAATAATCATTTGTTTTTGATGAAAACAAAATACCAGATATTATTTTGATGTTTTCAAGTCTGTATCAACTTCAGAGTCTATACACTTACCCTGTTTGTAATCACCCATTTCAGATTCTTAAGTAAACTTTTCATACACACTTTACACTTTTTGACTCAATATTAAACAGTTTATTAATTTATTTTGTCACTACTAAATGGATAAGTTTTGTATGATTGCTTATGAAAATACTTTAAATTTTTTTTAAAATTTCATAAAATTTCCAGCTTTATACTTAAAAATAATTTTATTGCATGAAACACACCTCATTAAATTGAGGGGGGGGGGACAAAGAAAAAATGGATGTGCCTTCAATATAACCCCCCAAAAATATTACTAATAAATCATATTGCAGATGTTTAAATTGTTACATTTGAAAATCTGAATTTAAAGAGGATACTTCAAGATTAAAAAATCTTTCTAACTGTATTGTAAAATGTATTAAATTTAAAAACGTTGTCAAGCATTGTTAGCCAAGAGGTCATCGCAAACGCCTTGCAAGCAAGTAGTTGGTTGCAGACGTTTGTGGGGTCGTGTCCCCGCCGATGCTATGACATATGAAAAAAAAAAAAATTAAAATGTTCATGTTTTTATTTTATTTTTATTTACATTTTTTTTTTTTATTTTTTTGGATGGCGTACAATTTTAAATAGGATATACTAATTTTGCACATATCACAGCTTAATAGTTATATTTGCAACAAACCATTTTTTTTCTATAGTAACTATATATTAGACTATTTCCATCATCCAATATTAAATATTGTATATCATTAAAAAAATTCAAACTTCATTTCAACTTTCCAATGCATTTAACTGTTAGGAATAGCCTACAGATTAGTAAGCAATCCAACGTTTTAATGTTATTACTATTTTATCTTCTTTGTAGCAAAGGACTCAAATCTGGACCTTTAGATCCATGAATAATGAATAAAAGTAATGTTCTAATTAACTGAACTATTTGACAAAAGAGAGATTTGGCAGAATCTGTTGGTTAGAGCATAGCCTTAATTCAATATTCATTAATATAAAGGTCCTGATTTCATTCTCTTGCTAGTATTGTCACTAGTCAGCCATAAATTCACAAAAAAGAGAAGTGAATAATGCCATTCACATTGTTGCGTTATATACTAATTTGTGTGCTATTACTAACAGTTGAATGTATTTGGAAAGTTTAAAATTTGAATTTTTCTAAAGATATTTAATATTAGACAATAGAAATAATCAAAAAATATAATTACTACTTAAATGCCATCGTCACAAGTCTTCAGACAAATACAGGTTTACTTTCAGTTTAATGCTATTAATATTATATTGTTTCTGTAGATGCACTTTTTGCTGCTTCAACTAAAACACCGAAATGTATTGATTTTCTTGTTATTTATTAAAGTCCAATATTTTCTCTTATTTATTATATAATATAAACTGTCTTCAGAGTTTATTTAACATAAATGTGTGCTTTCTATTTATAAATTAAATAAATAAAACTATGAGAACATCAAAACAAAGATCATCATCACTCTTGTAAGCATCATTGTATATATTTCCATTCTTTTTAAATTACCCTTATCAATATTATTTTCAGATATATATCTATGCTTATGTGGGTGGGTGTGAGAGATTCATTTCAAATAGATTAATATATCATAAAGTATTCTTTTTTTCCCCATTTCCTTTTATTTTCTCTCCATTTCCTTTTTTTTTTAACTATTATTTTCATTTATTTAGATTAGTATAATACATTGTACAGGCTTAAACCTGCATTTATATATGTAATGTAGGCGGGATTCGAACTCAGACTTTCACACGATTAGTATAGAAGAATTTAGTTATCATAGGCATTTCTTTATTAACATAAATTCTTTAATTAAATCCTCTGCAATTTGTGACTCTAATATTTTCTTTCTTTGTTTTTTAATATTTTTTGTCTTTTTACACACCTATACATATATGTATTTCACGGAACAAACATGCCTGAATAGATTACTTGAAAATATTACAAAAAATAGACCTATAAGTCTAAAGATAGAGTAAAATCATTTACATGTTGATTAAATATATATCTTCTGAAATTAGAATAGCTATACTTGTTTATGAATGACTATTATTCAATGAATGAATATAGATATTTATGAATGGCTTTATGGAGTGTGATTTTATGCATATACAATTTTTATATATGAACAAAAGCAGTTTTCCTTACTCTGGCATTATCTATTTTAAGCTGGTTTCAATTTTACAATAGGTGGTGCTATAATAACGAAAACTGCGTTAGAGTAATGAGAACCGCTTTTAATTGTAACAGTAAGTTCAACAAGTGAAACGATGATATAACTACACTTACATTTTTACGCACACACATTAAGTGCATCAAATAATCAGAAACTCACATAATAAAAAGCAATTGCCTTTTTTTTTTTTATCAAAATTGTTGTTAAGGGTGACTTTTTATTATATTTGAAATTGTTTTGCCTTAATATATACTGAACCTTATGTTAAGGGTGAAGAAATTAATACCCATTTAAAACCATGAATTACTTATTGATGTGTTTTTTATGTGCATTTTAAAGAATAGGTTAGAGAAAGCAGTGCTGACAACAAGATTTAAAATCAATAAAAATGATTGTGTAATTGTTTTGAGTAAACGCTAGTGAACGTAATTATTAAATGAATAAAAAAAGATTTAACAAAGATATGAGGAAAAAACTGTAGATACAAATGAAAACTGTTTAACATTAAAGTGAATCATATAATGTTTAGCTGTCTTTCAGTAATAGTTTCTTAATGTTATTGCTTCTAATAAATAGTCGGTCATTACAATTTTAAATCTGAGGATTAGCCAACATCAATGACTGATTATCACTGTTTATCATAAGTTGTGGCATTTTAATTTGTAACTAAAATTATCACATTCTGCATATGATTATATATATATATATGTCATCGTCCATTTTGAATCTGCTTTTTTTTCTTTTATTGTAATTGAAACAAAAATATTAACTCAAAATTGCTAAAAGATAATTAGGCCATTGCAGAATAAAAGCCTTTCTAACAGCCTTTTGCAAAGGAATTGTAGTAGTGATCAGAGTTTCAGACTAGAGAGGCTTTGAGCAGTATTTTCATCCTTGCTTTTTTCCTAGTTAAGAATATCTAAATACTCATTTATTGACCAATCTTAGATGGTTATATAGGCTGGCTATAAGCCATCTATCCTGAAAAAAAAAAAATTTTAACTTTCTTGAAATGAATTTTACTTGGTCTGGTATCAAACACCAGGTGATAGGAAACTCCAGAAGATGGACTACTTTTGCCCCATGAGATCCTTCAAGCTCGAAATAATTCATGATTTTTTTTTTTTAACTATAAATATTTTGATCTATTTATTGACTTAAAAAAAAAGCCAAAATAAATCATGAACTTATTGCCAATAAATGCCTCCCATATTCTTTATCAGTGATAAGTTTTCGTCACATGATGACTATAGTTTTCTTTATTGCCAATCTATCAGCATTCCCCTAGTTAATTGGAACCATTAACCCCAAACAAATGTACAGAATTTTATTAAAAATAAGAGTTTTATGAAAATAATATGGACTATTCTAAACCAAAATTTAACATCCCATTAGTGTTGTATTCCTCTCAATAGATCTAAGGAATAATTATCTAAAAGGGAAAAATACCAAAATTTAATCCATACCTAATTTAGATTATGGTCAGACTTTTTTAATAACATTCTTATTTATTTATTTTTAATCATGCTGAAGAGTAGATCTTTTTCTGAAAAAGTCAATCATGTGGATAACAAGTATGAAATCATTTCAATAATTACAGTAGTCAAATAATAAAATAATACACTTAATTGCCACCAGTGGTCACTCTATGCTGATTTTCATAATAAAACAAATTAGTTTTACAGGTATTTTCGAAGTTCTATTGTGAAGTAAAGATGTAATGTCAAAGAGATACTCAATCTTTTTCATTTAAATATTTTATTTATATATAAAAAAAAAAAAACATTTTATTTAATGTTATCTTATCTCCAGAAACCTCAAAATAAATCATATAGAAAACATGATTCTACTTTAGAACGTTATCAAAAATGTTGGAATGTTATCTTTAACTCATTTTATATAAAGGACTAAATACCTATTCTAAGATATGTATTGAATAAAAAACCAACGCTAAATTATCACAACAATAGAAAGATTTGTGTGTGTGTTTGTTGTTGTTGTTGTTGTTGTTGTTGTTTCATATATTTCTTTATAAAACCACAAATAAATAACACATCTCTATTTATTTGTAACTGATAATAGTTAAATTCATAGAACATTCTTCGGTAAAACATACTAAATAATTTGGGATTATTATAAAAAATTGTTTATTGGAGATAATGATGAAGTGCGGTCTAGTTAATTAAAATTTATTAGATAATTGTGTATTTACAACAAAATAAAAGCATAACTGAAATTCTGGTTTGTTATATACCTGTATCAACATACATAATATATAGGGTATTTAAGCACAGACTTTCACTTGACCCACAACTCTCCATTCTATCTCATATCACTGATACACTTCTACACATATATGTCGAAAAGATAAATAATCAGCAATATATGTATTTCATGCTAAACCAGCACTCATCAGTTGGTCCAGATTATCATCTCCATGCATATATGCAATAAGTGATCAGATATATATTAAGATAAACAATCTTCATACTTTAATAGACAGGTTTTAGTCCACTTCACCCTCCAATTCTTCAACCATACATTCAATTGAAAATCTGCTTGATGATGGGACAGTCAAAAGTCATCCTGACACCAACATTCTTATCACACCCATGTTGACACAGGTATATAAAAAACATGTATTTCAGATATTAATAGTAAGAAATGCATGTCTGCCCATCCCTTGCATATGTACTTAAATGGACTATGTCCTGTACATAAGGGTTCAGAGTGACTTATGGTCAACATGGGTGTGATGAGACTGTCAGCCTCAGGGTGGCCTTTGAGTGTTCCGTCATCAGATTTTCAATTGGATGGATGGTTGAAGGGTGAAGTGGAGTGAAACCTCTCCATTAAAGTATGAAGATTGGCTTTTTTAATATATATCTGAGCACTTATTGCATTTATGCGTGGAGATGATAATCTGGACCAACTGATGAGTTCTGGTTTAGCATGAAATATGTATTTTGGATTATTTATCTTTTTGACATATATGTGTTCAAGTGTGTCAGTGGTATGAAAATAAAAGCATATAAAAATCACAGTTAGGGAAGGAGGAACTTACTAACATAAAAAAAGTGTATAAATTGTATTTTAAAAACATAAAATTGAAATATTAAAAAAACTTAAAAAAAAAAAAAAGAATTCATATATAAAAGTAGAAATATAAGAGTTATTTAGAAAAAGATTGTTAGTAAAAATAAAACTATAAGCTTTGATAAAAAGTTATATATGATTTTAAAAAATAGTTATATGAGTGGCAACAAATTCTTTTTATTTTATTACTATAAATAGTTAATAATAATAATAATAATAACAACAACAACAACAACCAAGCAATATACTTACTAGCATATATTTAAGTTATTAGCCATTTTTTGTGAAATAATTAAAGCGACACCTATTAACTCGATAAAACCGAATTAAAATTTTATCTATGTTAATGTACATTAAATACAAAAAAACATATTAGCTACAATAATTATATTAATAAATCATATTAAAAGTTATATTATACATGTAAACAATTCATTTTGTAAATGTCAAATCAAAATCAGTAAACTGACGAGCAATTAAATTGAACGTGACATAACTAATCACTTTGTAAATGCTTTTCTAGTTAATTGGAAAATAACTATTTGAAAAAAAAAATGTATATTATAATATATACTACAATCTTTAGATTAATCAATATCAATATTAGTTTTGAAAAATTACTATAAAAACTACTATTTATAGGGTATTTAAATTTATTCTCATTGCATCCAATAAGTACATCATACTAGAAAATTATACATATATGTGGGTGTCAGTAAGAGGAGGAATTATTTTTAGATTTCTAACACACTCTTCCAAATTTGTTACAAATCTTGAAATACTTGATATAAAATTTAAAAGAACCTTTCTCACAATATATGTCTTTTATCAGAAAACCTTAATTCCTCATTTAAGTTAGTGAATTGAGAGGCCAAATATCTGTACAAAAATAATAGTTAATAGAGTTAAGAACTTACTTGATGTAGCGATTGATTTGATCAAAAGCTACATGGTAATTACTAATGATACATTTGGTAACAGGATTAATATTTGGCAAGCTCATAGTCTCATTCACCCTGTCACAATTACCACAACACCGCTACTTGCACTGACCAATAATAAGATCATCTCCCTCTTCAGGTGCTGGGCTATGGAACTGAAATACTTTGATTTCATTATTAAGATAAATTTAAATGCCATTAGCACTAATTGGTTTCTCTTACATAGGCGAGGCATCAACAAAATTGACCCAGTCTTCCCCCTCTGCCAGACTCATGACTAAACATTTGACCATCTGGTTTGCTCATGCCCTAGACTCTGGAGGTCTAGAAGGATTATCGCTGATAATCTTAAAGTGAATTTTTACCTTGTTATCTCTCTTAAGGACAGTATTAAGACAAGATCCATCCCTACTATTAGGCTTTTATTATTCATCAACTATGCATTCTGGTCTACTCGTAAAATGATTTTCAATCCCGGTGGAATTCAAGATGAAAAATTCTTTCTGAATAAACTTATTAAATTTAAAAGCCGTAACATGCTCCTAGTTCCAAAAGTATTATTTGAGGAAACATGAACTCTGATTGCATTAAAAGAATGAATGCTGGTAAAACGCTTTGTTTCTTTTGTCTAAGATACTACTGAAAGTGGTTTTGTTAATAATCAGAAGTTCATATCCTTAAGTTATCAAAATGGATAATATTTAACTGAACACATCAGATTTAACATACAATACCTAAGCCTTCATAGTTGCAGTGATTTTTCCTATGGTGATCTGACCAAACTCTAGATTGACTAAGTGACTCTTGATAGTGTGAGGCAATTTGTCTGGGTGAGTAGGGTGAGCTTAATCAGTCTACTTGTGTGTTAACAGTAGACCGGGTATTCAGGTTTACCTCTTGCCCAGAATAAGACTATCTTATATTTATTTATAATCAGGTAATTCTTTTTTATTTTTGTAATTCTAGCTTTCCTTTTCAATCTACCATGTATACATAATTATCACTGTAAACATTGTACTTGTTTCATAAATATTTGGGGGGAAAAAAAGTTAAGTTCTTAATTTATATGCCTAATTAGAATCAATTTGATTTTGCAATTTGGATGTTTTAGCAATTATTTGTATATTTTCACAAACTTTAAAAGCAAAATGTTTGTAATTAGACAAATAAATTGAATGTTTCTGTGTTGATGTTTAGATGGCGATTTATGTTGAAACACATACATAGTGAGAAAAAAATGGTCTGCAAGATTTTTCCTGAGATATAATTCAAGATTTGTAATAAGTTAGTATGAATGTATCACAAATCTGAAAGATTTCATTGTTATAAATAGTTATCAGTCATATTTGTTAATGTATTATATATATCCAACCAGAGTACTGATTTTTATCAGAAAGAGAGACAGTAAAATGGCAGTGTTTAAAAATTTCATGTTATGTGCAACACATTCCATTAAAAAAATTATTGACTAAAAGATTTTACACAGGAAATTTAACCAATCAATGGAAAACTTATTTAGCCTTCATTTAAAAAAAAAAACGTCATTATTTTCTAATCAAACTATACAAAGGTCTTTAATCTTAATTTTAAAATATACATAATATATCACACGTATGTTGTCATGTGTCTCAGTTGTATGAAATAGAGTGGATAGCTAAAGGGAGATTGAAAGTCTGTGTTCAAATCCCCTAAATTATAATTATGACTATATAAATAAACAAATATATATATATGATAAAATAGCATGTAAATAGCTTAATATAAAGACCTTTCTAAATTTATCTACAAAGAAATAGATGGATAAAACAATGCTTCTCAGTCAAATGGCCATTGGTGATTGCTTTTCTTAATTGGTTTAATCTCTCTATAAAAATAATTATATATCCATTTTCTCATCAATAATTAAATGAATATCTAGATAGACTATAGGCCAATGGTCTGAAAAAAAAAGATCCTAAGTTTACTTGGAAGTTGGAAAAATATTCAATCTGGATTCAAATCCCAGATCATAAACATGGCCTATAGATGCATTAAGAACATATTCAATTAGGCTTAACAATAAAATATTAGATAATACAAGCTTGTATTAGATGGCTCTGGAGTAGCTCTTGATTTTTTTTTTGCTCTTCTAAAAATAAATATAATAAAATATAAAACAATTCCATGTGAAGATATTTTTTATGTATGCTTTAAATTTTATACAAAGCTTCAGAACCAATTCTAAATAAAACAATTTAATGGTGTTTGTTATAAAAGAATTAAACCTTAATCTATTTTGCAATTTCACTATTATTACATTCAATTAGTTATTCATCTCCCTTCAAAAAGAACTGGTCAGATTTTGAACTTCCTAAACTTAGTAACTTGACCAAAACAAATTTAAATTAAGTATAACATACTTTGTACATTTAGACTGTGATAATATAACATTTTTTAAAAAAAAATTATACTTGCCAATATTTACTTATATTATAACATTCATATATGTAAGTAAAGTTTTCAAGTTTTACTGCATATGTTGCTTATTTACAGTACTAATGTTTTAAGAGAATTACACTTGGGCAATATGATTAAATCACAGCAGTTGGTGTTTAGTAATAATAATAAATTGAACCAGTCTGTAGACTGAAATTATTACCATTTACAGCAGGGCTCTCCAACCTTTTTGCACTTAAGAGCACATTCTATAATACCGGCCAGGTGGCGGGCACCATTTATTTTTTCAACCAGGGGGCGGGCATTATTTATTTTTTTAATGTAAATTTATAGTTGGATATTGTTAATAATACACATAATGTACAAAAAAATATTTATTTCAAAAATAAAATTTTAACATATAATTAACGTTTATATTTTTATGCTGTAAAAGTATAATATGCCCTACAATTTGATTACAATATAATACAATAATTTATAAGAAATTTTAAAAATTAAATTGATTTGTATCAGATAAATAATTTTTTATCGTGTTCGGATAGCGGCGGGCACACGTAAAATGGTCTGTGGGCACCATGGTGCCCATGGGCATAGGGTTGGGGACCCCTGATTTACACTATAACTCTAAATATTAAGATTGAGCTTTGCAAACTGAAGTGAAATGTTAAATGTCTGCATGAAATGTAAATTAAAATGTTTTACATTTATACAGGGCACTGGTCTTCATAAGTCTCTCATGTTATTGGTCATTTCTTTGCACTAATTATGACAATAGGATTGTGTGGGTGTGCAACCACATATGCTTTTAATCACATCCACACAGTTTGATTCCAATTTTTTTTCTTTCACATCTAAACTTTTATTTCTACTCTTTCTAGCGTTTAGGTTTGTTTTTGTTTTGGAATTAGAATACTATAATTGATACCGAATAATTGTTAATGGTAATGCTGATAAGATTAATCTATTTTCAAAGAAGCTTGAAATCAATGGACTCATGTATAATATGACTGCTTTTTTTTAATAAAAAGTATCCAAAAATATTTAAATAAAGTTATAAATTAATTATAATCATGCATTACTTGAAAATGTTCATAATTATTAAAGTTATAGAAGAAGTAACCGAGCTGGGCGCGAATTCCACACTCTACTATTCCTCCTCTGTTCAAAACCAATTTACAAGCTGGCGATGTTTTTTAAAAACTGATAAAACAATAGTTAAAAAAATAAATACCATTTTCAGGTCTTTTATTGCAAAATAAAATCAATTCAACTATCTTTGTTTTAAACAATAAAATATCGTGAATCAATACGTTTAAACAAAAACAAGTGACCATAAAAACAGACCATATATATATAACGGTATTAATAAACTTGAATTGTTAAAGTTTATATTTTTTTAGAAAAGATTATTTTTTACAAAAAAAAAAAAAGCTTCATATATTGAAAGGAGAAAATATATGCGTTTAAAAAATATACGACTACTATAAAATCACGCTATCAGCTACAGAAAAGATAAAAGGATATCATTTAATAGTTTCCTTGCAGTTCTCTCGATATTATTTTTATTCTTACTTTTTTCTTTTCTTTTTTGGTCAACGTTTTTAAAAATAAATACTTCATCTTAGTAATATAACTACCGCAATTAAATTTTTTAAACTGTTGTTTTACCACATTTATTGTATGGAATTGATGGGTTGGTATAACATAAAGACATTACAGTTACGGATATATCATAAGATCTTAAAAATATAATGCCAAGATTATGTTTCTTAACTTAATGGTTATGGCAATGTAGATGTTCCATCATAAACTTGAATAAGCTCTTTACATTAGCATGGCATTCATTATATATATAACCAAATTCGCAGAGTTTTTGAATCGATTTCATAATCCTACAAGCAATTGACCTAGTGAAAAGGACTATAAACTCACCTTTCTCATCATATATATATATATATATTGGAAGAAATTATCCAAACTTTCTATTTTAATACTAAGATTGGAAATGTTTTTAAAGCTTGCATGATTATATTTATATACTCAGTATTAAACTTCTTAACATATATGCATAATTTACAAACCTTATAAGCTTAATCACGATGTCAATTCTTCAATTAATTAATACTCAAATGATTATTCTCGTTCTTTATTATTTTAGTATTTTTATAATTCATTTAGCATTATAATTTACTATTCTTTATAATCTAGTTTGAGAATTTCTTTTTTAATTGATTAGCCTTTTTTTATATTCATATTTACAATCAATCTTCTACTTCAGACCATTCCAAGAAGTATGGAGAGATGCATGTTGGGAGTAACAAAAAGAGATCGAAAACGCAATGTATGGGCAAGAGAACAAACAGGTGTTATACTGACCTCATTGAAAAAATTAAAAGACTGAAGTGGAGTTGGGCTGGACATATTGCTAGAAGAGATGATAATAGATGGACAATTGAAATTTTGAACTGAATTCCAAGAGATTGTAAAAGATGCAGAAAGAGACCACATGTGAGATGGATGGATGAAATAAGAATGTGTGCAGGGGTGATGTGGAGAAGAGAAGCTAAAGATAGGAAAAGATGAATTGAACTTGGAGAGACCTTCATCCTGCAGTGGATTGATAATGTTTGATGATGATGATGATGATGATGATTTCTTAAAATTTTTTTGCCATTTTCAAATATATGATTAATAAATATTACTGGAATAGTTATATTAATGGCTTCTAAAATTGTAAGGTGATGCACTTATTATTATAACAAAATCTTTCCTTGATGTCAACAATTAAAATATTTGTTTTTAAGCATGTTACATAAAGAAAATAATTTCTAAAGTCGAAAAAAAGTGATATAAAGTATGTATCTAAAGTGCTTTCTTGGTATATGTGACATTCAATTCCAAATCATGTCATGGATATCAAAATTTATGCATAATTGCAATCTATATCATAAATATGTACTTTTAACACAAACATGTATAGATGTGGGTATTGTGTAAACACATATTAAAAATATTTATAACACTCACTTATTGATTGCTTGTATATATTATATATTCATGTTAATTCAAATACAAGTATAATGTATATCTTTAACATAATTGGAATTAAAGAGAATTTAAATCCAGACTTTTAAGTTCCCTACAGTCATCCACTCCATCCATTACAACCAATACACATGGCCACATACATGTAAAAAAAATAAATGATTTCTAATATATATATTTCATGCTGAACCAGCCCTCATCAATTGGTCCAGATCATCATCTCCCACACAAAAAAAATTGCAATGTGAAAAATTATAAAGTTTTTTTTTTTATTAATTTCTCCTTTTTCTATATATATTTTTTTAATTGTGAATAACTAAAACTACAGATATGAAACTTGAAATATTGTGGTAATATTACTGTGCATTAAATTCTATATTTGAAGATAAATACACTAATAATAATCAGAATAAAATCTCTAATAACTCATCAATCAACAACAAAAATTTATCAAATACCAAGATCAACAACAACAACAAAAAAAGAATAAAGATAAACTTATGATTATTAAAGTCAAACACTTCACTAACTTTATGTAATAAGTAAGGTGAATATTCAAACTTCAATAAAATTACTTTTGATTTTTTTGTTTATTCTATTACTATGATTAAAAACTATATCTTGTTTCTACACTTATTCAAAACTAATCATGTAAATAATAATAAAAAAAAATGCTTCTTGATTAATAATATATAACTATCAGAATTTACCTATAATAATAGTGATGAAATGATTAATGAGGGGGGAAAATCAAATCATCTCTCAATATCATATGATGTAAAAGCAAAAAAGAAACCCATTGTTACTTAGCTCTTAAATGAAGATTTGATCCAAGCAGAAAATACACAAAGAAAGTTTAGAATGTGTTTCTATATTGGCTTCAACAAAAGAATAGATTGTGTATGTAGTTTTTTTTTTTTGGGGGGGGGGGGATGAATTATTTTCAGGTGAATTTTTTCAGTTTTCTCAAGGGCTTCCTTCCATAAGGCAGCCCCCTTTTTAAAATAAATTAAGCATATACTCAAAGCTATCTTAACTTTATGAATTACTAGAATTATAACACAGGGACAACTAAATGAGAAGAGGCGCCTAAATTTAAGATGTAAAGCTTCAAGAAATTAGTATATTTTTTGGTTTCAAATAGATATTTTAAAAATCTATTTTTACTTTTTATTAGATTTAAATAAAATCAGCAAGTTAGAAAAGTCAAGTTTTATACAAGCAAGAGAAATTAAGTACTATTTCTGTAGTGTAATTTTCACTACACCACTCTCACGCACAGTAAGGAACTGCTGATTCAGCGCAAAATGTGCATCTTGGGATCGTACATCTTTTTCACGTCTTTGGTCATATGTTTATGAAAAACACCTTCCACAAGGTGTTAAAAGCAGGTAGAAACCAGTCTCTATCTTGCATGAGAGTTATGGAGTGAAAATTATACTACAGAAATATTATTCATTATTGGATAATCTCTAGTCTAATGAATGACTAATAAAAATTATTAAGAAAAATTAAAATTTCATTCTTCATTTGCCTTTCATTCTTTCATTCATTCTTTCTATTTATTCAAGATGCAACAGATGATGATCTGTAGATGACAAGTTTAGAATCTCAGCTCTAGATTTTTCAAAAGTATAATCATTACGCTTGCTTGCCATTCCCTTATTTTCCTTTAGTCTTCAAGTTTTCTGATTTTTCAGTGCTCAGAAAAGCATAATTCCAATCTGATAGTTTGTGTTCAAATAAAAGAAATTGTCTTTTTGACTGTTTTTTTTTTTCTGTTCAAGATTAATTTTAAAAATCTTAAATAAATATCATTTTAACAAGAAATAAAATTCACACTACCAACAGTTGAATAATAAAATTTAAAGTATGTTTTTAAAAATACTTCTCTCCGTTTAGTTTTTTTTATTTCTCCCTCTCCAAAGCATATAGACATTTAAAATACCTTCATTTGTTTTGCTAATGTAATCACTTATTCCAACACTTTTTAAGACTCAATCATTTTTGAGTAAATTATGAGATTATTTTTACATACATTTTGAAGATCTTTTTGATTAATCAACGCTTTCGTCTTGTAACCATCAGTTGATCAGAGAGGTTTTGTAATCAAACAAAGTGAAACAGATTGCTTGTTATTGTTGAAAATTTTAAAAGTTGTGATTAATTAGATAAAGTGTGGGCGGTCACTAAAAAAAAAAAAAAAAAATACATTTACATAATGTATTTATTTGCAATGCAGGTACTTTTAGTAAATGTTTGTATTAGCAATTTGCTGCAATTAAATTATGTTAATAATAAAATATCATTGATTCGCTCTCTTTTTTAAAAAAAAAAAAAAATGAAATATCAATGTTTTAAGAATGAATACTTTATTATTAACAAGTGGGTTGTTTTTAAGTTAATAATATTGATTTTAATAATGTGGGTATAAAAATATGTTGTACAATTGTAAAATTGATTGTTTTACTTAAACAAAAAACAATTTTAAAAAATGAGAAATTGGATTCAGAAACATTGTAGTTAAATTAGTTCAGTTCGCTTTATTCTCACTTAACTTATTTTCTAATAAATATTCAGTTTTTGTTTTGTTTTGTTTTGTTTTTAAAAAAAAAGACTTGAAGTTAAAGTATTAAATAAAAATTTAAATATTTTTTTATTATTTAAAATATTTCATATTAAGTTTAATCAAAGTAAAAGCAGTTTAAAAATTTTAAACTCAACGATATAAAATTAATTTAAAAAATATATCACGCCTAAATTCCTTTTCTGATTATTATGAAAGTTTTTTTTTTTTTCATATGTCATAGCATCGGCCGGGAGGCGAACCCGCAACAACCAACTGCTTGCTTGCAAGGCGGCTGCGCTGACCTCTCGGCTAACAACGCTTGACAAGTTATATCATATTATAATCATATTTCTATTTTGAGTCAGCATGTTAGACATTCATCAGATCAGTCCAAATTATCACGATTATTTTTCAACTAAAAATAAACAAGCCTTTGACTGATCAATAGAATGTTAAATGGTGATTTGGTACAATGGTGCCACTTAAATTATGTGCTTGTGCTATTTGGGAAGTTTTTTGGCAATACACTTGAATCAAAAAGAATGTTAGTGTTAATTTTTCCTAAGCCTAATACTTTGTGCAGTAGTTTATTCAATTCAAGTATTACTGTATGTTTGGCAATTTTCCAAACTTTATAAAGTTATTAAATATTGTATTAAACATATATTACTAGTTGTTTATGTATCATTCCCTAATGATCGACATTAATATTGTATTAATAAGAAATATAAACATAATAATGTTGTAAACAATGAGGATTGCCAATTCCTAAAAAAGCTTTATGATAAATGCTTAGCTAGAGAAAGCATTTAAAATATCTCTGTCAGGACCCCCCCCCAAACCTCTGACCATGGGTCTGAGGAGTGCCAGAGCATAAAACCATGGTCAGAGGTTTGAGGGGGTATTCTGACAGAGATATTTTAAATGCTTTCTCTAGCTAAGCATTTATCACAAAGCTTGTTGAGGAATTGGCAATCCTCATTGTTTATAATTTAGAAGCTTAAGAGTATGGGGTCATGTGATATATGATTCTTATTTTGATTATAATAATGTTATATTTCCTAAATAGCATCTTCATCTAATACTTGTGATAAAAAAAATAAAAATAACATCTGGTTTTAAAAGACAATTAGAAATAATTAAATTAAGTGAACAAAGCATTAATTTCTTTTTTTTTTTTACATTTATCTAACATACAACGTAATATATATATATATGATCAGCGACAATTTATTTTTCTATGTATCACAATTTCACCCTATATTTATTTGTGTGAAAAAAGCCTTAATTCATTTGGTATATTTTTTAATCTATGAGATCTAATCCTTAATCTGTCATTATTACAAGTAATTACTATATGCAATGTTAAGCTAAATTGGCTAAGTAAAAAAAATTCAAAACTGCTTAGAAATTCTCAAATATTACAAATCTACCATTTCCTCTATTTTGCTGTAATATCTTATATAAATTCAATTTATCCACCTTACATTGAACATTTTTAACAACAAAAAAAAGTTTATTGTTTATATGTACACACAATCTTCCATTTTGACTGTCCTGTAGTCTTTTTCAGAGCCATTCCTATTTGCAGTCTTCTTCAGAGTCACTCCTATTTTAATTTTTAAGAAGACTGCAGGACAGTCGAAATAAGATTGTATGTACATATATAAAATAATTTTTTTTTGCTAAAATGTATTCAAAGTGGTCAAATTCAATGCTTAGAAATTTTTTAAATACTTAAAAAAAAATCCAAACTCTATTCTAGATTTAAATAACAAGCAGGAGCATGGTAAATGATTACATTTAATCACTATACCATGTTGTTCTTATAGAAATGTTTGTTTAAAATTACAGCTAATTTCAATTTCTATATTTATTTCTTATTTTTTTTAGTGTATATACAATATGTAAAGTTACTCTCTATTATAAAAAACAGATATCTGTTTGATCACTTAATTAAAAAAATGGTTTAAAATTGCTTGTACTTTGAAAATATTTAGAATTATTAAAACAACTATTATTGTTTATATATTTACTATAATATTTAAAAAAATCATTTGTTGTTAATAACTAATACTGTGGTGTTCAATAATGCTAACATATTCTTACCATGTTAATAAACAAGAAATTAATTTAAGTTCTGAATTATATAGGACATTATTATAATTAGTTATATGGCAAGAGATAGATCCTGCGCATTAGTTTGATAGTCCTCTTCAATCCATTCTATTCTTTGTTTCATTTTTTCAAATATTCATCATTGGTTCTTATTTTTAGATTGTCATTAAATGTCCTTTTACAATTTACAAATCTTTTTTAGTATTTTTAAATATTGCCATATCATCATCAAAAACTCATATAATAAACTTCCTACTCTGGCCATCTTATCACCATTATGCTAATTCCATTCTTATCAAAACAACTTTCATTTAGCAGTTTGATTAAATAACTATTAAATGTTACAGAAGATCAGAAGATTCTACCTTCTCAAATTACCTAATATTCATTTTTTTAAGATCTGTTTCTTCTGTTTTTCAAATATCTCAATTTTATTCATTAAATATGTTTTTTTTTTCAAAATCAGTGAAATAAATATTAACATCTTTTCTCAATCTAAATATCTCTCATCTTACACTTCAATTACCTTTATTCTATTTAAATTTGAACTATTCTTCAAACTATAAAATAGATGATCTATACAATATTAAATATCTTGTTCTAAAATCCTTATACTTTTTGTCCTAGGCCTTCCATTAAAGAGAACTCTGCCTGATTTGATACAGTTTCAAAGTGACACTCTGGAGGCTAAAGTTCATGGTTTATGGCCAGTTCTGACACTTATAGTGGACAAACTTCTTATAAATTCCTAAGCAATAACTCATTTGATTATTTTTGCCTTGCATGGTTTGATACATTGGTAGAGTACCGGGTTCTGGGACTCAAGATTTATATATCATATCCAGATCAGTCATTTCTGGTACATGAATACTTCTTATGAACTCCCAAACAATCGACCAGTTGATTATTTTTATTTAGAAGAAATATAATTTTTGAAAGAAAATTTACTAACATCATACTCCACTATTGGTTAATCTATTTTATTCTTTATCCATGTTTTTCTCTGTTATTTCAAGTGATAGCTAATTATTTCTTTTATACAAATCATATCTACCCTCCCATATTTTCAAAATATCTATTGTCTCTTCTAATAACTTAACATAATAATTTGAATCAATTGTCTTAATTACGAACCTATTTTTCTCTCATATTTATTTTCTATCATAGCAGTCTAATTCAATACTATCATCATATAACAATTATATATATGCAAATATTAATTAATTAAATACTTCATAAATGTGTAATATATTAATGTTATATTTTTAATTACACACTTTATACTTATATAAGGCTAAAACCTTAGTACATGTCCCTTGAGTGCTTAATTTTTTAACAAGAGAGAGGCTCATGTACTAAGGTTTTAGCCTTATATAAGTATTATGTGCTGACATCGTGCTTAATAAGAATTAATATTTACACACTTTATAAAAATTTATAGAAATTTACAGTCTTATATACAGCAATGTTTAATAAAAAATAACTAATTTTTACAGGACATATATTTCTGACAATCAAATCTAATGTCATCAGCTGCTCAGAAAAATAGTTGTGATCACATCAAAGACACCAATTCAACTTCTATTTAAATAGACTCACAATATCTGATTTGATATTAAAGTTTGAAAGTGAATTTTAGTAGTAATTTAACTAAGCTTTCTTTGTGTTGGGTTAATGCTAATTGACAAAATAGAATTTATAATTGAACTCATATTTTTTTGGATTTAATTAACTAATATTTACATATGTAAAATATTTATTCGAAGGCAAGCTTGTTCAAAATGAGTTGGATTATAAGTTCTGCCTCTTTAATCAGCATTAAGCTGCTATAAAAGATGCTTTAGTTAAATCAAAGCCAAACTTCATGTTAAACCTTAAATATTAAATTGAATATTGTAAGTCTATTTAAAAAGAAACTGAGTTGCCTGTTTGATGTATGTGCTGATGGACATCAAGTTTGATTTGGCAATATTCATTGAACATTGCTTTATATATGACTGGAAGTTTTTATAAATTTTTATAGAGGATGTAAATAGAAATAATAAAAATGTTAATCTATATAGGTGGATATTAAAATTTGTGTTGTGTAGTATTAAAATTATCCCTATTTTTAAAAACAATCCACTTTTTAATAAGGGTTTTGCCGAATAATTGTTAATGGCATTTGCCTATTATGTTCATAATCGGGAGTTCCAAATAAAAACTGGATAAAATTTTTGAATTTTTTCAGGATCCAGGTCAGCTCGTAACTAAAATAATAAACAATTCAATATTGTTATTAAATGAGTATCACTATTGTTAGTTAGAAATTAAAAGCAATGGTGGAAAAATCTCTAAAAATTTTGCTCCTAAGCAGTTAAAAAAACTGCACAGCAAAATCTTCTTTGATGTTTTTCTATTGGAGCGCTCTTTTATTTGCAATGGCTTATTTAAATATTGATTATCTAATTGCTTTAATAGAAAATGAATATAATTTTAAAATATGATTTTTTTCTACAGTACAGGCTTTTTTATACCTGCACTCCAATATGTAATATATAGGGATTTGAACTCAGACTTTTACAGGACCATCAACTATTCACACTATCTCATACTGCTGACACACTTGATCACACACAATGTCAAAAAGATAAATAATCACCAAGATACATATTTCGGGCTAAACCAGCACTCGTCAGTTGGTCCACGTTATCTCCATACATATATACAATCAATGCTCATCTTTAATGGACAGGCTTCAATCCACTCCATCCCACAATTCTTCAGCTGTCCATTTCATTGAAAATCTGATGATGGAATGCTCCTGTCCATTAAAGTATGATGATTGGCTACCTTAATATAAGCTGAGCATTGATTGTATATATGTGTGGAGATGATAATCTGGATCAAATGACAAGTGCTGGTTTAGCACAAAATACATATCTTGGGTGATTATTTATCTTTTCGATATGTGTGTGATCAAGTGTGTCAGCAATATAAGATAGCATGGATAGTTGAGAGTCCTGTGAAAGTCTGAGTTCAAACCCCTATAATTTTAATATAATTAGTTAAACCACTATTTTAATGTAAAATTATTGCTGACTTTCACTTTGACTATTCTGAACTTTATTTGTTTTAAAGTTTATAATTAAGATTAAATAAGATAAAATTTATTTTCTAAGATAATAAAAGTTATTAATAATGATTGAAATATTTTTTGAAAAATGTAGTGTGAAAATGACTTGTTGAAGATTAGCATTGGCAAAATAATTGGTATAATATACATATAATGCTTTCTATGAGAGGATGTAATTTTCCAGCACAATCTATACTGAATTTAATTAAGCATCTTGCATTATATCATTATCAACCTCTTTTGTATGCTGCATCATTTGGATGATGACATAATGCAAGATAACTAATTAAATTTAATGTTGATGGTGCTAACAGATTACATTGGCTCCTAAAATTTATTATATGTTAAATGACATTATTTAAATATATTGATAAATATTTATAAAACACTACTGTCTGGATGATGAAATTTGGTATCTAAAACAAGTCTTGAAAACTGTACCTTTAAAAAATTTTGAAACTGAATAAAACAATGGATGTAATAGAAGAAAAATTATAATAAATAAAAACATTTTAAAAATATACATATTTTTTCAAATACAATGGTTCATTTTAGTACCTATTTATTTTGGTATCTGAAATAATTGAGTTGCTTCACCATCTTATCTAAAGGTGCAAGATATGGCATGGAAAAAATATTTTAATTAAAATTACTATGGTTTAAAAAAATTAAAAGGCTCACTTTTCACCGATACCTGAGACAATTATAAATTCAACTACTTTTACACTTATTTGAAATTTGATTAACTAATTTGTGCACTTTTAATTCACAAATGTGCTCAAATATATATATATCTAACAAATCAAAAGACCAGATAAAAAAAATAAAATAAAATATAGTCATATATCATATGACCCTACTTCTTTTTTAAGCTTATAAAATATAAACAAATAGCTTTGCTAATTGCTCAACTAGCTTTGTGATAAATGCTTAGCAAGAGAAAGCATTTAAAATATCTTTATCAGAAACCACACCCAAACCCCAGACCAATGGTTTCATGCTTTTGTACTTCTCAATAAGGCACTAAGGTAGTTTCAAACCCTAGATCTAAAAATACAACCTAGAGCCAGTATTATTCTTAGATAAATGCTGGCTTTGGCTTGGCATTTTTAGATTTAGTGTCTGAACTATCTTAGTGCCTCACTAAGGAGTGCCAAGGCACAAAACCATTGATCTAGTGTTTATGTGTGGTTTCTGACAGAGATATTTTAAATGCTTTCTCTTGCTAAACATTTATCACAAAGCTTGTTGAGATATTTAGCATAAGGATAACCAAATGAAAATTTATTAAATCATAAGCTGATATCCAATTAAAAAAAATCAGGTAGTTCTTTTTTTTTCTATACATGTATTTTAGATGAAAGATTTATCTTGCAGGCTAAAGATTTTGAAAACCTAGAATTATTATTTCAATTCTTGTTTATAAATTTAGAAAGCATTTGATTTTAAAATGGGAAATAATAAAAGTGTTTCTAAACGCTTAAATAAGAGTCAATCTTATAGTGGCTTTTCAAAACATTTCACTTAAAATAAATGAACATTGGGAAACAGCCATTTTTTAGTTGACCATCGACCTATGACTTTATAGGTTTACATTTTTCTCTGTTTAACCCTAGAACTTAAAATGTCTAGATATTCTCTAACAATTAATAATTGGATAGTGAAATGAGTTGGTTAATGTCTGGCTATCTGAAAGTAAAATGCTATACTTTCTTGGAATCTTCATTAATTTTAACTTGAATGATCTACAGTTTTATATAACTGTTTATATTTATTATTATGCATTACATATCTGAATGGAAATCAAGTTTTATGATTCCAGAGACTACTATACAATTAAGCAACATAAAATCGTTTAATCTTGACTTGGCTTTTATATCATACACTAAGGACTTACACTAAGTGTGATACTTATAGAATTCTGGCATTTCCAAGTTGAAGATTGTTGGTTTGAACTTCTAATCAGTTTGAACCTGGTATGACAAAATATACTGGGTTTTTTTTAATTAACTTTCTATTTTGCTATTATTTAAAAGGTTTCAAAAAAATAAATATGATATAGTATCTGTGTGCATGTGTGTGTTTGAAAACAATAAATTTGTTAGATGGATTAAATATGATATCTAGATTTTCTGCAAGCAATAGCAGCATCCAATTCCATTAAATTATTTTTGTAGTTACAATCGAAGAAAAAAAAGTTTAGATTTCATAATCTATTGCGGTTTAAATAACTAATTAATATTAATTAAAAGCATATTTGATTTTAATTTTATTTTTATCTTTTTTAATGTAATATGATCAATAAATTAATTTGATATTAATTAAGAATTTGTATTTTGCATTTAGAATCCTGGAAATCTAAAATTTTAAAAATAAAATTTTACTTTTTAATAACATAATTTATTTACAATTTAGAATGCAGAATATATTAATTTTCAATTTTGAATTATAGTGGAGTGGTATATATTTCTTTTAAAAAAAGAAATATAGCAAGATAATCACACTGGTACTTAACTGTTATCACTTGAAAAAACAATAATGTTTAATGTATATATGTGTGACGATAGTAATCTAGACCAACTGATGATTGCTGGTTTAGCATGAAATACGTATATTGGTGATTATTTATTTTTTCAACATGTGTGTGATCAGGTGGGTCAGCAATATGAGATGGCACTGAGAGTAGTCGGTCGTGTGAAAGTCTGAGTTCGAATCCCGCATATATTACATATTAAATGCAGGTTTAAGCCTGTACAGTGTATTAATGTTTAATATATTAAACTTTTTTAATTAAAAAAAATCATTAAATCAATAACGTTGATTTAACTTATACGTATTATCTCCAATGAATAAAGACCAGAGTGATGATCTTAAATAGCTATCTTTGTGGACATCATATCTTAGACATTCAGAATTTCTCAACCTTTTTTTAAAGTGAAGCCCTTCTTTTTCATATTATTTTCATACAGATCCTTTTAAGTCTATAGCAATGTGAAGTTAAGTTTCTTTTGAAATTCATTTGACATATGTTTGGAGCAAAGAAAAGTATCAGATGCTGAGTATATTTTTTGCTATCAGACATTCTCTTTCATAGATGATTTTTACTTCTGTTAGTTCTTGATGAAGAAAGTAGGTTATAAAACCAGGCTTGCATAAATAACCAAAGAAAATTAAGATTTTGTGTGTCTTTTTTCCCCTTCCTTTTATTCATTCAATCTTTCTCAATAGTATAGACTCTTTTTATACAAGTGCATAATTCTAATAAACTTGTAAGGTTCAAGTTAATATGAAAAAGTAAATCAAAATCTAAGAAAGTCTTAAATGTACTGGACCTGCTTTCGGAAAATCGCTCCCAGAATCATAGTGCTGAATAAAAATGCATGGTTAGAAATATGTCTTTATATTAGTGTGGTCCAATATGTAAATTAGTTCGGTAAGTAAATGAAGTGATTAGATGTTCCATGGGATAGGAAAAGAAAATATAAAGAGGCTTGAAATATTACAAAGGATCCACATTCCATCAATAAAAAAGATTCCTGGATCCCACTATTGAAAACAATTGAACATCTAATCACTTCATTTATATACTGAGCCTAATTTATATGTTGGACCATGCTAATATAAAGGCATATTTCTAACCGCACATTCTTATTTAGCACTATGATTTTGGCAGTGATCTGCCAAAAGCTGGCTCAGTGCATTTAAGACTTTCTTAGAGTTGGATTTATCTTTTCAGATCAATCAATCTTTATATTTTAACTGCAAAAGTTCATACCATACTTTAAAGTTTTTATGAATCTCCTGTGAAAAAACTGCTGACTCACGGAGGTCCACCAATTATACATCAAAAACTGTTGATGTATATTATTCATTACATCTGGTCTGCAGTGTGAATATATTTATATTACAAGTGTTTGTTATCCTTTCTTTTTCCAAACTACATATATTCTATAGATGCACAACTTAACTTGTAATTAAATTGGGTTCGAACCATTTTATAGAATGCATTATTTGTTTGTATTTTAAAAGCAATTGATTTCCCAGAAAGATAAAGTACACCTTTTTAAAAGAATATATTGAATGCTATCGAATGCAGTTAACTTCAACTGAAATTATTTATTTTCTGTTTACTTTACAAAAGAAATATTACACAAATAATTCTAAAACATTTTTGTAGTTTTTCAATATGATTCAAACAATTAGATTAAAATGGTATATACACACATCCATGTCAATATATAAATTCATATATACAGTAGTAATATTCAAAATATTTAATAACTGGCATGTAAGTATAAATGTGTTTATAATGCTAGAAATTATAATTTAAAAAAGCACGAATGCATATAAGTGAAATGGAATATTTTATTTATTTAAGACTATTTACATACATTTCTTTAATAGACTTGGACTTTAAACCGTATTTTCAAACTTATTAGTAATAAATGTGAATAGTGTAAATATACTATATAATAATAAAATCAACTTTCTGTCAGAAAGTTATTTATTCAAGGAAATAAAAAATTACCAATAAATCAGAAAATTATTTCTAACGGTTTATATTTGAGTAAATGAATATTTTATAATTTTTGCTTGTTACATGGCTGGAAAACGTGCCTTTTTTTTTTTCATTTATAAATAAGTAGAGGAATAATTTATTTTTTTCACTCATTTGCAAATAATAAGTCACTTTATTGTGTTTCATTATTTTGAAATACTCTTACTTAACAGTGGCCTTGGTTTATTTACATTTGATCACAATTGTTCACATTAGAATATGTAGAGTAGCTATTATTAATAATTACTACTTATTTATTTATTAATATACACTTTATTTATTCATTCATTTAGAAATAAATCATAGTATAAATTAGTTGACATCATCTAACTCAGTGGCAGATAGTTACTTCTGTGTCAATTACATATAATAATTTAGATTTTAAAATGTCTCTAGTGTAATTGGGCAATAAATAATTAAAACTGACAATATGAGCTGAAGTCACATAATCTTATTAAATCATATAGTTTTAGCTTGCATTACCAGTTTTCATTAGTTATTGCCTGTTTATATGGTAGCTGAAATTGTATCTAGATTATTATTTCATTCTTCATATATACATAAATGCAAACCAAGATTAGTTCTCCCTCAAAAGTAAATATTCATGCCAGGCGTTGTTAGCTGAGAGGTCAGCGCAACTGCTTGAAGATAGTCATTGCGGGTATGGAAAAAAAAAGTAAATATTCATTTTGTATAACTATTTTTAAATAAATAAAGAATTTTAATTTACATTTAAAATAACACTCTGGGCTATAAGATCTTCCGATCAATTCGGTTTCTGGCAATTACAGTGCTTGGACTTACTTGTGAACAACCAGAAATAAAGCCATTTTTACTTAACCGAGAGATCAGCGCAGCCGCCTTGCAAGCAAGCAGTTGGTTGCAGACGGTTGTTGCGTTTTCACCTCCCGGCCGATGTTATGATATATGGAAAAAAAAAAAATATTATTTTCTAAATTTGAATACTTTTTTTAAATAAAAAAGTTAGTCAAATAAATATGAATGATTGATTGAAAGCATACTTTTGACTGATAGACATATAAGTCGCAAATGGGATAATAAATTATTTATTATTAATTGTAATAATAATTTCTAAAAAAACTTAAGGAATTCAGTAATTGAAAATAAATAAGTAAGTAAAAGATTGGAGTCTTAAAAAAATGAAGTACAGTTATTCTTCAATTCTTTGTTGAAACTTTAGCACTAGTTTCTAGCAAAAATATAAAAGCACAAACTATAAGCAATGAACATATACTAATAGAAATTGACATTTATTCTCAAGATAACTGACTCATATTATCATTTATTTATGAGGTCAAATGGCATTCAGCACTAATATGCTAAGCAGATTGCAATATTTTTATGCAATAGACCAAATTTTTTTTTATCTTCCTTGTCTGGCTATTAATTCAGAAAACTTTTAGTTCTTGAGTCCACAACTTTTACTACTGAGCTAACCTACTCAGGGCATCGGGATGAGTGTTGCAATTTGCAGAAAAATAGATAATTACCTCACTTAAAAAATGTAATTTAAAAATATTAATATTTTGATTTGTTAGAGGAAGCTATAGGATTATGAATTAATATGCTGATTAATTCGTAAATGAATATATTTCCCAATCAGTAAATATATTTTTTAATTTGTGCATAAGTTATTAAAATGAAAAATTATTAGCATACAGATTAATCAAAAAAATGTATTTACCTTGGAATTATTGATACATGGTAGAAATTGTTTTCTATAATGATAAATAAATAGATGTATACGTGTACAAAATTGGAAATAAATATATTGAAATTCTACTGATTTTTAACAGGTACATAAATAATTTTATGGCTTATAAAATATGTAAAGTTGAAAGGATAAAGCTATTCATGGAACAAATAAGTCCGAATGCATTAATTTACACATTAGATTCCCAAGGAATCATTTAAAGGGACTTGTAAATATTACCTACCTTTATTTTCTGTCGTTTGACAAAATAGATTGCAATGAGGAAAAACAAAGGTGAGCATTATTTATAAATTTATTTAAATGATTCTTCAGCAATGTAGCTTATGAATTAGTAACATATTCGACATGTTTCTTCCATAAATAGGTTTGTAAGCTGAAGTATCTAAATAGAAGATAATAGTTTTATATATAAATTAATGATATTAAGGATTTTAAACTTCTCCCTCGATAATTTAATATACAAATTAAAAAGCATATGAAACACTTGAACGAGAAGCTGATCAACAAAGGCTTACATTACGCCTTGGCATTTCAGTCAAAACATTGGAACAGCACCTAACATTTTTGTCTGAATGCAAGAAATTTAATATTGTTCATAACTGTTGCAGAATAAAAATAAACAGCTCTATATATAACCGTGACAAAATCATTAATAAACTACAAAAGCACCTCTTGACTTTCATCACCCGGGGATGCAGTAACGCATTATGTAAAGAAAGAAAAAGATTGCTCACAATAACGGCAAATAGTACCCTCCCCCAATGGATTATCGATAAACTCAACTTTACAGAAATAAACCACCGCAAACGCTTTGCTCTTAAAATCAAATTTTTAGCTTATAAACAAAACATAAATATTGACTTACAGAAAGCTTCGTATGTTAATAGGACTGGCCTTACCCCCCCCCCTGATAGGATAACAAAAGTTCTATCCCTTGGACCAAGATTCATAGGAGGCCAATGGAAACAACCCAAACTAGAACTTATTGATGATGTCGAAGCAAATCTAATTAATAACCGGCAAAGAGATAGCATCATAACAGATATATCTAAATCTATTAAACAGAAACAGTTATACATAAAAAAAATAATAGCTGGAATAGCGACATCAAAATTACAAAACAGTTTCTAGATTGTAATAATTTAATCTGCCTTAAAGAAGACAAGGGCAACAGATTTGTGCTTTTACATTCTCAGGATTATAAGACAAAAATAAACTAACAAATTGCAAATCTACAACTCACTCCTGTTGCAAAATTCAACAATAAGTTTAACCATGATAAATTTGTTTCTTCCATTCTCCATCCACATAAAAACAAAGGCATTTCAATTGCAGAATACTATCGAGTTTATCCCTCCTAATCTAAAGCTCCAAGAATATTTGCCAATATTAAACTCCATAAGCCTGGAGAACTGCTGCATTTAATGATGGATTTTGGGGGAGTCCATTATTTTCAAACTGCAAAAATGGTTAATCAAATACTAATAGATAGCTTGGGCTTTGGAAATTATTCTATTAATTTGTCTTTTCAATTTGTGGAGAAAATCAAAAAGGTCACAATCGAGAACAACTTCTACATGACTACCCTCGATGTCAAAGAATTATATGGATCAGTTGACAGAAAACAATCCATCTAAATCACCCTACAAGAACTGACCAACACGCTCTCAGCTGAACGCATTAATTTTATTGTTACATTTTTGACATGGATGGACAAATACATCTATACCACATTTGAATACGGTTGGTACAACATGAAAAGTGGATGGCCTATGGGTCTCCCACTCAGTGGAATTGTTACTAGCATTTTCCTTAATCACTATGAAAAACTAATCATATCCAAATATCAAGCTGATTGCCCTCACACTATATACATGCAGTACGTAGATGATATATTCATCTTAGCCAACCAACACATTACAAATAGTATCATACAAGATTCATCACAAAACACTAATCTAACTATCAATTCCATAACAGAAGATGCTTTCCAAAGTCTAAATTACCTCAACCTTCGTCTAACAAGGGAAATAAATTACTCAATGATAATAAAGCCCTTTGAAATCAGAAGCTTTATACACCCACACTCCAATTCACCCAGCTCTCACAAATTTGCAGGTCTTCAAGCATTTTTATACAGAAATATGCAACTGTGCAAGTTTGAAGCGGATAGAAATAATAATATACATCTATACACCAAAGACCTACTACAAGCAGGCTACAAACTCAACACTATTAACAATAAAATTAAATAATTTTATAAGAAAATCGTAGACAATAAAAACGATACTAAAATTCCTTATATCACTCTTCCACACATACCTAAAATCTCCTACCAATTAATTAAGGTTTTGTCCAATAAATTTAAAATTAGTTTTCATACACCCCCATGTACTAATCATCTAATCCAGTGTTTCCCAACCTGTGGTACACGTACCACTGGTGGTACACAAGTTGCTGGTTGGTGGTACACGAAAAATAATCAATAATGGTGGACATAAAAAAAAATTAAATCATAAAAATATCATAGAAACGTTTTTTTCCTATAATTCATAAAAATTATTTTAATTAATAATATTATACAGTAAAGTTGTTAATATGTACAGTCGATCACGATCTGTAATGTTAATGATAAAATTGAAAGTATGATTAAGAAATTAGATTTTTGGAAACAGTAATATATATAAGTATCGAAAACAATCAACTGGAAGTATTCGAAACTCTACATATTTTTTTGTTTGAAAATAAGGTTAGTCTGTCTCAAGATATACGAGAAAATATAATAGCACATTTAACAGGATTAAAAACATCTTTCATGAAATATTTTCCAAAACCCGAAAACACAAATGATAATTGGATTTCAAACCCCTTCTATGCAGAAAATTTAGAAAGCTACATCATTATCAATAAAGGATAAAGAAAATTTAATAGAATTATAATGTGACAGAACTTTACAAGTAGAATTTAAACGACACAATCTAATTAATTTTTGGTTAAACATTAAAGAATATGAACAACTTTCTGAGAAAGGTCTTAAATTATTATTACCATTTACTAGTACGGAATTAGTAGAAGAGTTTTTTCTTCATATTTTTTTAAAAATAAGTATCGAAACAGATTGAACGCAACTGTACACTTAAGGGTATACCTCGCATCTTTTGAACCAAATTTCAAAAAAATTTATGTTGTTCAAAACAAGCACAAAGATCTCATTAAATTTATTTTATAAAAATATTTGATTATGATAAGAAAATATATTAATTGGTTTTTATAATTTTATGTTTTTATTAAAACCATTTATTAGTAAACGAAATATGACAAAATAATAGATAAATAATGAGTCGGATCAAGGCAAATCAATCTAAATTATTTAATTTGAAAGAATGCATCAGAAAAGCATCATACCCATAAATTAGACTCTCATTAATTCTTGATCATCTATTGTGGATTACTAGATGTAAGCTGGTATTTAATCATCAAAATTTTAATCCTATTAACCTCATGCTGAACAATATAAAGAAAACAAGAACAAGAGATAGCCTGATAACCCCTGATGTTATTTTTACCATGACTTGGGACATGCTGGATTTATCCTCTCCATGGCCCAACCAATAGCAAGATGCTCTGAAAAAGAGAAAACAGACTCAAATTCGGGAAAACCAAATGAAGGAATGAGAAAACACTTTGAACAAAATATGTACCAAATAACCTTTATTGTAATAATGTAATCTTTAATAAATTATTTTGGAAAAACTATGAAACTTTGAACAAACACATACATATAAATATGTTACAGTGAGTTTATAATTTCAGTGAGTTTATAATCTGGTGTGACATTTAGGTGTGTTTCAATGTAAATTTATCTCATTATGATGTGATGTGTGATGTGATGTGCTGTGACTTCTCCTTAAATGGAGTCAGGAATCTCTCAGCAGCTATGCCCAGAGAAACCTGTTAGCCACTTTATCTTCCTTTACCATTGTCCACCCTAAGTTTTCCCATAATCTGCTCCATCCCATTTCCACAACATAATCTTTGTCAACTCCATTGACCTTCATATCTAAATCCCCCTTATTTTTTCCCAAACCTAGCATAAAAACCAATAACTCACTTTCTGTATAATCACTTTGTTCATATTTAACCTTCCATAACTTAATTATTTGTACCCTTTGAGATGTGAATACATACATGGTCACCCTATAATATTTATAATGCAAATAAATAACACACTCGCAATAACAAATTTCACGAAATACAATCATTTTTACGAAGTGGTACAATTTAGCGTGATATACTACCAAGTGGTACGTGAGCCAAAAAAGGTTGGGAAACGCTGATCTAATCAATAACTCTAAGGATAAAATCGAACCTTCTCAGACCCCCCCATGTCGTTTACAGCACATCATGCCCACAACCCGGTTGCCAGGCCATTTATTTTGGGGAAACCAAAGCAGGCATAATCAACAGGACAGCATAACATAGATACACCTATAATAGAGCAAAGAAAAATAACAATAACTTGTCAACATTCTTAGAACATTCCAAGAAGACAGAACATGTGTTTGAACCCTCCAACTCCAAAATAGTTGACATTCTTAATGGCAATAATAACGCTATCAATAGACGGGATACCTGCTTTGACATCTCCAAACATTGGACTAACTAGCTCATTTGCATACGCTTTGCATACCTCTTTGTTTTCTTTGCCCTATTTCCTCATTCTGCACCTCACATTACCACTATGAATATGAGGCAAATGGCCTTGAAAGCACTTAGCGTATAGTAATTTTTGGAATCTGTATAGCTTCTTGTTCAAGTGTTTCATACGCTTTTTAATTTGTATAATAAATTAATGATGAAATTTACTATTTTGTAAAAGTTATTTTGAATATTTGTTATGTGAATAAAATTAATACAAATAAACAATGAGGATTGCCAATTTCTCAACAAGCTTTGTGATAAATGCTTAGCCAGAGCCTGCACTTAAAATATCTCTGTCAGAACCCCCCCCCTAAACCCCTGACCATGGTTTCATGCTTTGGCACTCCTCAGAGAGAAAAGGGTCATGTGATCTATGACTTTTATTTTGACTATTTTTAATACAAATAAATTTTGATAAATTATGCTAACTGATTAATGATATTTTTGATGTGAAATTTGTTAATTCATTAATATAAATGAGCGATGCAACAATTAAATAGTTCTATTAAAATATATGAGGTATCTAACTGTTGGACTTAATGCCATCACTTCAATACCAGTTCTGCTTGATTTATGTAGTAGTAGAGTAGTAGACTGTGGAATTCAAACCCCGTAGACTGTGGCTCCACTCCATCACTTCTAGAATTCAAACTCTTTATTAAACCATTTGATTGCTTTTTTACTGTGCTCAAAGATCACGACAACCCAAGTATACAATTTTTAATTATATGAATATAAACACAAGATTTAGACTCATGGTGACTTTCCTTTCTTTACCTACATATATTGTTCTCTGTCTGTTAACATCTATCATTGCTTGACATTTTTTTTAATTTTATCCAGAAACTGTTTTTATAGTTATAAACTTTAATGAGCTCTGTTTTTTAGAACTCCATCCTTAAATAATGATGCAAAAAGCAAATAGTATATACAAAATGTAAATTGAATGGTAACTTTAATTACACCTTCTGGTGAAGCTTATAATGGCACATGTATATTGCCACGTGCTATTAGATTTGAAAGTGACATGTTGAAGAAGAAACAATTAATTTCTATTTTTTTTAATGTGTCATAGCATAGGTTGGGAAGTGAACCCGCTAACCCGGAACAACTGCTTGTAAGGCAGTTGTGCTGACCACTCGACCACCAACGCTTGAATAAATTTCTATTATTTCATCTACAAATGCCAAATTTCCTACATTTATTTCTTTGACACATTCACTTTAGATAAACCCACTATTAGTTATCATTAATCCCTTATTAGGCTAGAAATTATCATGTCACCACTGTCTTATATATATAATTTTAAACCCAATTCATCATCATCATCAACCATTATCAATCCACTGCAGGATGAAGGTCTCTCCAAGTTTAATCCATCTTCTCCGATCTTTAGCTTCTCTTCTCCACATCACCCCTGCACACTTTCTTATTTCATCCATCCATCTCACATGTGGTCTCTTTCTGGGTCTTTTACAATCTCTTGGACTCCATTTTAAAATTACAATTGTTCATCTATTATCATCCGTTAAACCCAATTAAAGATTAATATATCTGTTTTCTTTAAATTGAACATAAATACCACGTGTGTTAGAATTTTCAGTTACATATACTTAAAAATTCCATTCCATCACACATTTTTGAAACATATAAATAACTTGGTATAAGAGATTAAAAAAAAAAAAACTTCCATCTTTTTTTAATTAAAAAAAAAATTAATGAAAGATTTACAAAATAACTATTATTTTTTTTAAATATTTGTCTTTAATTTTAAATACGGAAGTTGAATAAAAAAAAGATGAACGGAATAAAAAATACATGAATTTTCCTAATACATAATTCATGTTTGAGTACAAGATCTTACTTTATGATTTTCAATTTTTAGTTCCAACACGAAAACTCAGAATTCTCAACAAAAAGATTATTTTTAAAAAACACATTTATTTATTTATTTATTCGCTCTAAAAATGCTTCTATGTTGTGTTAAAAAGGATATATGTAATGAGTCCCATACATAATTAAAAAGGGGTGAATTCAATCCATGGATCACAACTCTGTCTTTATTTCCGGTGCTTGACTATCATGTGACTTTCTTACCAATGAAATAATTGATTATTATTGTAGGAAATCGCGGATTTGTATTTGTGGAGTTCAGCTTTGTTGTGTAGTACATATCTTCTAAAACTTTGATATCTGAACTAAGTATTTCTATTAAGTAGTAATAATTCAACTAATCAAGAAATTTAGTATAATATCTGTATGGTTCATGAAATAACCAGTAGACACACAATGTCTTTTATTAATGAATATTAATTATATTTACATGTACACAGAAAGTTTGATTTATAAAGTAAATTATTTATGATGTTCTCAATATAAATACAAATATTAAATTTGAGAGGGAGCCGAACGGGAAATGAATCATATAGTGTGTTATAAAGAATAGATACTATGAATTGTCTTTAATCTAATTGCTATAAATGCACAATATCAAGAAAATAAAGCCTTTTTGTAACTGATAATCTAACTATTATTGATAGCTTATATGTAAATTTGGCGTTACGTAAATATATTCAGGTTGAACACTATGTATGTTTTTTTTTTTTTTCAGGCTAATAAATTTTATGGATTTGGACTAAGTCATCCAAATAATTGTTGCAGTAACAATTGAAATATTTAAAACGTATTTCTGTATTACTTGTTTTAAAATATTATTAATTTAAAAAAAATAATAATAAATTTAAATAGTATTACTTGAATAAAATTAATGTAATTGATTAATATAATTTATTTAAAAATAATAGAATAGTTTATGGCTTGGAAGTTTATATAGTAAGTTTGAGTATTGAAAATGAGGTGCAATTCCATGGACTTTGAACTCTAAAGACTGCCAATATTAAACTACTAGGGGACAAGAATAATTTATAAATGTAATTTATTAGCATACGTTTCAAAAAAAGTTATTAATGAAAAAAAGGATAAATTTAAATTCGTTACTGACATTTATTTCATTATAAAAAAATTGCATTGCATATGTAATAGATAATGTGAAAATAAAAACTGTATTTGTTTTATCACATTATTTATATGCTGTTTTCCAAATTGGAATCTTTGACTATTCCAAAAAGACCTAGAAAAAGACCACATGTGAGATGGATAGATGAATTAACAAAGTGTACTGGGGTGATGTGGAGAAGACAGGCTAGAGATCAGAGATGGATTGAACTTAAAACAGGCAAAACCTCTCTATACATATTGCCATTCAGTGCAAGCCAGAGTAATCAATGGATGCCAGAAGGTTTGTGCATAAAATCCCTCATCTAGTGCCTACTCATCCAATATCCCCAGACTAGTTTCTGGCTTGTGGGCTTCATCAGTGAGAAGCCCTGGATCTGAGAGCACTGCACCTAGATCTTACAATTTAATCCAGCCCTCCAGCAGCCACCTTTTATCTCTACTTAACTACAAAACTATGAGTCTTAAATTGGAAACACTATAATATTTTTAATCCAAGCTCATTAGCTTATATAGTCATATAGGTCTGAACTCAGTTCAATGCCTGTACATTTTGGTGTTTTTGGTTCTTTAATAATCATAGCCATCACTATCCTATTAGGCAGGATTGGTTTTAAGCCAATAAACATCACATGATCACCGTTTCTTATGCTTGCTCTTAACTGTTATTAAAACAGGCAAAACCTCTCTATATGTATTGTATTGGTGATCATGTGATGTGTAATTAATTGAACTTGGGAGAGACTTTCATTCTGCAGTGTATCAATAATGGTTGAAAAGAATGATGATATATCACAAGTTTTTCTATAACATATGGATAAATTCATTTTAACATGATTTTATAATGAATCATTTCTTTTGTAAATGAATGAATACCCTGCAGAAATTAAAACTTTTGGTATATTTTTACTGTGCTATGAAGATTGGTCTAAAAGAATTTGAATATTAATAACTTTAAATTTGATGGTATTAGATAAGAGCAGGCATATTGTATCAAGTTATTAATAACAAAGAAATCAATTTAAGTTCTCTTTTGGAGCTACTGAGATGTTTCTCATTCGCAATGGAATCAATACTAAACAGCATCAGATAATATAAAATATAATCAGAGTTAAACTCCTAATCTACATTCAATGCAATGCATCATGGCTTCTCTTATTGGAATCAGGAATCTCTCAGCCACTATGCCCAGAAAAACCTGTTAGCCACCTACCTTCCCATTCCATTCCCCACCCTACGTTTTTTCCATATTTTTCACTATCCTGCTCAATCCCATTTCCACAATGTAATCTTTATCAACTCTATAGTCTTTATATCTAAACCACTTTTATCTTTCACCAAACCCAGCATAAAAACCAAAAATCCACTTTCTGTATAATCACTTTGTTTATATTTATTTTCACACATCTTCATTATTTGTATCCTTTTTGCTTCCAGGCATTTACATTCAATTAATAGATGCATCCCTTACACAACCTGCAGACTAAATCATCCACATTTTTCCATTTATATATATAATCCCTTGTTGCTAAAGATCCTGTTCGAACCTTAAATAGTAAACTAGTTTCTTTGCTTGCATCCAATATTCTCTTTTTACTCTCCATACTAGTTTTCCAACTCCATGTTCTTTATTAATGCATGTATTCTTCTATCCCATTCCTTGCCATTATAACACTTAACAATTCTCCTAACATAATCATCCCATCTTTTGTATAAGTATACTGACAATTTCTCTATACAAACCTGAATACTGTACTACCTTTCTCACCTACCTTGTTGCCAGTCTTTTACCCATAACCCAATTAAATATTATTTTGGCTATTCTCTTATTATCCATACATTGCAATCTACTGAACATTTTCATTTTTGACCACTATGTAATGTGATGCACTGTGACTTCTCCTTATACAGAGTCAGGAATCTCTTGGCATGTGATGCACTGTGACTTCTTCTTGAAATGGAGTCAGGAATCTCTCAGCAACTACGCCCAGAGAAACCTGTTAGCCACTTTAGTTTTTCCATAATCTGCTCCATCCCATTTTCACAATATAATCTTTGTCAACTCTATGACCTTCATACCTAAGTCCCCCTTATCTTTTCCCAAAACCAGCATAAAAACCAATAACCCACTTTCTGTATAATCACTTTTGTTCATATTTATTCTTCCATAACTTCCTTATTTGTACCCTTTCTGCTTTCAAACATTTACATTCAATTAACAAATGCCTAATATTTTCTATGCCTTCCTCCTATAATTTGCAGACTAAATCATCCATATCTTCCATTTGCGTGTATATTGCTAAAGATCCCGTTCGAGCCTTGAACAATAAACTACTGGCCTTGCTATTATGTGATGGAAGGTGATGTGATACACTGTGACTTCTCCTTAAACAGAGTCAGGAATCTCAACAACTATACCCAGAGAAACCTGTTAACCACTTTACTTTCACTTCTCATTCCCCATCCTAAGTTTTCCTATAATCTGTTCCATTCCATTTTCACAATATAATCTTTGTAAAATAATATAGGTGCTATTGCACCTGAATGCAAAGCTATTTTATACTAAAACAAAGTACTTGCAGAATAGTATAATTTTATTTTGCTTTAGTATAAAATAACTTTGTATTCAGGTGCAATAGCGTCTATATTATTTTACAAGTATATTTTCGAGCACAAAGTTTTCGAGATAGGTTTAATTACAATATAATCTTTGTCAACTCTATGGCCTTTATATCTAAATCCCCCTTATCTTTTCTCAAACCAAGCATAAAAACCAATAACCCATTTCTGTATAATCACTTTGCTCGTATTTATTCTTCCATAGCTTCATTATATGTGCCCTTTCTGCTTTCAAGCATTTACATTCAATTAACAAATGCCTAATATTTTCTATGCCTTCCTTACACAATTTGCAGACTAAATCACCCATATTTTTCCATTTACATGAATATTCTCTTGTTGCTAAAGATCCCATTCGAGCCTTAAACAATAAACTATTTTTCTTGCTATTATTATAAATTAACTCGCACCCAATATTCTGTTTACTTCTATATATATTTAAACTCTTTTACTCTCCATACTAGTTCTCCATCTCTCTAACTCCCTATTTTTTATTAGTGCATTTATTCTTTTATCCCATTGCATTTTTTAGTGCATAGAAGTTATGAGTTTCCTTTCAATTATGTGTAATTTGTTAATTAGAGCATCCACAAACTATGATTAAAATCTAGCACTCTTTAACATTTTTGCCTTATGTATTATTTTGAATAATAAATTATTTTGAATAATAAACTATTATTAATATAGCATTTGTAATATATATCTGATTAAAAAATGTAAGTTAATTTCCTTACATTTCCATTTATTATTAACAGCAAGTCAAAAAAGCAAGATCATTGTACCTCCAGAAGATTTTGTTTTTCCATTTTTTATTTATAATAAATCCCACTTCATGTGCGTTTTCAATATTTGTACCTATGTAATAAAATACATGTCCATTTTTAAATCAATTATCTCTTCACTTTTACTTCTACCTTCACAAAGTTCAACAATACCCCATTTAATATTACATAGTTATTCCAATTCATGAAATCTTTTTTCATTTGAAATTCATCCACATTTGTAAGTATTTAAATAAAAGATCATCATTAAACGACAATCTGAATCCACAATCAGGGGATTTTTTTAGCATTCTTTGTCTTCAACTACCAGCGGCTACCTTGGTAGATAATGTACAACCTCCTGGGAGTAACAACCATAATCTGCTTTTACTGATCATAAATGTAAATATTTAAAGAGGATTCACACATGCATTCATTTTGGCTTCAGGAAAACGCAACTGATACTTAGGAAACTGTGGAACAACTGATAAGAAATCTCAGTTGTTTCTTGGTCTTAAACTTAAGATGTAAACTTCCAATAAAATCACATGCTGGATGGTGCATATTGATGAGCAATCCATCCATCTTCATTTACTATGTGAATAATCACATAGTAAAAACAGCTGCAATGACAAGAACATATTTTGTGAACATATGAATTTGGTCTGCTCTATTTCTTTAAAGCCTCAAAGAAGATCCAAATGATTTTCTCTCAGTTGACAATAAATTCCTTTTTGCAACCATAAGTATATGAAAGCAGTTAACATTTAAAAAACACCAATAATAAATAACGCAGATTATATGTTACTGAACAGGAAACAACTAAAACTTCCAATGAGTTATATAACGGAAATAAACTCCCAGAAGACAAATGATATTACATGTCTCTTAGCATTTGTTATTATTTATGCTTAGTTTAAATTATGCATATGTTATATATATTGTAAATGAAATACCTATTTAAAAGAAATGGGAAATCTTTCTTGAAAAAAAAAGATTTTTAATAGTTATATTTCAATAATAAAAAAGTATATGTTTTGCATCCATAAATGGAATATATATAGATGTATGTGATTTTATGCTGAAAAATGTGTGTAAATATCAGTGCAACTAATAAGTAATTTCTATATAATTCTAACTAAATATTTTTGCATTTAAATAAATATATTATGGAAAGAATTAAATCTAAATGACTAATGCATTTCAAGAGACAGGTCTGAAAGGTAATCAAGGTAATGAAGTCTGACTGCGGGCTTTCTGGAAGTTCATTCAATTGATTTTCTTTAACAAATACCTGCTGGAAAAAGAAAGACTCTATTGAAGTTCAATTTGCATCATAAATAAAGAAAATGGAATCAATATCTTAATTATCAGTGAAGAGCTTAAAATATTATTATTATTTATGTATATAAAAGAATCAATTTTTGTTCAAAAGATTAAATTGATCAAGTTAATAACAATAACTGCTCCACCGCAACTTGTCTCGGCCGCTGAACTGTTAGTATCACTGCGTCAAAATTGCTCCTGATATTAAAACTAAATTGAGATATTTAAATGGGTTGTTAGCATTTATTTTACAACAAATTCTCTCAGCAAAGCATTGTTAAAATGAAACAAATATGGAATTTAACTGTCTAAAAATTGTGATTTTCTTCTCTTTTTTTTTTTTTTTGTCTGTTGTCATGCATTTAAAAGGCATTAGCTAATGTTTTTATTTTAAGAATGTAATAAAAAATGTTTTCAGATAATTAAGTCATCGCTTTTACTTTGAGTTTGTCGCGCTGATCCAATCGCTGACCTAAAGATATTATAACTATCTGAAAATGAAATTCTGGAAAAAAAATAATTACTTTTAGAAGTTAAACGGATCTCAAATATGTATTTGTATATACATCATCATCAATAGCCGCGGCCAGGAAAATTTCCAAACATTTATTATATCGTTATTTCCCTTTATGAGGATCAGGACCGTTCATATAAATGAGGCAGTCTCATCTGTTTCAGGCATTGAATTGAAATGCACACTAAAATTAGATATTATGTTGAATATATATATATATATTAATAAATACACGTAATTCTCTTTTTACATGATAGATTGGTTCCTGAAAATTATGTGTAAAAGAAATTTGTGTAAAAATACATAATATATATTGAAAATAAGGAGATTGGTTTTGGACCTAAGAAATAAAAAAATAATAATAATTAAATAAACCATATGAAAAATTTTATTGTAATGTTATATATAGGGGTTTGAACTCAGACTTTCACATGACCCTCAACTATTCACACTATCTCATACTGCTGACACACTTGATCACGCACATGTCGAAAAGATAAATAAGCACCAACAGACATGTGTGATCAAGTGTGTCAACAGTATAAGATAGCATGGATAGTTGAGGGTCATGTGAAAGTCGGAGTTCAAACCCTATATATTATATATTGGAGTACATATATGAAAAAGCCTGTACTGTAAAAAAAATTCATATATTGAAATGTTATATTTTTTGTGTGTTATCAAATTTTACTTCCTACACATTGAACATAAATAAAAAATGAGTTATAGTAACATTGATTTCATTTGAAAAATTAAAAAACTTGAAAATGATAACACAATGAAACACTCATTGATTTGTCTACAAAAACCATCTAAAACAAGGGCTCTGAAAGCGCTAAGTCTGTAAATCAGAATATATATACAAAAGCCTACAAATTATTACATAAAAAGTTTCACCGCAACGCATCAGCGTATTATTAACTAAAACTTTGAAGTTCAAAGTGTATCTTCAATTCCACATTATAAGTATTTAAAAAAAGGAATTAAAATAAAGATTATTAATGTTATTTATCAGAATTTATTTCTTTTATTTCATTTAACTTTTATTTTTAATTTAACAACTAATACATTCAAAAAGAGAAATTGTAGGTCCCCAGAACTGTACATTTATCATAAATATGGGTGCCATCTTGCTTGCTCATAAAACAAAAAGTACTCAAGATTTTATCCGCTGTCACTTTCTGAAATAAACGCATACGTTTGTGCATGATTGGAATATCATTGTTATCACTAAAACTTGAAATTAAATTTTTTAAACACCAACAAGGATTTTAAACCAAATGACAAAATGCACACAAAGTATCAATCCCAAAAAATTACTTACCTAAAATAAAACATCAAAAATGTTACAATGCAGATAAACAAATTTTCCCATTTGCAGGAATATTGCCAAAAAAAAAAAAGATGTTTGTTTTTAAAATAATGGGAAGTAAAGAGATGAAACTTTTTTTTTTAAATTAGATGATAATAACAGATACTATTTTTTTTTAGTTTTGTGACACAATCATGGCAAACTCAGCCTCAGGAACAAATCTGTAAATAAACACTGAAATAAAAATATTTAAAATCTTCTAAAAAGGAAAATAAATTATTTTATATTACTTACATGAAATTATTTAGAATTTAAAAGATGTTTAATGACAACTTAAGACAATCTAAGAATTACTTTGAGAATGTAAAATGAGTTGTTTTAAACCTTCTGGATAATATCGTTCATTTTTTCATTTCCATCATGAATATTGTTGCAGCAGCTCTAATTCCAAACTACCATTTTTTTTTTTTTTACTGTGTTATTTTAAAACAATTTGTGTAAAAAGAGAAATATTTTTTTAAACTCAAGTTATTTCAAAATCGTGCAAAAAAAATTATGTAAAAAGAAAATTAGATATAGATTCATTTTTAATACATATTTTTTCAGGTTTCATTCATTACTTTGCTCATAATAAGCCTTTTAATGAGTTTTAAATAATGTTTTGTAGATTTGTCTCAGATATCAAAATTGATCAGCATCGCTCTTATTAGGAATTAATACAATTAAAAATTATCCTAATTTTACTGTCTTCTTCAATACTCTAGCTATAATTCATTTCCATCTACTAAATGTTAATTTCTATATAATATTTTAATTTAAGTACTTCCCGTCTATTATTTAAAAGAAGATATTTTCTGTTTTTTTTATATAATTTATGGCCATCCATGTTATATGAAGCTTATATTAAAAATAGTCAAGCAGGCAGTAGTGCATGGTGAACAGTGCCACCTAGCGGCTGGATCTTGCAATGCTGCATTTGGGCCCCTACTCTGAATATTTCTGTGGTTGACATGGAACAGCACCTCTTGCGGCCACATGGGGTGTAAGTTACAATTACCGATATAAAAAAATGATAAACTATGTATATATCTTTTTAAGTAATTACAGGTTCCTCTATAATCAAAAACTACATTGTTTGGCTATTATACAAATGTTTAAGATGGATGTGAAAAAGATAAAGCCTTTCTCTTTCTAATTACAGAATTTTTGTGTGCTTGATAAACAATCAGAACTTTACATTAGTTTCTGTATTTTCATTAAAATACCTGTAGAGGTCCCTACTATCGCATTTTATATGCATATTATCGAGGTTATAGCCTCGATAAATATTACTTAAAAGGATCTTAATATTAGCTTGTAAATCACAAGATTTTCACATAAACTAATTTATGAAAGGAAATAGTGGGTTTAAATGGAAGAGAATAATATCCTCATGCTCTGAAATCAAGATGCTTCAGATTATTCTACATAAATAAGAATTTAGATTAAAGATAAGATAGTCACTTTTATCTTTATAAAGTCCCTATCTTGTGTTGAGGTTTGAGAAGTCCCTCTATGATCAAAAACTATATTGTTTGCCTATTATACAAGTTTTTAAGGCACATATGAAAAAAATTAAAGCCTTTCTTTTTCTTACTACAGACTTTCTGTGCACTTAATAATAATCAGAATGTTACATCTTTTAAAGTAATGAACATTTTTTTAAGATTGTCTATTTAAGATTTTTCTAAGGAAAATAATGGTAGTCCATAACATTTAAATGAAAGAAAAAATTAATTCTAAATCTTGATCTAACTGATGGATCAGATTTATCAGATTTAGAGATTTAAAAAAATCCATATTGAAATCCATTCTCAGTAGTGTTATGAAATTAGAAATGTCATTGTTGTGATTCTTCTATAAGTATCTTCTCTTACTGTTAGATTAATCAGCCCTTGAATTGATTCTTATTCATGTATCCTATTCTGATGGTGAAGTTGTTTCTTGAGCTGATTTGTCTTTGTATATTCTCTTCAACTATAAAATTTTTGAATCTTAATAATGATTCATTTTCATGTATCCATTTGACTGCAAAGTTGTTTGATTCGTGTAATATGTATCCTCTTTGATGATAACGTTTTTCAATCTTCGCAATGATTAATTTCCATGTATCCATTTGACTTAGAAGTTTTCTTTTAAGACTATGAAGCTTTTGAATCTTCACACTAGTAATGTATTATCTCTGAGTATGCAGTTGTTTAGTTTTTGCTATCCTTTTTGATTGTGAAGTTTTTTGAGCTCTCATGCTATATCCCTCTTAGTGTGAAATTATTCAGTTTTTTAACTGACTTTTCTTTATGTATTCTCTTCAAGAAGATTCTTTTTCAAGCATCCCTTTATTCTTTATATATGGGGGGGAGGGATATGATTTGAATCACGTATTAAATGTCTATCTTTTTTTTTACTTTTTGACATGCAGTATTTCATTATTTACTGTATATCTCTCTATTTAATTTTTAATGCTTTTCTGAAGCACAATATCTCAAATTCTATTTTTTTATATGCCACATTTTTATTTATTTTAAATTAACATTGTAACATAAGAAACATCATTTATAATACTTAATCAGTTTTATCTTTAATCATACCAGTTTGCTTTTGGCAAAAAACATTCAATTAGTCAAATGTAGATTTTTTTTCTTATACTATCTTGGCTATGTGCATATGAATATATAGAGACAAATATTGGCTTCTGCAAAAGAATTTCAGTAGACTTAGAATAATTATTCAATATTGCTTGGTAAAGAATACATCTTTTGTTATCTATAAAGAATAAAAGGAATGAAAATTTGCTCAAATCTTCATAGTTCAATAATTGGAAAGCCTTCAGTGTTTCATAGTAGCTTATGTAAATGTTTCTACTTTGCATTGGAATATTTATAAAGCATGTTTTAACTTTTAACTAGCCAAGAGTATGGTACTGAAATATTGACAACTCACCTGAAAATTTGAAATACGACATCAAATATCATTGAGTTTATTTGGCATATTAATTTGATCAATGTGTATTATGTTTAATCAAATTGGAGAATTGGTTTACATCAGGATTAGGTTTTATGCTCCCTCTAAATAATATCACCTGTCATGTTTGCTGTCTCTATGACAATAAAGAAAGCAAATATAAATGATCATTTTACATTTTCTGGCCAATATGATGAAGATGTAGCCTTTGTAAAGGTCATTATGACCAGTTTACATAGAAGGATTATTATCTTAGTAATTTTCTCCAGATGGCAGAAATGCTTGACTTGAATATTATTTTTACACTGGGTTACAAGGCAAATTGTTTTAGATTTTGAAAGCTTTATTTTTAATCTCCTTTCTTCATTCTTAATTGCTATTTTATTATTCAAGTCATGTTAATGAATATCCAATATCAATACCATTGGTATGTCTTAGATTACTAATCTTAAAGCTTTTTCTATATTTCATTTTTCTCTTCTTATTATGTACTGCTTTGTGGATAAATGATTTATAAATAAATGCTTAATATTAATCTAGTCCATTTTTCTCTTACCAATTTTTACTTTTGTTTTTAGTTTCAAAAACTATCTTTTGTAATATTACATAAGATTTCTATTACTTTATCATAATTAAGGCAATCCAAGTAAACTCAATAAAGAGTAAAAAATATTCATTTCTACCATTTTTTAATTTGTAATGAATAAAATATATCTTACCTTGTATCTATAGTTGTTCATAATCTGAGTTCATTATCAAGAATGGTTATTACCCAAAAAATAAATTCTTACTCATTCATCTGATAACTCTCTCTGAGGTTTTCTATGTAGTGAACTAGTTCCCAAAATCTCTTATTAAATCTTTTCCTTTATTCGCCAATTCTCTTTTTATTCATTTCTCTTCTTTTTCATTCCAAAAATCTTTAACATATCTTTCAAAATTCCTCTACTCCAGTGCTTTTTTTTTTTTGCTTCAAAAGTCCAAATAAATATTTTAATATATTATCTTCAACATTCTTAAACTTATCCTTACAGTTGTATTTATTTTCTTCAACAGATGTGCCTACAAAAGGCTTCTAATTTTTTTTCTCATCTTTTCTAACTGTTTACGGCTCTGCTCAACATGAGACTTTACTAAAAGATTTCTTAGCAATTAAAATTATATCATTTACCTATCTATCTATCTGTATATCTTTTAGCTATTAAAATTCTTACCATAGTATCTTTGTTATTATTTCTTTCTCATAACACCAACTTTGTAAATAAACTGCTTCAAGTTTCTTGTACTAAGAGTTGCTCTTATATCATTTTTATCTACAATCATTGCTTAAGTCTTACATATATTTAATTTGATCCCAACGTTTTTAACAAATTTTATTACTCCTACTAATATTTTTTCTTGCATCTGCAAGAATTATAATATTAAAACGAATATTTCTGCTTTTAATGCCTTTTCATCAAAACAATGCTTTTTCTTTGATTTATTTATGCACTTGTTTCTGAATGTTATTTTAAAATAAAAAATCAAATACCCTATATATTATTTTTAAGTAAAAAGTTTTATTTATTGGTTTATTATGGATATAAAAAAAAAGAAAGATGTCAAGCATTGGTGGTCGAGAGGTCAGTGACAGCTGCTTTACAAGCAGTTGTCCCGAGTTAGCGGGTTCGCTTCCTGGCTGATGCTACGACACATGAGGAAAAAAAAGAAAGATGGACAACAATGAAGCAATTCCGTTCTATTCTTCTCTCTAACTACTTTGTTTTTAAATTTATTATTTAGTTTTTTAATTTAGTTTTTTTTTAAGAAGTGGTATATTTTTATTTATATTATTAATATATAAAAAGCAAAACACTTCTTTTGTTTCTTTCCTAAATTTATATATAAATTAATAATTTTTAAATGTTACCTAAGTTTGGAAAGAAAAACAAAGATTGTAATTGCAAATATATATATATATTAAAATTATAGTATTTTTTTAAAAAATTAATATTCACATATATATCATTAAAATTTAATTACTTAAGAAATTAATGTTTATAATTTAAAGTGTGTTTACATATAAAATATTATTTATTTTACACTTGTAAAATAAACATTTATATATATTTAAAATTTATAAATGGCACCTATCCATAAATAAAGTTAATGTGGCTATAATTTAAATATATACCTCTCATTCTTCTTTTATAAAATTCTTGTGCTTTTAAAAGTACCCGTATGCTGCTAAAATTTTAAATAAATACAAATTTTTAATATATCTAATACTCTTCATGTAATAAAGATGTATATGAGAGATGGTGACCTGGTCCAACTGATTAGTGCTGGTTCAGCACGAAATGCATTTTGGGGGTTATTTGTCTTTTATTATATCTTTATTTATATGAAATCATTTATGAAATAAAAAAGAATGGACAAATATGAAAGTTGTCTATCTACATCTGATATTGGTTATATATTTACAATATGTTCTATATATTGAACATGTTATTATAATAGTAATAATTTCTTTATAGAATACTAATTAAAAATTGTTCATTAACTTTTTTTTTTTCATTTACTTCCTTGTTTAAAATCTGTGTAAACTTATTTTATGATCCCCCTCCTCCTATTTATTTCTGACAATATTGCTTAAAATTTAAAAATTGAAATTAATTTGTTTTTAAGATTAACTACAGTAATTTAAAAAAAAAAATTGTAATTAAAGCTTTTCCTTGCAGATTTTTCAGAAAAGAAAAAGAAAATTATTAGGATTAAGAAAAATAGAATTAAAACATTTTTATCATATCAGCCTGTTTCCTTTACTTCAAAATATGAATCTACTATTTATTTGCTATATAGTAGTTTTTAAAGTGAATATCTTCAAAATTAAATTAAAAATTGTCACTTAAGTAAATATAAGGTACACTTTCAATTTTGTCTTGACATTAGAAAGTTGATGAATTTTTAGTAATAAGATTTATAATATTTGACCTATATTCATTTAGTTATTCACAGCTTGAAGGTAAAAAATAAAAAAACAAAACCTGATGTCGTATTATAGTCTCCTTTCCCTCAAAAGTGAACTTTTCCAAATTCCTTCTTTATCTGATTGGATTAAGCATTGTTGGCTGCTGGCCAATAGATTGATGTACAGCTAAACACATAGCCAATGATTAGTTTAGGCCAATAAGCAGTGATGATTGCTGAAATCTTAATGCTCCAATGAGATCAGAGATCTGGCTATAAATGGTCAGCCTTTTTGGAGAAAAGGTGAGAGAATGTCTGTCTAACCTACAAAGACAGTATGCATTCTCCAGGATAAGCCCTGCTAACCTAAACAACAGTAAGCATTCTTACAATAGCAATACACTATTTGTCCACACAGCTAGGCAAGTCCACATAATGACCAGATGCTACTAAGACTACTGACAACTCAAGGCAAGCTGTCTGGCACAGACAGAAGAGTCATTTCCCCTATCTGTGAGGCAATCTATCAGGGTGTAGCTGGAAGCAGTAGATTGTGAAGGCTCAGATCCAAGATTCCACAGTAGAACTACATTATTCTATATTAGATATATATGCAAATATAATAAATATTATATTAATTATAATACTGGTATTAGTATTGTTTTCTGTAGGTTGGGTCTGTAATCCAGATCAAACATAACATCTTCACTATCTGAAAATTTGGCAAATCTCATGTATAATGATTTGTTTTTTGTTGTTCCTTCTGAGAAGCTGTTAAAAAGCATTTGAACTGCAGTGGACTATTTGAAAATTATTTTATTCACTATTTTTTATAAATCTATACTTAATCATAACAGTAATGTGTAAAAATCAGAATCCTAGTGGCATATATTTTAATCCTTTTTTTTATTATATAAAAATAAAAATATAGAAGGCATATGTTTATAATATACTAAATGCAATAATTGAATATTGCTGTAAAAAAGCATATAATACCAATCAGACCTCAGATCTATCCCAGTATACTTCTTATGTTAAATCTTAAATATGTGTGTGTGTGTGCGTATGAATTATAACATCACAGATCTCATGCTTAAATAAACCAATATATCAACAATCTTTAATAAGAAAACATTACAATTAGATTTTTACTGCTTAGTTAAAATTATTGCCATGACATCAGATTACTAGTATTCTGCTGGTTTGTTTGAGCTTGAGAGTTGTAGTGACGTAATTTATATAAAATAACCAGTTGGTTGTTGGCATTTATGCTTTTTTATACATATAGTACTCCTTTTAAGTTTCATTAGCTTAAGATACTGGAGATTTATAATAAGGAATGATATAGACAGAATATGAGCACAGACTTTCACATGACCCACTTTCCACACCCTCTCATAACACTGATACACCTGAACACACATATGTCGAAAAGATAAATAATCACCAATATACGTATGTCATGCTAAACCAGCAATCATCAGTTGGTCCAGATTACCATCTCCACGCATATATGCTACAAGTGCTCAGATATATATTAAGATAGCAAATCCTCCTACTTTAATGGACAGGCTTCAATGCACTCCACACTCCAACTCTTCAACTGTCCATCCAATTGAAAATCCGATGATGGAATGCTCAAAGGCCGCCCTTAGGCCGAGATTGTTGTCACACCCATGTTGACCTAAAGGTCAATCTGACCCCTCATGTACAGGACATAATTCATTATACAAGGGATAGGCAGACATCTCTAATATGTACTAGATGAAATACACAGGCTTATATATATACCTGTGTCTATATATGTAATAGACAAGGTATGAGCACAGACTTTCATATGAAATACGATTGGTGATTATTTATCTTTTCGACATATGTGTGTTTAGGTGTATCAGTGTTATGAGATGGTGTGGAGAGTGGGTCATGTGAAAGTCTGTGCTCATACCCTGTCTATTACATATATAGACACAGGTATATATATATAAGCCTGTGTATTTCATCTAATAAGGAATGATGAAAAGTGTATTATTGAATTATTCTTAATTCAATAAGCTCACTAATTCTAGAAAGGCTGAAAAACTAGGAAACCAATAGTTCCAGATTCATTATACCGCAATTATATTGAAAATGAATTGTGTTTAATAAATTCTATTCTATAGGCCTACAATAAAATAGATTTTACAGAAAAAGGATTTTTAAGCACATATTCAACTTTTTTTTAATTCACAACTGTATAGTAATTGATTTGATGGCAAACAAAGAGAAAGATTCTAAACAGACTATAGGCACAAATGTTCCAAATGTCTTTGATTATTATGTATGGTAGTTTGACATTATTTTCAATCTAATCCTTAGCAGAATTATTATAGAAATTAGGATTTAAGGCTATATTTAAAGCATTGAATCACTTTAAAAATATTAAATAAATCAAAAATTTGAGAGTGGGTTGGTGTTGTTATCTTACCAATCAGAAAAATATTTTAATATGGAGATTTAAAAATAATTAATGTTTTAAACTTTTAATTGATTTTAGAATTAAATAAACTATTTAATAATCCATTAATATTGTACACTCATATTTAATTTTAAAATGTAATTTATTAAACACTATTTCTGCACTTCTATAAATAAGATGATTTTAGATATTGGCCTTTGGGCAGAATTATTACTGCTACTTATTTTAAAGATTTTGCATTTTGCAATGATATATATATCTTTGAAATGAATTTGGGTTTTTTCTTGAAATTTCACACAATATCTTTTACAAAATATATTTAAAATTATTATGTTTTTTTTTCATGTGTCAAAGCATCGGCCGGGAAGCGAACCCGCAAACCTGGGACAACTGAGTTGTAAGGCGACTGTGCCGACCATTCGACCACCAACGTTATTCTCATATATATATATAAATTCTAATTCTAATATTCTCATGAATAAATGATGAATTCATAACATTATTTCCAAGAGAGTCCGTATAGTAAAAATATAATAGCTAAATAGCTGACATTTCAGTACGATAATAAGTACTGTACTCAGAGCTGCTTCTTTCTCAAATCATAAGAATGTGTGTGGGAAAATTTTAAATCGCTATTTTTTTTTGTTGTTGTTGTTTTTTTCTCCTCATTCTTAAATTCTATTGGCTTAGAAGTTTTAAAAAATATTTTATCCTCTAATAGTTTTTCCCAAATATTGTTAATTTTCTTAAATTTATACTTTTCATTTATGCTCTTGGGCCTTTTAAAAATCTCTATAACTGCCCTTAGTACTCTCTGGTCATATTATTCAATTTTTGCCAGAATGTATGTTTTATTAAATTGATGTCATGATTAGTTAATTTAATGTGTGAATAAATAGCTGATGATATAAATTTGTCTCTAATTGTCAAAATATGTTCTTCCTTTCTTATATTTATTCTATGATTAGTCTGTCCATGTATGAATGTGAACAAACTCTCCATAGAATTTCATATACACCATGACAATCCAAAGGAATTTTATTTTTAGGATATGGAAATACTTCATTAATTTTTTTAAATGTAATATCTTTTTTTAAAAAAAACATTACCAATTTTATCAGTTATTCCCTTTATATATGGCTGAATTTGTCTTAATTTCTGAACTGAGAAGCAAACTATTATAAAAAGGTGAGTCCATTAATTATTTAGGCTTACAGTAAGTAGCTTTACAGTAGATAAAGAGAACTGTTTCGGAAGTGTATATGTTATCATATGATAAAACTATGGGGTTGCATCATGTTGTTGCATTTTAACACCAGATATTATGTTATATTATCAGTTATTCTTGTATCTTTCAGAGATTGAGACACTATTATGTTATAAGTTGTTAATCTTATTTATTTTAGGAGTTCAAACTGACACCTGTATTATCTGTATAAAAGTATTACACTGACTGTTCATATTTTTAATCCCTTAAACATGTTTTTACACAAGTAACTTAATATATATATATATATAGTCAAAGCTTCAATAGCTAAAATTATAATAGTAATATAACCAAGTCATATATCACATGATCTATATAGTTTGTATTTACCAATTTGTAATAAAGAGCATACCAATATTTCTAAACAAGCTTATTTTATTATTATTTTTTATATGATATATGCTATAAGTGAAAGCATTCAAATCTTTATCTATGATTGCTATGACTCTCTTTAGTGAGAAGTTAGGACACCTGATTCAAAAATAAGCCAAGCATTTATCTAATACTTAACTATTAAGAAGAGATCTGAAATTTTCAGATATCTAAATACAAGTTATATAGTCATATAATATATGTCCTTATTGTATTACTATTATAATTTTGGCTATTGAAGCTTTGGCTATATTAAATTGCTAGGGCTATTAATATATGAAATATCTGAATTTAGTTCAGGCTCATACAGCTATTTTACTCGGAGAGCTGAATTTGAAGACATTAGATGTCTGAAAGTTTCAGATCTTCTTAATAATTAAGTATTAAATAAATGCTTGGCTAGAGTTAGTATTTTTGAATCTGGTGTCCTAACTCCTCACTGAAGAGAGCCATAGCTCAAAACCAGTCTGGGGATGAGAACAATCGTAGATAAATATTTGAATGCATTCTTTTATAGCATTTATCATATAAAAATAAATAAATAAAATAATAAAATAAGCTTGTTTAGAAATATTGGTATTCTCTTTATTACATAGCTATATAGGTCATGTAATATGTGACTTGGTTTTATATATATATATTTAAAACACTTGGAAAGATAAACCTCCTAAACACTTAGATATATAAATACAATGTTTTCTTGTATCATAGTCCATTATGTTCAGGAGAAAAATGAACCCATTTTCATCATTTCAACCAAAATTTTGTATAGATGGATATATTAAACAATGATAACAGTAAACTGTAAAAACATCTTGACTAATCTGAAAGTCAGCTTCATTGCTATCATTATCCAATCTATATGTCTACATAATACTTTAAATGGTATATTAATACACTATACAGGCTTAAACCTGCATATATATATCATGTATGCGGTATAATAAAAGTGGATTCATTTTTTATCTGGGCAGTATGGACTTTGATAATAGAGGACATGGATTTTACATAGTGAAATAATTTGAAGATTTGTGCTTTCCAAATGTTATATATTTATAAACACAGTAATATTATATCATATATATCCATTACATAACACTAGTGGAGAAAATATATAAAAAGCTATTCCACCCACATATCAATAAATAATCCAGAACAATGAAGTCACTTATTTATAATAATTTAGCAAGGCCATAAAAAGATAGATTGGTCTTAAACCGACTTACCAAAGTTATATAAAAACAATTTATATTTAAACAACTCAAGTACAAAATTTAAATTAAAGACAGTTTAAAATAGAACCATTTTTTTTTTTTTTGGTTAGTACTGGAATGTTTTATCAATTTGTGGTAGGATAGTTTTTTAAATATACATATATAAATGTTTATGATAGCATATTAGTCTCAAATTTCGAACTTATGGCTGTTATGGAAAAAATTACTATATTTCTTTATCTACAAATAGAAAGATTATCAAATAATTAATGCCATTAAAAATATTAATATGGTTAATGCTAACAAATGTGTAGACATGTTCTGGATTTTAGTTTTATATTAATAAAAGTAATTTATTTTATTTATAAATAGCAAATAAATAAATATTCTAATAAATAATCGAATAACTTTTAATATTATATCTATTATTAATTTTTAACGTGAAGGTAAATGATACAATTGATCGTTATCGGTAGTTTTTCAACCTCTTAACATTATTTATTCACTATATCAAGATTTCCAACTATAACACAAACATTAGTGAACTTTTTGTGTTATATATATATGTGATAACACATACCAATTATTAAGAATACATATTTATATTCACGCAACATTTTAATGTGCATTATTTAAAATCTAATAAGCTATTCAGAAACTTTATATAAAGTTAATAAGCGACACAATAAGAAAGTATCTGGTGTAATTAAAACAAAAACAGCTTGAGGTGCAGTAATAGAATATTTGTCTATCATGTTCATGACTTAGGGTTTAAATCCAGGCTTTATAAAACTTGAAAATATTTTAGATTATATTCTTAGGATTTTTTAGGTAACAAGCCTATCATTCAATCAATCAATAGTATTCTATCCAATAGACAGGTCCAGAGAGTAGTCACAACATCAATTCATCCATTCTTCCATTCCATTCTTTTCCTTGCCCATTTCTTCAATTTCACATAAGTCTTCTCATCTCTTATATCATCCAATAATGTCAATCTCTTCCATTCTTTCTTTTTATTTCCACTCACCATTCCCTCCAAAACATCTTTCATTAAACTATAGCCTCTTTTCAATATATGTCTAATCCAGTTTCTCTTTCTCTCTCTGATATTCTCAATCAATCTTTTTTCCTTGTTTACTCTTTTCAAAACTTCTTCGTTATTTTACTCATCCAACTGATTTTTTCCATTTTTCTCCATGTCCACATCTCAAAGACTTCCAAACCTATAACTAATCTATTTAACCTGCCAATATTAGCCAGAAAATGAATATCTAGTAATTACCAACTAGAGATTGAGAGTTCTGATTGAGTATTTATAATCTGATTGTAAAAATATAAAATATAATTGCAATATGATTCAATTCCCCTCCCCCCACTATAGATGTTGAGCTCAATGTTAGTTTTACATAATATAAAATAAAATAAAACACAACTAACATTTTCTAATTAAAATATAACTTGTTTATATATGCACTTAATAGTTACTTCATAACATATAAATCTAGCAAGATGTAGAATAAGTCAAAATGAATCTAAAGATTTCATACTATGAGATAGCTCACAACTGTCTTGGTTGCATGGCACAAGTAAAATCATCACCACATAAAAACAGTTTGACAATTCCTCCTACCTACGTAAAACAGAACTCTGGTCACACTGTTTGGTGTCACCATCCAATACTTTGTGATCAAATTAAGTTTAGATAATTTGCTAAATAATATTACTTGAATGGTTCATTACTTGAGAAGTCACTTTATGGGACAGCATTGACTTTCAGTTTAGGAATCTTTACTCCTCGAGTCTCTTAATCTATCACTACATTATATCGTGCATTGTGTATAATTTATGGTTGAGTAAAGACAAAAGTCAACTAAATTTTCTTATATATATATATGCACATAAATTAACTAAATTCTAAACAAAGTTTAAACTATAACAATCAATTTAGTCATATGCAATAAATTCTTGGTGTCTTTGATATATTAAAATATCAAGCCGATCCTTTCTTTTAGTTCAATTGTTTTGTGGCTTGTAGTACCATTCTTCAGCTGACTGTATGTATTTCAGTGTGATACAAAAAGATCCTGCACTTAAATACTAAACCCAAAACTTATTAATAATTATGAAGAGCCTATTTAAATATTAATTTAAATATTATGGTGAATAAGCTAGAGTTGAAAACAAGTACAAAATAAATAATTTGCACATTGCTAAAATCGGTTATAACATAAATTCATTAAGGATTAGTTAAAGTTTGGTAAAAAATGGTTGATTTATTTAATGGTATGCACATTTGATTTGTATAGTTTAATATTAATTAATGTTTCCTGTAATAATTTTGTACCCTTGTTTTCAAATTTGTCTTTGGGTAATTGTCCATAATGTGGTGATTAGCTTGTGCTTTAATATCAAATAGATATTATGTTTACTATTTACAATGAAAGGTCTTTGTGCATTATATTAGGATACCATCAGCGGCTTGATAATTATCAAAAGAATACTGTTATAATCCATAAAACATGTCAAAGTTGTAAAGGCAGTAAGTTTGACAGATCAATTAAACTATAATAATTCCCTATTTGTATATACTGAAAAATAATAAATATATGTGTAAGAGAATGTGATCTGGAGCAACTGATGAGTGGTGGTTCTGCACAAAATGTGATCTTGGGGATCATCTTTGGTCATATGTTTATGGTTACAGTAAAAAAATATTATTCATTATGGATAATTTCAAGTCTAATGAACTATTAATAAAAATTACTAATACAAAACATTATCTTTAAAAGTTGTTTGACTGATTATTTTAAATGTCAAAATAATTGTTATTTGTGTATTAAGATGTAAGTAATCTACGTTATTACTAATTAATCAATATAAATCTTGCTCTGTATAGTTCAGCGCAAGGGTAAAGTCTCAGACCCAGGAGTCTATGTTCCTCAGATTACTTCCGGTTCTGGCACTTCCGGCGTTGAAATTTGTTATAAACTTCTGAGCAATAAAGCTGTTCCGTTATTTTTTAATATAGGCATTCCTTGGTTTATGCTTATGTGTGTATATATTGCTGTAATTTTAATTTATTAAAATATATTTGTATAAAACTGTTACTTATAAAATAAATTAATATAAATAATGGTTTAAAAACTCATTATTTACAATAAATCACATTAATACATTGTACAGGCTTAAACCTGCATTTATATATGTAATATATGCGGGATTCGAACTCAGACTTTCACACGACGCACTACTCTCAATGCCATCTCATATTGCTGACCCACCTGATCACACACATATTGAAAAGATAAATAATCACCAAGATTACTGCAACTAAAAGAGAAAAAAAAATCAAATTTAAAACAGTGCCAAATTTCTCTCTGGTTGATGAAACTTGATGTAAGAAGAATACTTTTGTATAAAGTTGATCGCACTTTGTAACTTTCTAATAAAGAATAAATGTCATTTATTTAATTGTAAAATATATTGTAGTTGAATTATCGTACTGTATTACATTATGATTTTTAGCTGTAATGTTCCAAGAATAATTACTTTTATTATAATATATTTGACAATCATAATTACAAATCTGAGTTAGGAAATTAATTACTGCATTAAATAATTCTAAGATCTATTTCTGTTTAATGATTGCGTTGAATCATCTTGAAGCTTGATTTGAAATCCATTAAATAACTGCCTTTCGCATGATTTGAATTAATAATAACTCGCTCTTTTTAAAATTACTCAATTAATAAATAATAGAACTTCTGTATCGTTCTGGAATATTGTGTATGTGAAGATAAATATTAATAATATATTTCATTAAAGTATAAACAACTTTTAAATAGCCCACTGCAGGAAGGGGGGGGGGGAAATAAGGCATTACTTAACTATCTTATTAACTGTTGATAGTAAAACTTTGTCTTTCCATATCTGTTTTACATCCTATCTAAGAATAAGTTAGATGGCCATTTATTGGCTAATATTAGATATTTAGCCGGTTGGGCTATGGCGCAACTACCTGGGGGGGGGGGGGTAGTCTGATTGAAACCTACAAATTTTTTTATTTTATTAAGCCTGAATTTGAATCCTACATTATGGGCATGTGTTATCGTTATACCACAACATTCTTTTATTTAAATATTACTATTAGTTATGTATGTGTTTCCCATAGAAAATAGGATATTAAGACGTTATAATGCGTGTGTAACCATTATCAAGTCTCTAAAAAATACTTTAATTTTTACATAGTGATAAAACTTGTAGATCACGGGCCTGTATGCTTTATATTGTGAAGCATTCTTATACTGCAGCCCTTGTAATTTTTTCAAATACTATAAGATGCCAAATTAGATATGGTAATCTTAAAAAATAAACTTCATCAGGGCTTAAAAAAGATGCCTGTATAATAAACAAGATGCATTTTCTTCTTTTTCTTTGCTAGCACCATAACTTACAAGCATGAGGAATCAGTGTTTTATGACATAGTTCTGCAATTTAATTCTTATTCCAGATGATACTAAAGTAGAACCAATATAAAATGTTCTTGTCTATGCTGATAAGCTGAAAGAACTAAATAGAAAAATAAACAAATGTTTTATTGCTCGGAAGTTCATAAGAAATCGGAATGGCAGAAGTGTCACAACTAGTTGCAGTTACAATCTATGGATCTTGAGCTCCACATTTTGCAATTCTATAAGTGGGTTAGGTTAAATCATAAGAGACAAAACAATCAAAGAAGTGACAGAGCTGGGTCTTAATCCATGGATCTTAAGGCCACTCTATCACTGCTCCAAAATATGCGATGCAAAGGAATCATGTGATATCAGGTTAGCAACTAAAAGTAAACTGTGGAATGGATTGCTGTCATAAATTCCTTAGAATTGCATATTATTTAATCTCATTTCAAAAAAACTACAAAACAGAAAACTGGATAATAAATGATACAGACTAAGAACTGTTTTGACATGTTTCAATAAGAATAATATTAGTAAATTTTTAAAATATTATAACCAAAAAAGGTGAGGTAACAGATGAATCAATCAAATAAATGTTCTTTTAAAGTCCAAATGGCTGAAGCAAAATTAACGTCAACGCTCTGAAGATGATTCATACTCAGAAAAGTTAAGCAGAATAGAATGGACAGGAACAAACTACATGGACTTTGTCATTTCATTAAAAATCATGAAGCTGAAAAATCTAAAGGAGACATTAAGAAAAACTTTATTATTATGATTAATAATAATTAAAGTAAATACATGAAAATATTTTAAGGTTCAAGTTGTAGGAATTGATGGATATAAGATTATTCTTAAAGTGTATTAGTATAATTATAATATTATTTATTAAATTCAAATTCAGTAAAAATAACAAGAAAAAATAAAAAGTAAAATATTTGAATGAGAGAATAAACAGATAGCATTGGCATCATTAAGAGAATTGAGACCCTGAAATATGACTGGGGTGAGCATATTGTTATAAGAATTGAAAATAAATGGGCAGTTTGAATTCTTAAACTGAATCCCAAGAGACTGCAAAAGATCTAAAAAGTGACTATATATGATATTGATGAATGAAATATTGAAACTTCTTGGTGTAATGTAGAGAAAAGAAACTAAGAATCAAAGATGATAACAATCAACCCTTAAGCCATCAACAATCTCTGCAGTCAAGACAATCTCTTTTAACAATAAAAGTATTAAAAGAGGTTGCCTTGACTACACATTGAGATTGTTGATAGCTTAAAGGTTGATTGTTATTATTGGCATTTATAAACCTATTAATTTTTGGCTTGGAAGTGAACCCGCGAACCCAGGACAACTGCTTTTAAGACAGCTGTGCTAACCATTGTGTTAGAAACTGGATTAAACTTGAAAAGACCTTTATCTTTCAGTGGATTAATAATGATTGAAAATGTTAATGATTGAATATGAAACTAAAACTTTCCACATCTTACAATACTGTATTTAATATCGCAATATGTAATTTTAAACACAATATAACTTTAATCATGTGATACAACAACTTTTACATTTAAAAATAAAATATATCCCATGGTGATATATATGTAGCAGTATATATAATGAGTGACTGTGTCTGATAATCTGATGCTTTTTTTGGAGAAGTGCATGCTCTGTGACAACCTAAATTAATTTTTAATGATATTATAGCCATTGGTAAGTTATATCCTGATTATTTACTGTGGTTATTCTTAAGATGCATTAGTATATATATCAAAAAATACAATATCCTGGATCTATACCTTGATGATCCAATGCTTTAATCACTAAAGAAATGTTTATAGAATCAAATGCCTTTTCATAACTTACAAATCCAAAGCATAATGGTAACTCATATTCATTTGTCATTTCTATAACTTCTCTCAATACCTGGATATGATATACTGTACTAAAATCACTTTTAAATCCAGCTTGTTCTCTTAGTTGGTGAAAATTCAATGTTCTCTGTAGACGAGTTGTAATTATCTTGGTAAAAATTTTGTATAAAATGGATAAAAGACTGATAGGTCTGTAGTTTCTAATATCTTCTTTATCATCTTTTTTAAATATTAATATTAATACTGCATTTTTCCAATCACCTGGTACATCTTTATTATTTAGACATTTGGTATATAACATTGCTAAAAAAAATTCTATTTTTTCATCTGCTTCTTTTAATATATCAATTATAATTCCATCATTATATGAAGCCTTTCCTTTCTTCATAAATTTAATTGCATGTCTTACTTCTTCATTTAAAATTCTGGGCAATTCAGAAGATATAATAGGTATAGGAGGTACTTGTTCTTTATTATTATATAATTTTTGATAGAAATCTTCTACCCATTTCATGATGTCATCCCTCTTTTTAGTAATACTTCCATCTTTTTTTCTTATTGCAGATATAAATTTCCTATCAATACCAAAATGTTGTTTTACATTCTTGAGATTTTTATTCTCTTCTACAGCTTTCCTTGATAGTTCACAGTTATACTTTCTTATTATCATTTTTAATTCTTTTCTGCACCATTTTACAAAATTCAAGGTATTCAATCCTTTTTAATGCATCATTTTGTATATCTTCATATTCCTTCTTTTCTTCATAAATTCTCTAGTCTCAGTAAAAATTTTATTAGTCAATTGCTGTTTTTTTTCCTATCAGCTATCTTTGTTGCAGTTATTAATTTCATTCAATGTTCAAAATCTATTAATACTTGAAACTGATTTGTAAGTTCTAATTTAAATTCATTAGAATGTTTCTCAAGATTAGGAATATTAACAGTAAATATTGTTTTTCTTAATAATTTTTGTCTCTCTAGTTTTGCATTAACATGTATCTTACATCTTACTAATCGATGTTACTTCCTGTGTTAAATTTATTAAGAACATTACAATCTTGAAATATGTATTTTCTTTAGTCAAAATATAATCCAATTCTACTGTACCTTCATTTGGAGACAATTCCATGTCCATTTCCTTTTAAAAATTTTCTCAAAAAAATAAATCATAATATAAAATTTTTCTTTTTCTGTAAACTCCACAAATTACCTACAGCACTTTCATCTTTCATTTACTTACTAATTCAAGCATTAAAGTCTCCCATAACAATTTTAAAATGTTTATTCTGATCAAAAGTCTTTTGTACATCCATATAAATATCTTCTATTACTTCATCACTATGAGAACTTGTTGTGGCATAAACCTGAATTATCTGCATTTGATATCTGCTATTAAGTTGCATAACTAATCTTGCCTCTCTGTCCGATACACCATCAATCTCTACAATGTTTTCTTCCACTTTTTATTTATAATGAATCCTATCCCACTTCTATTTCCAATATTTCTGCCTTTATAGTAGAGTATGTCCACTTTTTAAATCAATTGTCTCTTCATCTTTTCTTCTAATTTCACAAAGTTCAATAATGTCCCATTTAATATAAGGCAGTTCTCCATCTAATTCTTGCAATCTTCTTTTATTTGAAAGTGATTTGCAATTGTAAGTACCTAAATAAAATGTTGTCATCTAATGGCAGCCTGAGTTCACAATCAAGGGATTCTTAGCACCCTCTGCCTTCGTCCACCAACTGTTGCCTTGGTTGGTGACTTTACAGCCTCCTGGGAATAAGGGCCATGATTTATTTTTGTCTGTCATGATTGTACATATTTATTGGAAAAATATTTATCATTTACACATAAATTTATTCTGCCTTATCAGGCAACTGAAAAGAAAGACCATGGTGTTTCTTGATCTTAAACTCAGCAACAATTAGATTACATATTGTTACTAGGAAAGTCAACATTGAGAAGGGTGTAAGACAGGGTGATTCCATATCTCCAAAACGTTTTACAGCAGTGCTGCAAGAAATATTTTTTGATTAAAATGTGAATCTAAAGGAGTGAAAATAAATGGAGAGTAATTTAAGTCATTTAGATTTTTCAGATGATGTAGTTGTTTTTTGCAATGTTGCAGAAGTTATTAGATAAAAGTAGGAAAGTAGGATTAAAGATAAATGTTAAAAAGACTAAAGTAATGTTTAATGGATTTTCTCAAAATATGAAAATAAAAATACCTTGGGCAGATTATTAATACAGATGAAAACATAATGGATGAAATTAATCATAGAATTAAACTTGTTTGGGGTGCTTTTGGTAGAAATAACTTGATACTAAAAGGAAATATGCCTATATATTTGAAAAGGAAGGTTTTTAATAAATGTGTTTTACTAGTTCTTACCTCTATGCTAGAGAAAATCTCTAGTTTAACAAATGATTGGTAATAATCATTACGTGTTTATCAAAAAGTTGATAATGTAAAAGTTGGGAGTTGAGTAAATTGATGCTTGAAAATAAAAATGAGACAATTTGCTCTACATAAATAATCTTCATGTAATAAAAATATATATGAGAGATGATGACCTGACCCAACTGATGAGTGCTGGTTCAGCATGAAATGCATCTTGGGGATTATTTGTCTTTTATTCTATCTTTATTTATATGAAATTACTTAAGAAATAAAAAAGAATGGAGAAATATGCAAGTTGTCTATTTATGTATCTGAGACTTGGGCACTTAATAGAAAAGCAATACAGATACTTCAGACCATTCAAAGAAGTATGGAGAGATGCATGTTAAGAGTAACAAGAAGAGATAGGAAACACAATATATGGGTAAGAAAAAAAACAGGTGTTACTCACCTTATTGAAAAAATTAAAAGACTGAAGTCAAGTTGGGCTGGACATATTTCTAGAAGAGATGATAATAGATGGACAGTTGAAATCTTAAACTGGATTCCAAGAGATTGTAAAAGACCCAGAAAGAGACCACATGTGAGATGGATGGATGAAATAAGAAAGTGTGCAGGGGTGATGTGGAGAAGAGAAGCTAAAGATCGGAGAAGATGGATTGAACTTGGAGAGACAGACCTTCATCCTGCAGTGGATTGATAATGGTTGGTGATAATGATGATCAGAAAATACAGTAATTAAACATTTTAAAAAGAACAAAAAATATAAATGTCACTCAGGAGCTCTTTCGACTATCCTCATAGTCTTTGTCAACTAATACTTTCAATGGTCAACTTTCCCATAATTCCATGATCTTAATGTTTGCTACCTGCCTATTGATTAAGTCTTGCTTGTAATTATATATTAACATGGCTTCCTTGATCTTTCTTTTGTTATTATTTTTTTCAGTTTGCAATATTTTTACCTTATTATAATTAAAATCAAAACTATATATACATGATTTATTATGGTCATTAAAAACGGAAGCTGATAAATTATCATTATCTTTAAAATTTTGCAAATTGAAAGAAATAATAATAAAAGAAAAATCAAGGAAGCTATGTTAACATATAAATACAAGCAAGACTTAATCAATATGCAGGCAGCAAACGTTAAGATCATAGAATTATGGAGAAATTGACCTTTCAAAGTATTAGTTGACAAAGACTACCCAGATAGTGGAAAGTGCTCCTAAGTGACGTTTATATTTTTTGTTCTTTTTAAAATTTTTAATTACTGTATTTTCTAATATTTATTTATAAGTTTACGTTATATTATTTTGAAGAAATACAGACATCAATATTTGTAATAATATATATATATATCACTAAATATTAGTAAAAAAAAAATAAAATAAAGAAAGAATATAAACCCACTTCTGTTTCTTACCTACATTTATTCGATTGCAAACTAAAATTTTTAGGTACATTTAAAACAAAACAAAAAAAAAATATTACACATGGACAAAGAGAAATGAAGTTTAATTTAAAAACACCAATATATTAATATTTAACTGAGATGTAAATCTTACATTTGGGCTTGAAATGATATGGTAATCTCTATCCTAACATATGATTAGTAGTAATAATTATTAATTTATTTATCTGAACTGGATAGTGTCAAAGTTGTCAGCATAAAAGGTTTGACATTTGTAAATCAAATTGTTATAATTAAAATGTTTAATAATCTTTTATAAATATCTTATCAAAAATAATTAATGTGTATTAAATTGTGCTTCCTTTTAATGGTCATATAACAAATTATGATTAAAATAATGTGAAGGCAAAGAATAAAAAAAATTAGTTCTAACGATTTATTATGACTTTTAGACATGTAACAATTAAATTTAATTACCTTCATTGTAATTGAATGCTTATTTTGTAAAACGATTGTTTCTATTGTGTGAATTTATTCATCTATGATGGATAAATAATGGATCAGAGGCATTAAACCTTGAAAATCATAGCACAATTTGTGTGTTATGTACTTGTTTATTAATATTGCTACATTTGTTTATATTTTAAAGGAATAAATGTAATATTGTTCTAATAATGATTTTTTAAAAAGAGTTTATATATTTTTCTACTAACAAATCAATTGGAAAATAACATATTAAATATGATCTTTAAATTAATTAGTCCTAAATGAGTTTTCCATTCTTTTACAATCTACCATTAGATTATATTCTGATTGGTTTAATAAATTTAAAAAATGTTAATGACGTCATTGCTTGGGAGTTCATAAGAAATTCGACCGCCAGAATAGATCCAAATCTAACACTCTACCAATTAGACCAAACTGAACAGGATATTGGTTTAATAATAATTACATACAAATTTTTTTAAAAAAAGTTTAAGCTACAATTCGTAATTTATTTATTTTTCCTCTCATGGGGGAAAAAATTACTAATTTCATGGGGGGAAAAATTACTAATTCCAATTTAAAACTTTTCCCTATTTTTTTTTTTTACTTTCTCTTAATTGTAATATTTAATCGAATGTTAATATGGATTTACGTGTATACCGCATATTTATTAAATTTTTTTTTAACGTATAATATTATTTTTTTCCTAAAACCTCTATTTTTTATAATAGCTTTTATTTTTTTATACAAAGAATTATCTACATTATAAAAGAACTACTCGTATTTTTAAAGTGATTAAAGAATGAACTATCAAAAACATTGCCAACTATATTTCATTAAAGAATTCTATCTCGGCGGCAAATTCATTGTAGATTGACAAGTAAATATTCATAAATTAATTGTTTTCTAAATTACATGAATCATAAAAAAATTATCTCCATATTTTTTTTTTAATGTTTAAATAATTATTAGGAATATCTATCTACCTTCAAAAAAAAAGTTTAAGGTTAGAATTTTTTTATACTTAATTCAAATTTAAAATAAAGTTTTAGAACTAATGTTGCAATAAAAAATACGTAAATAACTTTTAAAAATAACTGTCTATCAAATTTTAAAATATAGTTTTAAAATATTTTATATGATTACATTATAAACATATAATAATAATTTTTTAATTTAATTTTCATTTTAATTATCAAACTAAAAAATATAAATATGCAAATAGAGAATTTATTTAATAGTTTATATACATGAAACCAAATTTTTATTTATTTACTCTCAAAAGAAAAAATATTTTTTTTGCTTCCCTTTGGATGTATTTTATAATTATAAGTTTATTTAAACGCACATTGATTACATACGTAATATTTACTATGGCTGTAACCTCAAGAATGTGCGCGTAAAAATGCGATAGTATGGACCTCTACAGGTCTTAACCACAAGCTTACATTTTGGAAGAAAAGAGGGGAATTTCTTCCAAAACGTAAGCTTGTGGTTAAGACCTGTAGAGATCCCTACTATCGCATTTTTACGCACACACTCTTGATGTATTTTATAGTAAAATAAGCTCTTATTTTATATTAATACATTACAAGTATAAATTATCAGATTATTTTAGTTTGATATTCCACTGAGTGAGAGAATAATGAATTCACTCAAAATTTGAATTTGCTTTTAAATACTGACTTCAAACCTATTAGTAACAAATATAATATGCACATGAAATAAAAATAATAAAATGAACTAGGCATTAAAAATTATGCATTACAATAGAGAACTGAATATCTTATTATGAAACAATTCAAACTTTTCTTATAGTTGAACCAGCTATAGTTGATGGAGGAAAGTATCTGTATTATTCATTCATTCATTGATAAATGAATCAAAATATTTATTTATAAATAAATAAATGTAATATTTTTGGTGTGTGTGTTGTTAAGATATACACAACCACAATCAAATTTATACTTGAGCTGTTTCCATTAATATGGTAGAAAATTTACATTTTAATCACATTTCACTTCTTTGAAATAAATCATTTGTTTATTGGCTTGTGAAGTTTAATATAGTGGTAATGAAACACATTTAAGAATTGAGTCTTTCGAATGAAGCATCTATCACTTCTGTGCTCAGATGTCACATGATCTTCAAGCAATTAACCATTCAAATTCTCTGCATAATTCAATACCGTAAATAAAATAATGCACTTAAAAGTTAAAGTCTTTAGATTGGAACTCAATTCTATCTCTTTTGCTGCTTAAATGTCATGTGACTTCTAAAACAAGCAAGTCATTTAATTATTTTCTATTCATTTATTTAATCATAAACAAATAATATACTTCATTTATAAATAAATAATATCTGATGGGTGTTTTAATTCATTCAAAATTTTGTTTCCAAGTGGCTCTTATAATAGTGTGCAATTTATTTTTTATTCAATTTTTCAGATAATGCTTTCAGTTTGTTTTAGAAACAAATACAGTTATTAAGTAAAATTAAAAACATTAGTTTGAAAATTGCTTATGAATACAGTTATCAGTTAAATTGTGTATTATAGAATGAATTTTTCAAACCAGAACAAAGCAAAAATTCTTATATATCCACTGATTCACCATCCACTGTTTTACTTACAACTAGATCTCCATAAAAATGGTAGCGGTATTAAAATAAACGTATATTAAACATATTTAAGTGATCAAACAAATGCTAAAATGCAAAAAATTATTGCTGAACTTTATATCAAACTATAGGCGATACAAAAAACATCTTCATTAATGTAAAATCAGCATTTATTAGCTGAAAGATAGAAAATATGTCAAGCGTTGGTGGTCGAGAGGTCAGCACAGCTGCCTTACAAGCAGTTGTCCTGGGTTAGCGGGTTTGCTTCTCAGCTGATACTATGACACATGAAAAAAAAAAGATAGAAAATATTGATAAACAGGATTTCATAACTGAATCAAATAATTAAATTTTTATATCTAGGTTGAATGAAATGATTGTTTAAAAAAATTATTTTAGATTTAATTTAAGATTATAAATATTACTTCATTGAATTTTGAACATTTATCATGCTTAAAATGTTTACTTAAATAAATATATTTTCAATTTGATTATTTTTAAAATAGTCACAACTTATATATATACTGTACATAGAAAAACCTTTTGCTGAATTTAAAGTTTATATCAGGATTAGAAATGATATGATAATCTCTAATCTAATAAATGATTTGTAATAATCATTAATATGTTTATCTGAGATAGATGGTATCAAAGTTGTATATGCAGAAAATTTGGCCTTTATAAATCAAATCGTAATAAATCCATCTGCTAGATAAAACTCTCCAGGTTTCAAATAAGTTTGAGATTTTTTTTCTTTAAGTAGTTAACTCTTAATTAACTTGCATAACCATTTACTATTAATCAGTAAATACCATATTATTTTGTTTTTAACTAAAGAGCAAATGAAAAAACTGTTCAAACCTAATCCATTAGAAATTTTAAAGCAGTTAATAATATTTTCTTCATTATTTCCCTATACATGATTAAGTGGGGTTGTTAAAAAGTTCATTGTTTTGCATTAATTTATTAAAGCTATTTTAACTATTACTTAAATACAAATACTGAAAGATTCATCTAATATTAATTGTTGAATATTTTTAGAATAATTCAAACTTTATTTAAACTTTTCAAATACAGTCAATTGTTAGTAATAGCACACCCATTAATACATAACACAAGATTTTGAGTTCTATTATTCTCCTCTTTTTTCCGGATATTGCTGACTGCCAGTAACAGTACTAGCAAAGAAAATGAACTGTTATCTTTAGATTTGTAACAATTGAATTTTTTTTTATATATGTCATAGCATCGGCCGGGAGGCGAACCCGCAACAACCGTCTGCAACCAACTGCTTGCTTGCAAGGCGGCTGCGCTGATCTCTCGGCTATCGACGCTTGAGTCCCATGTTTGATTCCTTGCTAATACTATAACTGGTCAAGTCAGCAACATCTAAAGAAGAGAAGAGATAATTCCAATTGAAACGTTGTGCTATATACTAATCTATGCGCTATTATTAACAGTTGAATGTATTAGAAAACTTTAAATAAAATTTGAATTTTTCTAAAAAATAATCAATCAATGGAAATATTCCAGCACATATGACAACTCCAATACCGTCATTGCAAACTTTCAGACAATTACAGATTCATAGGTCGATCACGTTATCACAATATTCTGAGTTGTCAGACCAATGACAAAAGTGGATGTTAAAAAAAACTAGAAGTTTTTAAATACCAACTGATAAAACTAGGCATGTAAGGAGAGGGGGGGGCACTTCACAATTGATGGATTTGTTCTTGTGTTGTGCATTGCATACTGACTTTAGATGCTTAAACATTTTTTGACTGTCCAATAAATAATCATATGATAAATATGTATATAATTTTCAAATTATCAGTAGTTTTTTTTTTCACGAATTTTTAACTACTTATTTACAAACATTTTTATATTGAAACATTTCTAAAAAATTAGCGGATTTTTGATTTTCCATAAGATGGGTAGATGCAGGGCCGGTGCTGGGTACTAGGCGCCCGCATGCAAATTTGATTTTGGCGCCCCTGTCAATATGTATGTTTACTAAGGTGACCCGACCGTGTCCCGTGGCGTTTTAAAAAAGTCATGATTTTTAGAAAGAATGCACGATGTAATGCTATTTTTGATATCAAAAATAGCATAAAATTGATTGTTAAATTATATATTATTTCATACAAACGGTTTGTATGAAATAATATATAATTTAACATGGCAAATTTAGATGTTAGAAAAATTTGCAGAAATTTTAAAAATAATGTGTTTGTTAAAAATAGACAGAGTGATTCAAATATATATATATAATAAATTAAAAAAAAATAATGTTTGAGATTAAAATATTTAAATGTTTAAAATAATTTTCGAAAAACATTTACATATTTTAATCTCAAATATTTTTTTTTTTTAAAATTTCATATTTATTATTTGCGTCACTGTCTGTTTTTAACAAACCCATTATTTTTAAAATTTTTGCTAATTTTTCTAACCTCTAAATTTATGCAAATATTAGCAAATTTAATAATAAATTTACAATTTATAAATGAAATAATTTTAAAAAAAGATAATATTACAAACATACATATTTAATTTATTATTATTAATGTACGCTATATCTATATAAACGCTCCATATAAACCAAATTTTTAATCAGCCCCCCCCGGTCAATGGTGTCCCGTTTTACCAATGTTAAAATCTGGTCACTTTAATGTATACCACCTACATGTTATAAATATTAGTGTACAAAATCTTTCTAAGGGAAACAAACAAGGCAATGTAAATAAATAATTTTTAATATTAAAAAAAAAAGAAAATACAGTTAAAAAAAGTAAATGCATTACAAAACATGTTATAATTATAATAATTTTATACTCCTTGACTTCATATTAATAAACCTTGATATGATTGTATTTATTTCCAGTTCTGCACAAATATCATTTTCAATAGCAATTAATGCCAAATTAACAAGCCGTTTTTGTGACATAGTTGTTCTCAAGTAAGTTTTAATTAATTTTAACTTAGAAAAAGAGCATTCACCGCTTGCAACACTAACAGGTAATGTTAATAATATTCTTAAAGCTATTGATAAGTTTGGCATAGATAAATTATTAGAAACTATAAAATTAATTGTTTCGAAAGGGTTTTGAGAATTTAAAAAATCCTTTTGAAAAATATCTCGAAAAGCACATAATTTGTCGAATAAATCTGTAGCATTAATATCTTTACTGTTATCAAATTTCAAAATATTTTCTAAATCTTTGCATTTTGCTTGTAACTCGCTCTTATTAATTTCTGATATTTTATATAGAAAATTGAAATTATTATAACATGCTTCGAGGAGTTCAAAGCGTTCTGTTAAAGAATTAATTGCTACATCTAAAAGTGTAAAAAACATGTTTATTTTAAATTTTTCTTCAGGTATTTGAGGTGTTTCGTCCTGATGCTCGTAATCAAATTGACGAAGTTTTTTTCCGTTGTCGAACTTCTTTGGCAGTTTTAAATTCTTTCTCTCCATCAACCTCTTCGCTAAGTTCATCTGCAATTTTGAGAATGTTTTTGAAATTTGAATCTGATCGATATTCTCGTAAAAATTTATTTAGATTTGCGATCGATTCTAAAGCAAGTGAAGCATTCATATTTACATTTTGGAGCATTTTACTGACAGGATTTATTCTATTTAATATATCATGCCAAATTATTAAAGAACAAATAAATTTGTAATCCTAATCCTTAAGGTTAGTGCAGAGTGATTGAGCTTCATGTTGAATTTCTCTATTAAAAGATTCGTTGTTCATTATTTCATAGAGTGCATCATAAATTTCACCCAACTGATACCGTAGAGGCCGGATTGCATCAATTCTGCTTTCCCATCGTGTTTCTGATGGTTGTTTTAGAGTTAAAGTTTTAATAAATTTTAAAAGGATTGATCACCGTTTATAAGATGATGAAAAAAAATTGTATATTTTTTGAACAATTGCAAAAAAACCAATTGTATCTACATTGACTTTGGCGGCATCGTTTATGATTAAGTTTAAAGAATGAGCAGCACATGGTACGTAAAATGCACAAGGGTTTTTGGTTAAAATCAAATTTTGAAGTCCAGCCTTTTTGCCTTTCATGTTGGCCCCATTATCATACCCTTGACCACGCATGTCTTCAATGGGAATCTTCCATTTTTCCAGTTGTTCAATTATTGTTGTACATAAACCTCGTCCAGTGGAATCTGTTATATCTATGAAACCTAAAAAGTTTTCTCTAATTTTAACCGTTCCATTATTACAAAAAATGAAGCGAATAATTATGGTCATTTGTTCAGTTTTACTTGCATCTGGTGTACAATCTAAAATAATAGAATAATATTTGGATTTCTTTATCGATAATAAAATTGTTTCCCTAATTGCTGTACTTAAAATTTCCAATAATTCATTTTGGCTATCTTTGCTCAAATAATGTACTCTATTGTTTTGATCTAGGGCCCTCTCAACATGATTTTCCATAATGGGATCAAACTTCGCAAATAATTCAATTAATTTTAAAAAATTTCCGTTATTTTTTTCGTATAATTTATCAGATGATCCGCGAAATGCTAAATTTTGACTACCAAGGAATTTGATAATTTCAATCAGCCGTTCCAAAACACTCCTCCAATGTTTCTTTTCCATTTCATATAAATTTTGAGATTGACAATCAATAGTAATTTTGTTTTTTAATCTTTTCTCAAGTTCATTCCAATTCAATAAACTTTTCATGTGAGCCATACTAGTTTCATGTCTGTGTAAAGTTGTACTTAAATTTCTCCAATTATTGTATCCTTCTATGAGGCTAGATTCAGTAGATCCAAAAACTTTGCAACAAAAGCAAAACACAGAGTTCAAAATTTTGGAATAAATAAGCCATTTTCGAAAAACTACTTCTCCGTTTTCCATTTTTCTATTATAATATACATCAGAAAATTTACGGCCATGTACATCATTCGGATATATAATATCTTTCTTTTGAACAGGCCCCATTTCTACTAAAATAACACGTAGTTTGTCATCGATTTTATTCCATTCAGCTGGATCTTCTAAATTTGTACACATTTGATATGATATTGGCACAATGACTTTGTTGTCACTTAACTGTTTCTTACTAAAATCTTGTTCAATATTTTCAACAGTTCCCTGTGATCTAGATGATGTGCACGGTTCTGGTTCTTGTTGAGTATAAGCTATTTCAGAAGCAGTTGATATTTTAAGATATTTATTAAGTGATCCACTTTGTTTTTTAATGTTTGCTATTTTTTCAGCTTGGCATTTACGATTTTGTGCACCGGATAGTTTTTTCTTAGTTTTTGATTCCATATTACTTTTACTCATGAACGCCACTTTAAAATAATTTTCAAATGTAATAAATAAATAAATACGGACTCTAATTTATATATTTACATCATGTATCTTAATACTTAAGATTATATATCGCTAATTTAGATGTCCAACACAAATTACTTCTTGCGCCAAAATACAAAACTCTATACGCGGAGGGGAAGAAGTTGTTTAACTTGTTTACCTAAAAAAGGCAGCTAATAAATTGGAAATATTCAGCCATTGACATTAAAAATGGTCAGGTTTTAAAATAACTCAAGTGTCCAGTTTTTTACGCTTGATTGAACATTTTAGTTTTACCATTGGCAAGATTTTCTTTTGTTATCATATATTTTTCTAATTAACACAGGTGGCCTGCCAGGCCTGATTTGCGATTTCAATAGAAAATTTCCTGGGATTATAATTATTGTTTACAAGTTCTTACTAAGATTTTAAAATTTGCGATAAACATCATAAGCAAACGTATGTAATTAATTTGCAAACCTAATTAGTATGCAGAAAAAATAGACTTTTGACAACGATTAAAATATATAAAATAAAAAGTAAACTGAAAATTATATTAAGTTTACTGGAATTATACCTATAATATATATTACATACACGTTCGAATATTTATATCAAATTATTATTTAAATAAAAAATTAGAAAATGTTTTATTTTGCAATATTATAATCGTTTCTTACGATTTCAAAATTATGTACATGATCTAATATATATATACGCATATACATACATAAGTTCTAATTTATAATACTTTTAGTGTGTGTTTATTTATATATTTGCTAACAGAAAGTTACTTATAGTTTGCTATAAGCAGTACTAAATATATATAAACATTACAATATGAAATTTGTAATATAATAAACTTTATGTTTAGTTTATTGTTCATGATAAATAATAGATTTGATTGTTTTATATTTTTAATATTAGGCAGAGCTTGTGTGCAGGCCTGCTTGTGTGTGTCATTTAATAAGATATAATATGACTTCATATGATTTTCAATAATCTACTCTCAATAATTTTTGTAAATAAACATTTGAGAATAATATTCTTCAAATGTGAGTATTTTTGTTAGTAGAGTTTTAATTTCTCAGGGATGGCGCCTTCTTTTTCAGATGCTAATCTCTCAGTGATGGCGCCTCCTTCTGCCAGCGCCCGCATGCCCGCTTCCGCCGGCCCTGGGTAGATGGGTGAGGGTGTACCTTCTTAAAATAAATTGAAATACATCCTTTTGCAAATTTGAATTTGTTATTAAAAAATAATATTCTAATTATAAATAAAAACATATACTTTGATAGGAAATAATAATAAAATTTATCAGTTAATTTGAAACAGATTGGGTTTTGCAACTATTTTTTGATACATTTCATTCACTGTAGCTTTTAGTTTCTCATTTAACAAGATAAACTAGAAGATGACATAAATTATTTAAAAATTTAGATAAGTGTTTTTAGAAAGGAATTTCTTTCATAAATATTCTGCTGGCAAACCGTCTTTCTGACCTGAGTTATGTCAAGAATGTGGTTATAAGTAGACTGGTGAAAACATATGAATTTTATTTTTTTGTAAAGATAACTGAGGTGTCATTTATATGAACACACATAATAATCCTTTTAAATTTATTCTTGACACATTTTAATGATTAGAAAAGAATTTATATAAATAAAACTTATTGAATATGTATAAATGTATTACCCATTTTCACTAATTCGTTTAAATATTTTAATAATTTATTTATCAAACACATACGAATATAAATGGACTAAGTATATCATTAGAAAAAGTTATTTATTATCAATTAACGGATAACATTTATTTGCATTTTTATTTTCATTATACTTTTCTGGCTTGAAACTGACGACCATTTTGTATGATTCCCAGAGATATGAATAATTTAATCAGACTTAAATGCTTAAAACAGTAATATAAAACAATCTTTAAATAGTTCACTGAATAACAAAAATACATCTTCAACACCATTCATAGATAAACAGTGAAGGATTGTGGTAGTATTCACCAGGATTACACCTTGTCTAGTGGTTTTTGTTCCATCTCCTGCTAAGTACAGCTAGATACTCTTCAAAAATAAAAAATTGAATGTTTAATTATTCAGGAGTTTATAAGAAGTTTGCACACTGAAAGTAACATAGCTGGACCATGTTCATGAACTAGTGACTTTCAGAATCTGCCACTCCACTGTTACATTAAATCATGCATGAAAAATACTAATTCACTGACCAACAATGAATTGTTTATTATGGTGGCTATGAACTGAAAAGGGAGAGAGTTAACACTGTTAAATTTTCAAATTCACTCTAGTCACTTTTGGACTCCATTTTATAAAGATAATAAGTGGGTGAATATGGCACTTCTAATTATGTTTTTTAGTACTGTCTATCCATCTTCTTCCAATCTTTTTCTCTGATGATAATATATATAAATAAATTAAGATCAATATCTGAAAATAGATCAAATATTTGGTAACTCCTTGCAATCTTGTTAAAAACGGGCCTGATTCAGTTTCTAACTGAAAAAAAAAAAAAAAATAGCCAATTCATTTGACTTGGAATCATGTGCACAATAATTGTAACAAATCATCATCTTCTTCAATCGTTATCAAAACAGTGCAGTATAAATTTTCTCTTCAATGTTTAATTCAGTTTTTCAGATTCGTAGATTTATCCACATCACACTAACAAACTTCCTAATCTGCAAGAACTATATCAGCTATAAATAACGATTCTGAACTCCATTTCAATGGGACAAATCCTAAAGTCATATGTACTTACTGAAAAAAAACCTCTTAGGAAAGTCATCTTCACAAACATCTAATGATTAGTAGAAATGATCAGAAATAATAAACCACTTGTATATTTGAATATGATTTAAATAAAAGAAACTATTTGCATTGTTGCTAAAACTGTAAATCAAAAGATTAATGCTAGTCAAGTGTTGTTAGCTGAGAGGTCAGCACAGCAGCCTTGCAAGCAAGCAGTTGGTTGCAGACAGTTGTTGCGGGTTCGCCTCCCTGCTGATGCTATGACATATGAAAAAAAAGATTAATGCTGATAACTTGTTCATACATATGAAAAAAAGTTATGATTAAAGTAAAACAACACTTGCTTATACCAGTTAATAAAATTGATTAACTAAAAACTATTATAAAAATTGTTAACCTAATAAATGATTAGCAATAAGCATGAATGTATTTATCTGAAGTGAATGCTGTTAAAGTTGTGAGTACAGAAAGTTTGACAGTTGTAAATTAAATTGCAATAATCTAATAAGACAGTAGAAATTAATAGATAACAAATATCTTGCCTATCCATATCATTTTTAACATAATATAAGTTTTTTCTGCCGGTTTGATATTATATTTTAAGTGTTAATGATGTGGACTTGTGGATTTTAATGACTCTACTTGGAACACTTTTTAGCAAAAACATTTTATTGTACATATATGCATACACAATCTTACATTTCGACTGTCCTGCAGTCTTCTTCAGAGCTGCTTAGTAAAAGTGGCTCTAAAGAAGACTGCAGGACAGTCAAAATGTAAGATTGTGTATGCATATATGTAAAACAAAGGTTTTTGCTAAAAAGTGTTCAAAGTAGAGTGGATAAATTGCATTTATATAAGATATTACAGTAAGATAAAGGAAGTGGTGAATTTGGATTTTAAAGACATTATAACATTAAAATTGAAATGTGAAAAAAAATTGTGTTAAAATAGTATCAAATAATAGAAAACTGTTGGAGATAATAACCAAGTATTAATATTTCTTTTATTTTGCCTCAGTGCTCAACTTGCTTCCAAAAGATATCTTAGCAGATAATATGCTCAGGATCTTGATTAATTAATTTTGTCGGAGGCAAGCGTTAAAAAATGAACATTTTAAAATTAATGAAATGGCATATTTAAAATAGTCTAATGAATAAAGCAATGAATGAAATATGGAAAAGGAGTATTAAATATAAAACTAAGTACATTTATTAAAATATATATATATTCAATATGTTTCACTTTAGTGGTTATTTCAATTCAGCAGCTGGGGCTGGTGCCTTGCTAGCCTACCTATGGACCAATCCCACACATGATGATGATTGGTTATAAGGTATAGATAATGACCAGTGTCAGTACAGATCATTCTCTTTATTGCTGCTGTCCAGTAATTATATTAATAGTAAGACATCAAGAAAAAAAACAGATAAGTAAAAAGTGCAGATTCTCCTTATAAATGGCCATTAGGGGTGATGAAATGAAACTAATATCAATTTCAGTGCAAATAATATTAGAAAGAACATTCAATCCTTGTTTGAGATATAATTTCTATAAATATATTGGAGCACAAAATTTATTCTAATTTACATTGATACAATTTTGTTGTTGGAAAACATAACATTTATCAACATATATGTGTTCAAATGTATCAGTGTTATGAGATAGTGTGGAGAATGGTGGGTCGTGTGAAAGTCTGTGCTCATATACCCTATATATTAAATAACTAAAGTAATTTAGGCATAATCGGATACATAGAAGTCTTCCTAAAGTTTTTTTTTTAAAAAAACCCTACATTTTTAAAAAAAAATTATCATTTTATTTAGGATTAAAATGTACAAACTTACAAATTCTGAGTTTTACTAAAAAAAAATTATTTGACTTAAACTCATCAAATGAGTTTAAGAGATTAAAAATTTAAATTTATAGTGAATGGATAAAAAGTTCAAAGTTGTTATAATTATTTTTAAAAAATTTTGATTTTGTCTTTTTATTTATATAAAATTATGACTTTGGAAAGTGTTGTTTAAAAAAAAAATGCTGACGTTTAGAAAAATGACTTGATTAGATTAAAGAATATATTTATGCATTATGCAAGTAGATGTATTTGTATATTATACATATATATATAGGGGTCTTTATTCAACAGATTTTGATGTGATCAATTTGGTACTGAGTATCCTATGCTATAATAAATTGCTTTTTTTTCTTCTGACTCATAAAAATGATCACTTCAACATATATCTATATATATCATTAAAACCAGTCAACACTTAGTCAATCCCAATATTAATAACAATCAACAATCTCAAACTGTTGTCAAGGCAACTCATTTTAACAATGTATGCCTAAAGAATCTTTAGCACATCCATTTGGATGTCCATTACCTGGAGTTCGAAACTGGGCAAAACTTGAAATTTTTTCTAATATTTGATGATTTTCTAGCAAGATGATACTTTTTCCAGGTAATCAGCTGATATTCAACTTGGAAAATTGGTATTTAGCTATTTTTAGCTAGAGATCAATAAACCAACAAATATTTGATGAAAATACAATAAAAGAGAATGGATCTCTATGAGCAGTATATCATGGCAGTTCATTAATGTACTGTTTGGGAATCTCATAATTAATATCAGATAAATGATGGGAATGACAAGATATTTTTTTAAATAATTTTATTTGTGTTAATCATTCTAATAAATGGAAATCTCTCAGAATAGTAAAAGTAAGACTAAACTCTCCATACAGCAGTGCTCTCAGATCCAAGGCTCCTCACTGATGAAGGCCACAAGCCAGAAACTGGTCTGGGGATATTGGATGAGTAGGCACTAGATAGGGATTTTATGCACAAGCCTTCTGGCATCCATTTTACTCTGGTTGGCACAGGGTGGCACTACTGTATGGAGTTTTGCCTTGTTTAATAACAATTATGTGTTAGTATAAGAGATAGTGATCATGTGATGTTTAATAGTAAAAGTACTAGAACATTTTATTAATCTTATTAGAGATTAACATAAAGTCATGATAATATTATGGTAAATAGTGAATAGATGCTTAATAAAGATCTGGAAGCTGGTAAAAGCTGACATTATAATAGGTGGAAAAATTAATAGTTAACATGGAGTTGATGACATTATATTAGCATCTAAAGAAGAAAGATATAATTTTGAAAATAAAAAGAGAAATAGCTGAATTACTCCAAGCAATAACAAAAACAAATTGAAGGATAACAAAGTTTTAGATAAATAGTAAAATAATAGATGATTGTCCTTCTGGAGTTTTTTTTACAATAATGGAACCTGAACAAAAAATATTCACCATAGTATTGGGATCTGTAGTACTGCTTTTCATCACATAGGTACTGCCGTGTGAGTTTTCTAAGAACTGGTCTTTTAATGTTGAGGATGGGTTAAGAACTTTGCATGTAAATAAAGAAGAGAGAGTTTTTGAACTTTGAACTTATGCATGTAAATAATGGAGAGTTTTTGAACTTTGACCTTTGCATGCAAATAAAGAAGAGAGACATGTTTTTGAACTTGGTAGTGGAGAAGACTATTTAAATTTTCATGGATTAGAAAAAGAATGCATTAATTAATGAAAAGATTCAATCTTAATGCTCATTAAAAATAAAAATATTAATTTAAAAATTAGAATATTTTGAACATGAGAGAGGATTTTGTCTATGGAAAAAAAAACTGATGCTTTGATAGTAAAAGAGAGAGAAAATACAAATGTTTATATATGACATATAGAATAATAGAAAGCATGGAAATGGACTTGAAAAACTTCTGCATTGTGTGAATGAGAAAAAAAGTGAAGAATCTATGCACATGGGAGAGACATCAGATAACCTTGACTGAATAGAAAGTAATAAAAAAACTGAATACCCAGTGGTTGTAAAAGACCTATAAAGAAACGATATGTGAAATAGATCATAAGTATGAGTATAAGCTACTGGTTGGAGAAATCTTCAACCTACAATAGACTGACAAAGTTAGATTTTTTTTCTAAATGAAAATTCAAATAATGAAAAAAAAAAGCTAAAATATTTAGATGCCACTTATATATGATAATAAAAAAATTAGTATTGAGTTAATTAAAATATCTTTTAACTAAAAATTATATTAAAATTAATTTATTAGTAGTAAGCTACTTCAGTATTATTTTTTATCATTATTCTTTCCATATTTAATCCAATTTCTCTGAATATGCTTAACTTTTCCATATTACTTTAGGACACTTCTTTATTTTATCTATCCATCTCCACGTTTTTTTTAAGTCTTTTAGAATATCTTAGAAAGTAATTTAAGACTTGGATTGGCAACCTATTGTTATCTCTTATACTAACAAGGTTACCTCAGCTTGGTTTCTTCTAATGTGATCTGTTAGATCAAATCACTTTCTAATCAGCTTATTGTAAAATATATTAGCAAATTATAAATCTATGGCTCATCTATATTGTATAGCTAAGTAGAGACGGTTTTTGTGCTTTAATTCATTAATATTAACAAAATATATTCAATAATTAATTTCAAAATATATATATATATATTCAATAATTAAAAATAAAAAACGCTTTTACTAAATACTGATTATTTTAATATTTATATTAAGCATATGTATATATGTAAGCGGAAAGGTATTAGAAATAATCAATCCGAAATGAACAATCGAAATTTAGTAAGCGTTTTCAAAGAATGAAAGAAAGATATGTTCAAATATAGGAATTAGATTAAAACGAATAATATCAAAATAATAAATTCAATTACACTATAATTTTATTTTCATCGTGTATAGTGTTTCATATTTTTTAAATTTAAAACCATTCCAGAATTTTTTTCTAATAAACTTTCATTGTTATTCGAAACTTAGGCAAAAGAAATTTAATACTAAAAATAAATGAAAGCATATTGAATGGCTCAGTATAATTTTAATGTCTACGATGTGCATTAATTATGTATTTACAAATCAAACTTGCATGAAAAATATGTATATCTCTATATAGATTTGTAAAGACTTCATATTGTAGAGAAGTGTATTCGCCTGCCTCTCCAGTAACGTGGGTTCAAATATTGGCTGAGTAAATTATAAAAATGTAAAGTTTACAAATTCTTAATGGCACCTGATTCATATACATCTCAGCTAATCATTCAGTAATGGTTAGTAAATTGGTGTCTAGCTATTTTTAATTAGAAAATAAAAGGGTATAAAACTGCTCAAATACTTATCATCTGGGAATTGGAAAAGTCTTTACTCTGCAGTAAAAAAATTTTTGATCAGCAATGGGTTATTTAAATGTATCTTAACCAATGTGAATGTCTGTCAAATGCTGCAATTAAACACAAGGTGGTGTGTGAGTTCTGCTTAAAACATGTTTGTTAGTGTGAGTTCAATCAAACATAGTATTAGCATTGGTTCGTACATTACTAATTAATTTTCAGCAGTAAACTTTTATCTTAAGAATCTGGCATCCAAATTACTACAAAACATAAATTTGTTATTGTGGGTTATTTCTACTGGCATACCCATGAAGACATGCCCATGCAAGAAAATGTCATAATATTCCATAAAATGTTATGACTTTATTTTACTTTGCGTGTTAAGCATTATTATTAAAACAGTAAAGATGCTAAATCGGTACTTTGAAAATTTCACTCAATAATCATTAAATCCATATCATGTAGAAGATGTTATTGTAGAAAATGAACAATACCAACACAGTAGGAAATGCTCTACATTTGTTCTGATAGTCTTTGTAAATGAGTTGGGCTGAAGATAAACCTTATAGTATTTTTGTAAATCTTTTTGAGACTGTTGAGAATTACAATATGGTTATAACTTTTACTTGGTAATTTACTGTCCTGCACTTTTTTTATATAAAAACATCTAGCTGATGAACACCTGCTACATTAATGTCATGGGAATAAGAGCTGCAACATAATTTGGTTGTTTCACAATACAAGCAGTGAAGATTTCTTACTTGATCATTTTTACAAAAATGAATTCAGTTTCTTACAATGAACTGTTGTTGTAACATTAACACAGGTCAATATGGCCAAAACTCTACCTATTCTCTGACTTGGAAAACTGAATAATGCAAGATATGATAAAAAATTAATATTCCAACAAAATAAAAAAGGAACTGACTCTACATATTGGATTCCTAGAGTTGGAAAAACACTGAAAGAAAACTTTTTCCCATTAATTATGAATACACAGAGGCACAACTCTCCATACAATAGTGCCATTCAGTGCAAACCAGAGTAATCAATAGATGCAGGAAGATTTGTCCATAAAATCCCTATCCAGTGCCTACTCATCCAGTCATAAAGAATGGTGATTGTGTGATGTTTAGTGGTTTAATTATGAATACATATTTTTAAAAAAATGTTAATATTTTATTACTAAAAAATATAATATGAACCCCATGCATACATGTACCTTTGTCCAACTGTTTTTCATTCAATCATTTAGAACCGTTTCAAAATTCACATATTCTATTATCTAACTGATAACATATGATTTTTTTTTAGTATTTCTCTTTCTTTTGTCAAGGCTTTTATTACACTCACCCTTGCTAATTGGAAATCCTGATTAATATTATCTTCTTCATTGTTCCAATGAAAAAAATCTAGATCCTGATTTAGTATGCGCTCACAGCCATTTTGAATTCTAAGGACCATCCAAAACCACCACTAACACTTCCACATCATAAATGACATCGAACAATCCACAAAGAGTCACTTGGATATGTCAGCTGTGGTTTTCTAAAATACAAATGTTATTAAATAATGATGGTACAAAGCACCAGAGTATGCGGGAGGGAGAAGGATGGTTTGGTCTATACGAAGTATCATCCAAAAGATGCAGAACTCTGATCAAATCAAGTTTATAATTTCCAAATACTAAAAGATTATAACATCTAAAATACGAATGTTATTAAATAATGATGGTGCAAATGTCATTTATTGGTTGGATGTGTCATCAGTGTTTTTGGCTGATCTTTAGATTTCAAAATGACAGTGAGCACAAACTAAATTGGTACTAAAATCCTTGTTGTCCTATACTATGATTTATGCAATGTATTTTGAGTTATCTCCCATTATTTTTCATAGGCAGACCAGGACTATATTTTTATTATTATTATTTTATAACTGCAATAAGAATCAGAGGAAGAGGAATCTTTTCCTGAAAAACTAGCCACACTGTTTTCTTATTTATCCATAGATTAATGCTGTTATAGCTGTGTATTCTACTAAGTTTGTGTAATCTCAGGACATATTAATGAAAAAACTAATCGATAAGAAATAAAATGTCTTACTAACCAGTCTTTTTATTAACAATGCAGTATTTCATATACAGCAAAAAAATGTAAAATTCTATTAATGTGAATTTTTGACAATTATTGGATCTTTGAATCATAAATTCTACGTTTTCACGTGTTTTTAAAAGTAAATATCTTTGTCATTCCATCCTACTGTTGTTTGTAGTAAAAAATAATAATAATAAACCAATTATACTATTCTTTCTTTTATCGCAATCAGGCGATAAAATAAATAGATGTCTATAAGCATTTTCATTCATTTAACTTAAAAAAAGAAAAAAAAACATTAAAGCAATCAATTATATCATTTATTTATTATACTTTTGGAAACTTTTAATGTTTGCTGAAGAATTAGTATTTTAAAAATTAAAAATCTTATGGAACATAATGGGTTATGTAAGTAATTGCGGAGAGAACTTGGAACCTACTGAGATAAAAGAAATATTGTTCAAACATTCACATTAATTTCTTTTAACCAACTTTAGAGCATTAAAACTATTCATCATAGAAAACAAATAGTGTCAATGTTTATGTTGTTAAATGAAAGAAAGTTGGAGAGAAAAAAGTACAGAATTTTTTGTGGGATATATATATATAGTGTAAATATATAAACATACCAGTGGCTCGTCAACTACCATTTGAATTTATATATATGACGAAAGAGTAAACACTTGAATCTGGTCACTTTTCTCAGCAGTTTAATGGAATGGTAGAATGACGGATTTAAGAGCTAAATATTTCCGGAGAGAAATACAATCTTTAATTTCTGGTGTTTGAATGTCACATGACTTCCAAAGCAACTAACATTCCATTATTAATATTTACAAGTCTTTTTTAAATTTTTGAAATAGTTATATGTTCATTCTAAATGAGAATTTAGATGAGAAAAAATTATTCGACTAGGGTGCTATGATTACCCACGATTGTTAAAGTCACTCAAAGGTCAGTTTCAGAGATTATTTTTTTCTTAGTAAACAATCTTGAGAGTTCAAATCATGATAAATAGTCTGTATATTTATGCATATATGGAAATAAACATGAAGAAACTTATATTGTTATCCGGCAGTTAATTTGCATATCTTGAGTTTAAATTGCAATAAATTTGGAAATATTTTTAAATTGATGAAGATTTCCAATAAACCTTAAAACTTTTTGGAGAATAACTGTCCATAACAATCAGTTTGCTATCCCATTTTTGATAAATAAATAGACATCCAGAATATTTCAGATAGAAATAAGAAAGGAAATTCATAAAAAATAGCTTAACATCCAATAACTATTTTTTAGCAAATTTTTTTTATTCTTACTACTTTTATGCAATATATGCTTTAGTAATCAATAGATGCAGATAAGTCCTTGTCAAATGCTGACTTGTTGAATATCCCAAAACTCAGTTTTAGCTTATAGCTTTTATCAGTATTAGCACTTTGCATTTTTTAAACAGCGTCATTTAATCATGTGATGTCGTATTGGGTTTTTTTTTTCCCCCAACTAATAGCTGACTAGTCTGGAGAAATTTCTTCTTTCTCTGAATGATATTGTAGACTTTACTCTGGAGTGGGAAAATGTCTTTAATGAATAAGTGGTAAGGTAAGGAATGCCAAATTAATATTAAATTATATACTTATGATTATCTTTATTTTAAAAAATTAGATATGGAAAGAAAAAAACCTTCTGCCTTTTGTAAATAACTTCATTTCTCAGTTTGAAGGCAGTAAAGTAACCTGGTAAGAGAATACTAGGATTAAGTTATAATACTTCATCAAGAGAAACTCTCTATAAAGTAGTGTTAATTTTAGAGCTGCATTTTTAACTTTAATGGGTCCTTGCATCCTTAAAATATCAGATTCTACACATATACAAATATTAATTTGCTATCTTTTTATTATATATATAATTCCCACTATATTTTAATGTTTATAACTATAAGACTGTGAAAATTTTCTAATTAATATATATATATAGAGAGAGAAAGAATAGATAACGAAAATATTTCCATACTGCAGAAATGTTTAATGTCTTTTTCTCTTTTTTATATATAAAGGGTTCTCTATTTTTACTCAAAAAATTAATTTTTAAAGGCAGTAAGATCTAAGTAATCAAGATAATTAACTCTAAAAGTTATCTGTTGAAATAGTACTTAATTTAATAAGGATTTGTCATACCTTTGAGTTAATTACTTCGAAGCTCTCAATATCTTTAAGTATAAGAATAATATTTTAATAAAAATTATGATATGAATTTTCTTTGTTTATCTGATGTTATTTTTTATTTCTGTTACTGTCTGAAAAACAATAATGTTTCAATATTAATTGAAATAAATTCCAACATCACATGATCTCTCATATATCTATCTACTCATTGTGAAAATCTGCTGCCCCTTTTTTATGTTATATGTACGACAGGGATATATATTAAAAAGCATTATGAGTTCCATGAATTCAAAACCTGTAAACGTTTTCGTAATACTTAAAAGACATGTTAAACACATGAACAATAAAATGAAATTTTTATCTTATAAACATGTACTTATGTGTAAATGTATTCCATAATGAAACTAGATATTTGTGGATGAATTAGATTTTAAAAAATATTTATTTGAATTTTATTGTCAACAAAATGATCAGGAGCTTTGTTTAAATTTAAATTTTTAAGTATTTTATCTTTATTGCTTCTTATTAGTAAATTTAAAATCCTCTTTATAAGACAATAGGTATTAAACAGTTTTAATTACGAGAAAAATATTTCTGATTTGTATTTTACGACATAGGCAAAACATAAAAACTTTCCATAAAGCAATTGCGACATTCAGAAAACGTTGCGTTTGTTCAATATTAGTTAATAATAGATTCAGTCCCACTTTAAATTTTTATATATATATAGTCATAATAAAAACAATAATACTAACAAACCATGTTTTCTTTGTTTTCAACATCTCAGAAATCACACTTTTTTCTGAACAAATAAAATTAAAACTCGAGATGGAATATATTTTCTACCATTGAATTTTAAGCTGACATTTTTGTTTTTAAAAGTGTTAAATATTAATCATATCAATTTTTAGTTTGGTTTGCTTTCCAATTGTGTAATAAAACTATATGATCTGCTGTATGTAATCAACATTAATGTAAATTAATCATACATCTGTGTAACCTTGCTTTTTTTTTACAATTATTTTTTTTTCTTTTTTGAGTTTGGTTTTTTTTTTGCAAATAATGTATTCTTCTTATTTGATATAAATTAATGCAATCACACAACTTTTTTTGTTGTTGTTAATAACTTTGCTTTAAAATCTGTTTACATTCATTCAACATATACTTAGTGACTATTGGTTATTTAAGCTTGCAATAGATGGTTTTGAAATGGAGTACAAACAATAGACTGAACTACAGATTATAACAATTAAAAATAATAATTGTGTAACACTTTCTCTCTTGAACATTTTCCCAAGCCATTTCAAAGAATTTTAGTAAACTCAGATAAATGCTTTTATTTAAGTTACAATCCCTGTTTGTTGGTTTGTTAGTAAACACTTGTAAACACTTTTTTTTAAAGTTAGAATAAAATTTTAAAATTGAGCTTTAATAGATTTAAATTCAATATCATTTTTTAAAATTTGGTACAGTTCTTTTAAATCACTATCAAAGTAATATGGCATTATAATGTTTTAGGTATGTGACTTAGTTTTTTAGAACTGGACCATTAAACAAAAAAAAATTGAATATTTTGTTATCAAATTTAAAAGTCATTCTTATAATTTCAATGGTGTTTTAGGAAATATCCACAATTTTCTTATTTTCACTTGAAAACTGGCTTTAAGTTAGAATAATATAAAGTTAGTTTACAATATAACTTTGTTAAGCTTTTTTTAAAAAAAAAATCAAAGAAAAAGAAAAAAATGAAACACTTTTCAACAGAAAAAATGTCTTCATATTTTAAGTTACTTAATAATTTATTATATACATATATAATTATGTACCTAATAAATCAAATTACAAACATTAATTACAAAACAAAATAAAACAACAATATATATATATTAGTCTCATGCAAAATATACAATGTCAATAAAAAAACAAAGAATAGGAAATGAGATATGGATAGAGTCTAATGAATAGATGATAAGAAAAGAATTAAACAGTCTTATGTCATTGTAACTAAACTGTCTATGGGTATATTTAACATTAAAATCTGATTACATCAACTGAATGTTTTTGATAAAATGAGTATTTATAGCTAGTGGAATAATAATAATAATAATAATAAGAATAATAATAATAATAATAATAATAATAATAATAATAAGAAGAATAATAATAATAATAAGAAGAAGAAGAAGAAGAAGAAGAAGAAGAAGAAGAAGAAGAAGAAGAAGAAGAAGAAGAAGAAGAAGAAGAAGAAGAAGAAGAAGAAGAAGAAGAAGAAGAAGAAGAAGAAGAAGAAGAAGAAGAAGAAGAAGAAGAAGAAGAAGAAGAAGAAGAAGAAGAAGAAGAAGAAGAAGAAGAAGAAGAAGAAGAAGAAGAAGAAGAAGAAGAAGAAGAAGAAGAAGAAGAAGAAGAAGAAGAAGAAGAAGAAGAAGAAGAAGAAGAAGAAGTTTTTAATCACAAGTGATCCACTTATGCTTTTTAAACTAATGCTCATGAGTGAATGCACATAAATTTGTAAAAGAGCATGACCGGAGATTACTCATCTTATTTATATTACATACATAGGCTGCATTATATAAATAGATTATTTATTACAATAAAATAATTTATTGAATTCATTACATAATATATCAAAATACAAAATATAAATAACTCTTAACAAGAAGGTGCTTGTCTGAGGAATTATAAATAATAATGATAATGATGTTAATTATGAACAGCAATTTAGTCATACAGAAATACTTGCAAACTGTATTCATATATATATATTATTTGTAATAGTATTTTCTAAATTTTCATCTTTAAATTGAATAAGACAAAAAATCAACATCCATTTTTTATTTATGTATGTACACAATTATGACTTTTGCATAATTTATTTTTAAAAAGTTTTTTTCCAATAATTTACAGCACAATATTAATTAATACACTAATCCCTCATCCTCTCCTCGACCCTCTTATCCACAAATATTTGATTTTAAGCTTTTCCATGAATATTTAAAAATGCTGATAATAATAGACATATTTGACATATAACACCACAATCTAATTTAATTTTTAAAAATCTATCACTTAAACATTAATAAATATAATAATGGAATCATGCAGTTATGAAAAGAGAATATAATAATAAACTGAGAATAATCAGAAATGTAACAGACTGAGTGGACAAGAGAAAAAGTGGCTGAGCAATAATCTACACTAGTATTCATATATAATGTGTGTGTTTTTATTTTTTATTTTTGCTTAACACATGATCAAACTACATGTAAGTGAAACAGTGGATGGTGAATCAGTGGATATGTAAGAATTGTTGTGTACATTAAAAATATAAAAATAAATGATAAAAATTGAAGGTTTACTTCAATAAATAATAATTTAAATCAAAATGAATAAAGTTCATAACATTAATATTTATACTTTTCCTATAGAAGATTAAATAATGGTCCATAATAAAGTAATACTAAACTATTCTATATCATCAAGAAAACGATTTTATACATAAATGTTTAACCAATATATTGTAAAGCAAGCTTAGTTGCATACTATTAGCTTATCTATTTATAACAATTTGATATTGACAATAAACATACCTTTTGATTGTGCTTATATGTTGGACCTTTTCCATCATCCCTCATTAAATCATCAATGGCTTTAAAATTTTAAACTTTATTTAAATTTTCCAATTACATTCAACTATTAGTAATAGCAATAGGTTAGTATCTATACATCATTTAGAATGGTATTATCTTTCTCTTCATCAGCTGTTGCTGGCCTGACCACTGACAGTACTGGCATGGGAATCGAACATGGACATTTAAATTCTTGAATATTAAATATTGGATAGTGTTTCCTTAATATTTAATATTCAAGAATCTAAATGTCCAAGATTGATTCCCATGCTAATATGTCACTGGTCAGGCCAGCAATAACTAAAGAAGAGAGTAGAATAATACGACTGGAAATGTTGCATAGATATTAATTTGTTTGTTATTATTATTAGTTTAATGTAATTGGAAATTTTGAATAAAGTTACAATTTCTAAAGATGTTCATGTTTAATGTTAGATTACAAAAATAGTTCAACATATAAGTACAACTAAAATGCCATCATTACAAAACTTCAGGCAAACACCTTTTTAATCTTTATCTTTCAGTGCAAAGATTTTCAAGCATTTATTTATAGGATAGGTTTCTCAATAATATATTTATCATTGTTATTCCTGCAGTTCACTTCTGAAAACACTTATTATTAAAAACTGAAATTATTTACAGCACATAAAAATGCATAAATATTAATGCTATGCCTGGCAATAAATATATATATATATATATATATATATATATATATATATTGCTGTATATATATATATATATATATATATATTACAGCAAATGAAGTAACAATTTAAGGAACCAATCATACTTTCATAGCATTTATTAAATAATCAAAAAAGCAAGTCGTATATAATGTGACATTACTTTTATAAGCTTGTATTTACAAAAATGTAATACAGAGAGCATACCAATAGCTCAAAAAAGCTCTTAATTGATGTGTAGTAAGAGAAAATATTTAAAATCTCTATCCAGAACATTTCTATCTCCGGACCAATTGGTGTGAGCTTATGGCTCACCTCAGTGAAGAGATAGAATGTTCAGACACTAGATATTCGCTGAAGTGAGCCATAAGCTTGAAACCAATTGGTCTGGAGATAGGAATGTCCTGTCTAGAGATTTTAAATATTTTCTGTTACTGCACTTATCAATTAAGAACTAGTTTGAGCTATTGGTATGCTCTCTGTATTACATTTATTAAATTTATGCAACAGAGACCACAGTTATTAATTGTTTTGTGTTGTTAAATTTGATAAAGTATTTGCGATTATGGCATATGTTTAATAAAGACACAATTATTTTATACATTCTTCAGCAAATGAAAATGTTCAATAGTTAATGGATAAAATGATTCTAATGACATGTTATAATGTTAAAATTTTAATATTGTTTAAAGTAGAGATTATTAATAAATAATATTTTGTTACATTGTAAGCTTTAATTTTTTTGTGAAAACTAATCTAAAATATAATTTGTTCTGTAAAAAAAAAAAAAATATGTGAATGGCTTTAATACTCAAGAATTTACAAATAGTTTGAGCAGTGAAATTAGCAAATTTGGTTATGAACTGTAAACCTTAGATATCATACCATTTATACCTTTCTTAAGCACTTTAACAAGAGCTCTGATGATGACTGCAGAACAGTCGAAACTGTTAGTTTGATATAAATAAAAGTATTGATAAAATGTTTTAAAAAGGTGTAAATGGTATATGTTAAAGTAGAAATCAATACATAGGAAAAGAAGTAGAAAATTAAACCTTAGATATCTGAATCATATCATAAGAAGTATTTGTTCAGTATTAAATATACAATGTACAAGTAATTTTAAAATTTTGTATTCACTTATAATTTGTTTAATTTTAATTCAAAGCACATTTATTGACTTTAAAAATAAATTTTAAATATCCACTAGCTATTAAGTTTTTTTGTTTTTTATTATCACTTTAGATCCATTATAAAATCATAATCACTTTATTCATTATATGAGATATAGTTTTTATTGTTCTTAGTTTAAAAGTATAAGCTAGTTGTAAATTACATAACTATATGCTGTTTGAGAGTTAAAACTTGTAAAATGACTTAAAGTATAGATGTCAAATGTTCTGCATTTCAAATTTTTTGAATGACAAGTGACTGATATATAAAAAAGACAGATTATGAAATAGCTACAAACTAGAATGTTAAGTATTTTACCTCTTCCAAAATAACTACAATTATTAATGATCCATTACAATCAGAACTATTTATCACATTTATATTAATTAAGAAGTTATTGTGACACCTCATTGCTGCACCCACGAGAGTGCTATTTTACATAGCACCAGCTCTTCATATCATAATAGGATTTGTGTGACCCATATATTTCAGGTTGTTGCACCCTATTTAAAACCTAGTAATATATTGTCAGTTCAAATCATAGTATTTTAAAATTGTAACAATTTAAGCCAGATGAATATTAAGAACTATTCTGTTTTGTATTGGAAAAAAGTGTTAAAATGTTTATTATATATAACTTTGTAATGTTTCAATTTTTAGTCATAAAATTTAGCAATATTTTTTCAATAACTTTGTGTTTCTTGATCACTATCATTAAAAAAAACACATTCAACAACATAGAAAAAATATGTTCGCTTTGTATTTATTCTTACTAACTGATAATTCTTAAACTTAGTTAAATAAATACAAAATGGAAGCTTTATGGAGTAGGAGACATACAAAATAAAACACTTTCATAATGCATGAATCTACAAAAATAAATAAATAAATAGATTATTTATATAGCTCTTGATTATATAATGCAATATAGAGAAGGAAATAAACCTTTGGTCATGCACTTTTACAAATGTACATGCATTCATTTATAAGCATCAATTTAAAAAGCATAAACACTTGTGCTTAGAGTTTTATCATTACATAAGCCAACCTTTGCTCACCATGCTTAAATCAGGGTTTTAACCTAGTGGGCACCTGATATATGTAGATATAGATATTACAGAACATTTTGTATAGTTACAATATGTCACCAGTATCCTCCAAAACTTAAAAAAAAAATATGTTACAGCTTAAGTGTAAAATTTCAAATTATCAAAATGAAAGAAATGTAGAAACGATCTACTATTTGAAAATTTATTATTTACAATAGTGACTTATATTTAAAAAATAGACATCAATTGAAAGCAAAGGCCACATTTAAAAGTGTAAAGATTCAAGGAAAAAACACACTACAAATAACAAATTTAATGAAAGTTTATATAGTTGAAATACATTTCTGATTACTGACATCTTTTTAATTTCAGTGACAAGAATTTTATTGGTGCATTAATCATGATATATGGTTTACATTATCAGAATATATTGGATCTCTTAATAATAAAACTTTAATTTAAAAGGTTTTTGCATGATTTTCACCCAGCTAGAAAGTATTTAATAGATTACGATTTTAATTCAGCCTATAGTACTTAGGTGTCAGCAGCTATCATTAATCCAAGAAAAATAATTAAAAAAACTCTACTGAATCTTTACTTTTGCAATTAAAAGGCTTAAATCTTCTTCTCAAATATTGTTTGTTCAGAAGCACTCTGTGAATAAATATAAAGTCTGAATTTCATACAGCATGACTGTAATGCTGCTTGAAGCTCAGAATTTATATTTATTCACAAAGGGTGATGCTGAAAAAAACATTTGGAAATGATTTGAAGTTTATATTTGAATTTTCAGCTAGTGATATACACTGGGATACTTTTGCATTTGTACAATATAGGCTTTTATTGACATTACAGTAAGAGAAAAATAAATTTATATTTCAATTGTCATTTATTATTTTTATAAAATTATTAAATAATTATTTCTTAATAAGTACATAATTGTTATATTTAGAATATTACTAGAAGCTGAAAATTTATAAACATTAAACATGAAGCAATTATCATAAATAATTTTATTGTTTTTTGTAATAGGAAATTTGTTTTTTTTACTATGTTTTTGTTCTTTGAACTTATGCTTTAATAAAAAATTTGTCATATACTTATATATTTGATATTCAGTAAATTTAATTTTCATTAAATATATTTTTTATCCTGAAGACAGTTCTTTTTTTTAAAAAACGTTGATATTTATCAATTTTTTTCCAATGAAATTTTTATCTAAAATATGTTTAATGGAGATTTCATATATATTAAAAATATATAGATGAAGGGAAAATATTCAAAAAAGAACAAATAAGATCCATTAGTGTATTCATAAAAAAAACTTAATAAATTTTGGTTTTGATTTGCTGGATATGTTATAAAAATGACAATCCTAATAAATATTGCCAAATCATTATTATCAATTATTTGGGAATCGAATTTTAAAAATATCCATAATTACATTAAAGAAAAATAATAAAATTTGAAAATAAAATTACTAACAGCAATGGAGTGAGAGACAAAAAACATGTTTTGTGCTGTTGTTTTTTAACATACGCAAGCAAGAGGTGCAGATAATTAACTTTATGTTGTTGTTTTTTCCTTAAATCATAATTTATTTTTATTAATATTATTCTTTTTCATACAATACTTTTTACTTTTTGTACTTACTTATTTAAACCATATCTTTATTTATGTTTTTAAATAAATATCTGTTAATGCTACATTTATAGATTGCTTAAATATATTATACATCAATGCATAATGTTTATTATTCTACTATTCCAGTCAAACATTGGAGGTGAATTTAATCCCCATGTTGGATTTATTCATTTTACTATTTTCAACAACCATCTGAATGATACTTAAAATTTTTTTAAACATGCTATTATACTACTTTTTACTAATTTTGGCAATTTCAGCTGATTCTCAGATATGAAATTGTGAAGTGTCTCAAAAATTTCACCTTGATTTTTTTTGATACATGATTTCCAAAAATCCAATTTCTTGATCATAGACTTTATTTTGTCAGACACTTTAAGATATTTCTGCAAATCTAGTTTTGATTTATTTATTTCTGTAAAATATAATGTAAATATACATGATATTCACTTCTATGTATAATAGTAATATTATATGGTCATTATCCATCTCTTCAAACAAAGATTTGAATAGTCTGGAATTTGTTGAAAAGACTTTAATACAAGTAATAACTTTGAAATATTGATTGAGCACTTCCTTCAATAAATCTTGTAGGCGCTTGGATGCTAGGCTTTGTCTGTGAAGACAGCAATGTCTCCAAACTATGAGGGGAGTGATTTTGATGTGACTGTGTAAACCTGTATAACAGCTATAAATTTTCTACAGTAGTGTAAATACCACAACAGTTGACCAAATCAATTTCTTTTTTAGTGAAATAACATTGAATGACATTTAATATGTCCTCACCTTTACATCTTTCAGTGAGAGGATAGCAAAGTAAAACATTTTTTTCAAGCACATTATCATTTAAATATTCTACAATAATAGGAAAATGGACAGATTGGAAACATCAATAGTTTTATCCACCTGTATTGAAAAGAAGGGTATTTCTTTTATCTTTTCAATTACTGCAGATTCAATGTTATCAAACATGTCCTTAATTCTTTGAGAAATTGTATTGTTTGAAAAGGAAATAATGTTAATTTTTCAGACACAGACTTTGCCAAATATACACTGAACAGCATCTTTGATACAAGGAGATATCAAATATATGATAACTTATTTTGTATGATGCTTCAATTACATTCTCATTGATTTTGTTTGCAGATAAAAAATAAGAAGTTAGATTAGAGTTGTCTGATAGTCACTGGATAAAACATCTTTTTGTTTATAAATTGGATGTTTTGTTTCTAAATATGTTATCAATAAAATGGTTTCATACTACCATTAGATAATATTCTTCCATAAGCAATGCACAATGGTTTCAGACAGTCTTCATCTTCCATGATTGAAAATCCAGGTCTTAAATATTCAACAAAATATTTTCTCTTCTTTAATGGAGCACTGTTGTTTTGTGTTTTTTTAATGTGTTAATTTTATCTTTAGCAAGATGAGGCCTATAAGTTGCTACAAACAGCTGCTAACTCAGCAGGCTGAATTTCATTATTAACTGCAGCTCTCTCAAGAGTTCCAGTTTTCAAACACTTATCTATTTTTGGAGTTTATAACAATATCAATAGAAAGTTACTCAAACCAATTAAGCACTCATAAAAAAGGAACTATCTAGGCCTATCAATACACAGTACTCATTTGATTCTCAATCAAACACTAAAATGATGGACAGCTTTAGTTTTGATGAAGAGAGTGAGGACACATGTGTGGTATGACTACTAGTGGGTAGATCTAGTAACAACTTTCACATAAGTTCCTCTTTGTAAACCAAAACTCTGCAATTTTGTTACCCACAACCAGTCCACCATGTACCCTTAAAAGTATACATACCACAGGTTGGAAACCACTGAGTTAGGGTATCGTTTTAAATTCAATATTTGTGAATCTCAAGATACTAGGTTTGATTCCTATGAATTATATGTAAATGTTATTATCACAAGCTTTCAAACAGAGAAATTAAAGTACCTGTTTAAAAATTGAGTAATGTCAGATGTACATTCCAACAATTGAACTTTGTCTCGAACTTTGAACATGTGACTTTATCTGCCATAGCAACAACACCATTGCGTCTTTCGTCTATACTCATAACCAAACTAATATTAATAGGTCTTGCATTGGTGGTCGAGAGGTCAGCGCGACTGCCTTGCATTTGCAGGCAGTTGCCCGGGTTGCGGTTTCGCGTCCCGGCCGATGCTATGACACTTTAAAAAAAAAAACTAATATTAATAAATCTTAATACTCGCATAAATATTATTCCAAATATTAATAGGTGATATTTTTAAAAAAATATTTCCTTATTATCATCTTGATAAACCGATAGTTCACTAATAAATGCTTCATTTTTGGTTTTATCGATTCGCAAAAGTTATGAATAATAAATTAAACTATTTTTTTTTTACTCTTAATAAATGTGTCACCTGTATTTAAAAGAACTAAAATATTTAAAAGAAATGTTGACAGAACATAGATCACCAAAAGAATGAAATCCCTTTTTCAAATGCAACTTTGACCTATATCCAATTTAACCCTTTTCTTACCAACTACTTAGATGACAGGAACTGATTTTTAGCCTTTGATAAAATATTAATTGAACACTTGTCATTCAAATAAACTTTTTTTTTTCCGATTTACAGCAAAAAAATAACAAGCCATTAAATCAAAGCTATAAATTCAGTTAATTAAATGCCAAATATATATACTAATTAACAATTGTATTAGAACGATGAGCTACGGAATATGATGTAAGTATGAATGTAAATTCTAATAAATAAGAACTAGGAATAACGATAAAAGATTAACCTTAAATGAATTGCATTGAAATCTTTAACTGTTTTTTTTTTATAATAAAAAAAAAAACTTAATGATTTAATTTTAAATGAATAGAAATTATTTGTTGTTTCACCCAAAATCTTTTTATTAATTAACTGATGATTAATCTTAGTGATGCTTTAATCCTGATTCTCATCAAACCGCAACATAGAGCCATGTGCCTTAGATTGATGAATAATTTTTAAAAATTAATATATTACTACACTTGTCAAAAGCTTAAAACTATATCTGTTAAAGTATTTCTGTAACTGTGACCAAGTCAATATAGGTTATAACGCGATGGATAAGCACATATATTAAAAGCTTAATACTGCAATAATACCATCTATTATTCCTTTATCATAGGTTTGAATTTGTAATAAAGTAAACTTGAAAACTTTTCAACATACTTGGGATTTTTTTTATTCCAAGTAGTTAATCAAACCCTTAGACAATATGGCTAACTATCTACTATTAGAAGATAAATAGGTGTTTAATGACTCTTAGCTAGGTGCTAAAAACAAAGATAAAAAAACACTCAAATTCTAAGCAATGATAAATGTGTAAACTCAATAAGAAATGCTTTCTCCTTTGATGCTTCTAGTTGAAAGCCAGTTAAAGAGACTTGCCCTCACTGACTTTAACTATTTGCCTACATAAGTGTGATAATTAAATACAAATATAGTACATATATTTAAGCTAGATGTAATAGGAGAGGATTTGAACCCACACCATCATGTGAGTGTGGTCATGTGTATTGGTTGTATAAGATGGAGTCGATGATTGTTGGGAGCTTGAAAATCTGGGTTCAAATCCCCTATGTGTGTTAAATAATCCAATTTGCTTATGTTAAAAATCATTATAATCATTTAATAAAACCAATCATTAATGATAATTTTTCATTATTGTTTACCTTACTTTTTAACTATGCATAGAATGCCAATGGGCTTAGCTATTGGATTACTGATCAGTAAATAGGTATTTAGCTATTTGTATCTGGCAAATAAAGGATCCTAGATCATTATGAGTAATTAGAGTGTGAATATGCTAAAAATCTTAGTTATACCAACTGTGCAACCCATGCATTTGCATGGGGTGGCAAGTTTTTAGATGTGGCAAAGTTAGCTACACTATAAGAAAAAATAACTTCTGCATATCATTAATCAATTTTTATTATTAGAAAAATCATAATCATTGAAATGATGTATTATCATCTTATGTTTAGTAGTGCATTCCTCAATGTTAATGATAATGTGATATCAAAAACTTCCTGTCTTGTATTTATTTCCAATTCCATTGTTGGCCAAGAGTTGATCTTGACTCAAAGTTAAAAATTGATCTGAAGTAATTAATTTTTTTTAAAAATCAAGTCAAATGTCACATGACCTAATTTAAACAAGCTTGTATTACAACTGTTATATAAAGATCTTGCAATTAAGCTCTTAACAAGCTTTGCTAAATATCCCTAACCCCAGACAGGTTTCGGCTACTGGCTTCCTCAGTGAGTTGCTAGGATATTCAAGCATTAGATTAAAGATACTGTATATTTAATGTTGATAGTAATCTTTTTCCAAATTTCAATTATACAAATTTAATTTTTTTAAAAGTTATTATTGAAAAATATTAATTGATGAATATCTTTAGAAAATTTGCTCTTTTATATTTTTGGTTTGAAGATGAAACAATGAGGTCAAACAAACTTAATGCAATCACTAGGTAAAAGTAAACCAACTTATTAGAAAAAAGGAATCAAAATACAATTATTTTTACATAAAAATCAGCTATTAGTGTTTAGCTATTAAATTTATTTCAACATATCCAAATATGTAATTTAAAAACAAACAAAAAAAAAATATCTGGAAGAATATTCCAAATAAAAATCGGTGAAAAAAAAACAATATGCGAAACAAAATGAGATTTTACATAAATGTCTAAAAACTAATTGCTTACATTTAAATTGATAATAATTAATTATTTTCTTTTAATTGTCTGTTTGTAAAAACAATCTAGTTTATGATCATTTTTTATTAATTTATAAATCTTCATTAGTTAATGCTTCTAATTAGAAATTATGATCAGACATATTAAAATGTAGATGAATACCATGGCTTTTTATTTTTAAGAGGACAGAAAAATGTTATTGCATACGATGAATATTAAGCCTTTGGTTTAATTTTACATACACACATATATATAATGCAAAATAAAATTTATTATAACTAAAATTTAAGAACTAATATTAAAAACTTCTTGTTTATTACTAAATGTCATGAACAAATTGTACTTTTTTTCTTTCTCATGTGTCATAGCATTGGCCGGGAAGCGAACCCGCTATTCCAGGACATCTGCTTGTAAAGCAGCTGTCGCTGACCTCTCGACCACCAATGCTTGACACAAATTGTTCTTTTTAAAAACAAATGCTGCTGATGACGCTTCTAATAAATAGGAGTTTATTTCTGGGAATTCATTTATTTTTGTTTATTTTATTTAATGTATTTTAATAGTAGAATATTAATATTTTCATTAAAACATATATAATAATAGGGGGTTTGAACTCAGACTTTCACATGACCCTCAACTATCCATGCTATATCATACTGCTGATACACTTGATCACACACACGTTGAAAAGATAAACAATCACCAATATTCGTATTTCGTGCTAAACCAGCATTCATCAGTTTGGTCCAAATTATCATCTCCACGAATGTATACAATCAATGCTCAGCTTATATTAAGATAGCCAATCTTTATACTTTAATGGACAGGCTTCAATCCACTCCACCTCACAACTCTTCAGCATATAAATGATTTCTTAAAATATATCAAATTAATTCCAGTAATCAAAAAAAACAAGAAAACCCTTCATTATACGCAATAAAAATTTGTTAGCACTTTCTAACTGACATGTGCCTTGGGTTTTTATTTATGTCCATCCGTCAAAATAGAAATTATGGGTTGATTTTTTTTTTTTTACAAAATTTAGAACTTTTTTTGTAAATATTATTTTAATGGCAAATTCTGTAATTATTTTTTTAACCAGTATATTGTAATGGAAGAATTTTATTTGAATTTTAGCAACTGAATCTCACTTTACAATAAATGCAATTTAAGATTTAACATAATAGAAAATAAACAAAAATAGGCTTAGTATTGTTTCTTTGGTATTTTATTATTTTCTATAGTTTTTACTAATAGTTCTTTATATTGTAATTTTTCCCCCCTTTTTTTTAAATTTTTTATGAACAATGATTTTTTTTTTTTAATTTATATGATCTCATATTTTCTTAGTTTTTTTTTTTTTTTTAGATGTGATTATATATATTTTGTTCAAATGTAATAATATCTAAATTAAGCAGGATGGTAATACATTTTAATTGTATATTTCATAAAAAATCTATGCAAAACTATATAATTTTATTTATAGAACTCGTATAATATTTATAGTAACAGCTATAAATATTATATAGTAACAGCTTTGACACATGAAAAAAAAAATTTTTTTTAAAAGTAATATCCATTGATTACTCAGACTTCCAATAGATGACTCTGAAGTAAAATAGAGGGAGTTACGTTTGTTAATAAAGCTGAACAACTAAACCTTTTGCATAGTTTCTTGCTTTTGTTCTTTATTCACAGTGATCAAATCTATGATGTAAAAGCCTTTGTTCTCTTTTTAAAAATAGGAATTCAGATAATAGGTGAAAAATCAAGTCCAAGCATAGAAAAGCAAACAATATTTTACACTTGGTACTGGTAACTGTATAATCCATTTGTGTTAAAAGTTGAGATAATACACATTGATGGTGCAAATGAGATGTATTTTTTAATATTCCTATTATTGTTTAGACAACATAATGGTAGACTTTAAGGCATGCAAGTTATATTATTTAAGTATATCAGATATAATATGTGCATTTATTGTATTAATAGAAACGTTTATTAGTTCTATAAAAATTATCTGGCTGAGCACTTTAGAGAACTTGTGACATTCTCATATTCATAGCAAGGATATTGGAAAATAATGGAGAGATGAGTGTGTATATATATGAAGTTGATGGAATTCAAATTTATTTAAATTACAATGTTAATTATTTAGATTAAAGCATCTATTTCTTAGAGAGTGGAAAAGACAAATCTTTGTGATTGATAGCATTATTGTTGTTAGATATATATATATAGTACGTTTCTCCCATTTTCCTCTTTGACTCAGATGTATTGAATGGTTGAAGATAAGGAATAAATTGGTGCTCTGTCACCTTTTGGTGTTCTAAAAAGATAGAGCTGTGTTCTGGTTTGTATGAGGCTCTTTTGTATAGATATTGATGCTGCATATAAGACATGTAGATAAAGATGTACGAGTTTCACAATAATAGATTGATTGGCATCTGGTTTGGGAGCATTTAATTTTATAAATAGTGCTTGGGGTGAGTTCAGTTTCAAGCCTATGCTTGGAATTGTTATCTGTTGGTAGATGGGGGAGGAGTATGGGAAGCACGATAATAAATTGGAGAGAATGTTTTCTTAAAAGTTTTTGTTAATGAAGGAATGTGTGGCAAGAGAAGCCATGGTCTCTCATCAGTAGGAGTGTTAGAATTTGTTGTAAAATTGTTTTTTTTTTCTTTTTAGAAGACTTTGTTTGAATCCAGGATATTAAATCTTTGTGGTATAATTCTGTTTGCTTTGTGAAATGATTCATGTTTTCATAAAGCATGGTTGCAAAATAGGAAGGAGAATAAACCTGCAATTTTGTGAGATGGAGGAACAGTTGAAGTAGAGTGCATGAACCCATAAATTTTGAACGGTTAATATTCTGAATTAAAGGCTCTGTTCAGGCAATAAAAATGTCATTACCATAATGTGTATATGAGATCTGGAAAGTGTGCCAGGTATGATGGAATGATTATATTTTTAAAGCTGTTTAGATATAGGCTGGAAATAATGCCACTGAGGGGAAGATCCATGGGCCATCTATTGATCATATTATAAGGTTGATTATTAAATGTGGTTATGAAACATATGTGTGGGTATATAGTGTTTATTATACCACACATGTATACAGATATAATGTATGCATGTATCTGTGTGTGGAAATGGGAATTTGTTTATAAATGAAAATCCTAAAAAATTGGATTTAATAAACTTAAAAAATCTTTATAACAATTATTTATAATATATATAAACTTATTTTTAAAAAAAATCAGAAATACCATTTTTAAAACATAAAAATAGTTTTCAATATAGAATTTAAAAATATAAAAAATATTTTATAAATGTTTTTCTATAAATATTACTTTTACCTCTTTTTCTGTATTAATTGTAATAAATAAATAAATGTTTAAACATTTAAACAGAAAAGGCTTTTGTTGGTCTACATTAGGTTTTATGACTTAATTTGACTAACCTTTAGTCTTATCTGTATTTGTATATTGTTTGTTGGATATGCATAAATTAAATTTGTTTTTTATTTAGATCTAAGTCAATGTTGTTAGAGAAGCCATTTTTAGATAGAGGGCTGCTAGTTTTATTTAATGTGTACTTGTCTCTGGCTATAATTCATGCCTCTTTAAACTTTATTTTCCTGTCATATCTCTCAATACATACAATATTTGCTTTAGAGAGATCAAAGTGTGTACTAAAAAGCAAAAATAATAGTTTTCTTTAACTACAATTGGGGTTTTTATATTTAACTTGAAATAAAAGCATTGATGTCTAGAAATTAATTAATCTAATCACTAATTGCTTTTATTTCAAGTTAAATATAAAACCCCAATTGTAGTTGAAGAAACACTTATTTTAGTATTTTAATGCACAAGAAATTGAAAACCTTTATTGTAAAATATATATATTTAACTTTTTAGTATTTGCACAGTAAAGTGTTTATTATAAAATATTTTATGTATTATTTTAACCTTTAGTATTTGGATATGTTTTGTAATTATTTCTATTTAGAATAGAGAATAAAACAATGTAGCAGTCTTGGTTATATTTAAAGGACAATTCATGCATATTAAAAAGCCATTCCAAATATAATGCTTTTTATGGAAGAAGCATTTTAAAAAGACAGTCAAGAGAAAATAAAATTTAATCCATTTTAAAATAAGCAAATTTTTTAATAAAAAGAAAATAAGATTTGTTCTTATTTTTATTTCAATTTATTGTAACGCTTTTTAGAGTAGGCACTTTTTAAAAAAAATATACCACTTCCTCATTTATATCACTAAAAACTTACTGAACTGACATTAACATATTTGAAATTCAGTCTACCAACACCAGAATAACCCTGAAATATTTTGTACTAAATTTGTAGAAAATTCATTTGATAGAAATATGTTAAAAATTGATTACAAAATTTATCCTCAGCAAATGGCATACAAATTATTTTATTACTTTTTGCCTACATGAGTTAATGCAGGGAATGTAATGTCAAATAAATTAATTAATTATATATATTATAATGGTAACTTTGCTACATTCCACAGAAGATGGTTTTGATAAATAGGTTAGAACCCAGAACCAAAGATATATAAGATATACAATGATATGTAATGGTATATTCAGTATGTATCATAAATTATGATTCAAATAAATATGAAAGTTGAATGATTCATAAAATTTAATAAAGTGATTCAATTCAAATGTATAATAATATTAACCAATCGATGATGATGATTTATAATTTAAAAGTACAAGCATTCCCAAAAGTATTTTATTTGTTTTTCAGTTTCATAATGAATCTCAAAGGCACCAAACATTTTAAAAACATTTACTTTTGGAAAACTTTTAAAAGAATGATCATCATCAATTACAAATTATCACTACCATCCCTGTATGTCCTCTAGTGAACTGCATGACTTCTCAGGATCATGGGTATTAACTAGCACATGTGTGTTAAAAACATATTGTTTTGGATTGAGTTACAAACGCAATCTAAATGAGTTAATAATAAAAAAAGTAACAATTTCTTAATAATAAATAGATAAAACTGTTAACATGATTACCATTCCATATGCTTACACAGGCTGTTAATAAGAGTAGCAAACTCTCCATACAGTAGTGCCACCAAGTGCAAGACTTCATAATCAATGGTTCCAGGAAGGTTTGTGCATAAAATCCCTGACTACTGTTTACTCATCCAATATCACCAGACTAGTTTCTAGCTTCTGGTTTTCATCAGTGAGGAGCCTTGGATTTAAAAGCACTGCATCTAGATCTTAGGTTCTAATGCAACCCTCTAGCAGCAACCTTTTACTTATATGGTTATCTATAAAGCTAGAAAATCAATAGAAAAACACAATAATGTTTTCAATCCAATCTCATTTGATTATATAGTCATAAAGATCTGAACTCGGTTCAGCATCCATACATTTTGCCTATATAATAATGGTGAGTAATGTATGAATGCTGAACTGATTTCAGATCTATATGATTATACAAGAGATAGGATTGAAAACATTAGTGTTTTCATATTGGGCTCCTAGCTTTATAGTTAACCAAATAGGTAAAAGGTGCCTTCTGGAGAGTTGCATTATATACTTAAGATCTAGGTGCAGAGCCATCAAATCCAAGACTTCTCACTGATGAAAGCCATAAGCTAGAAACAAGTCTGGGGATATTGGGTGAGTAAGCACTAGATAGGAATTTTATGCATAAACCTTCCTGCATCCAGTGATTATGAAAGCTTGCACTTTGTGGCACTACTGCATGGAGAGTTTTCTACTGTTAAATAAAAGTGTTGTGTATATGCTATACAAAATATTAAATATCATAATAATAAACATATTTTTAATTTAATTTTAGGTTTAAGTTTTAAGGTCTTATAGTATTTATAATAATAAGATCTTACAATGTTAAATATGAAAACAATTACAAACCATGTCTGCAAATATCATTGTTCTTTTAATATATTTACAATTGTATTTCTCTGAAGATGGTAATTCTTTTCCATGAGCACTGATGTTAGAGAGTAATATCATCAGTAGATCTTGGATAGTTCTTATGGCACTCTCCATTTCTTCCTTCATGGCATTGTAGAGGTATTCCACTGGCTGGTTTTTTGAAAATTTCAGCATTAGTCTCTGGCTCTGACTGCATTTTCTGAGCATTTCGACTGGTGTGGTTTTTCTTTTTCCTAGTCACACTCTGTAGAAAGTTTTCTGCTAAATAAAATCATTATATACTGGCTGTTACAACTGGGGTATTGAAAATTACTGTAAAACAGTCAGAAAAATATGGCTATCCAAGTTACAGTGGAAAACACTTTGAGTGGTTCTCTCCTCAGCATGGATCACTGCAACACTGCTTCAAAAGTAGACTGGACTGTAATGCAAAGCAATATGGAATGCTGGACTCAACTGGAATGCCTAGTTACTTGTTTAGACCTGTTTCTGTACAATAACATGATTTTTAAAAAAACATGCCATTGAAACAAATTTACAAATATCATATCATGATTTGATACATAACTGAATATATTATTATGATTTGCTACATAAATATTTTTCTCCCTTTCTCTCTCTCTCTTGTCATAAACATTAGCTCATGGTTTAAGAAAAAAGAAAAGTCATTGCCAACATTTAAATATAGCTCAATAATTTCTAAAATATTAATTTTAAAATTGTAATATTATATTTAGATTTGCCATTCAACTTTACTATAAAAATGTGGGAAATTTTATTTAAAACTCAGTTAAGGAAAAGTAAACTAGAAAAGATTCAAATTTAGATTTTTAGAAATTACACAATTCAAATTCTTTCCCATATCGAGAATATTTTTTTTTCTTCCTTTACATTGAAATGTATCATTATTATTTCACATATTGCAAAATAAATTTATAAAATATAACCAAATGCATATAGACAGTTTACTCAAATGACATGTATATATGCATGTATATGCAAATGGCAGCTTGTATATTGTAACAGTCAGAAAACATGTGACTCATTAACATAGTGCAGAATTCGACCACCACACAGAACTGCAGCACCATCTAGGTAGCGAAGCCATCCATAGTACTAAGTTCGAACATAGTTTATTGGTTCCACAATACAATCTACGAAACAATGCATCTGATGTGACATTAGTAAACATTTCTTTAGGCATGGTGGTCAGGGATATGCAAGAGATTCATGATTTTATTTTCGAGTTAGTTAATAATCAAACTAATATTAATTAAACATTCATATTTACATAATCGAGGAAATATTATATAGAATGGGTATCGAATAAATAAAACGTAACTGCAGATGTATAGTTTAAAATTATTTATTGAAACATTTTAATAAAAAAAAATCATTTATTAATAATATTTTATAGATTTAAAGTTTCAGTAGCGGGATTTGCGATACTATTATATATTAAAGAATACATTTATTTATTTAGACATATTGTATATTTAAGACCTCAGTAGCGGTATTTCCAATACTGTAATGTTTACAAAAGAAAGACATTTATTTGAAGGCGCAATCTAGCTACCTAAAATTCTCGAGCAAGTATTTCTAAGGCATGCCTTGAGGGATTTATACCTTTGCAATGCAAGAGTCTAAAGTAAAATTTATAAGAGTAGCGGCGTACATATATTTATTTAATTAAAATATTTACTAACAACTAGGGGCAAACATTTATTTGAGAGTGAATTATGAAGATAATGCAGGGGCGGAGTGATACATAGAATAATAAAGTTAGTTAAAGAAACACGTGGTACGTTTTAGAAAGGCGATATGGAATGGCAGTATATTGAAACTGCAAAGCCGTGAATGAGTTTATAAGAATGACAGGCTGGCGTTTGCCATCGGCCCAAAGAAGTAAGGTGTCACATAAGCATAACCAGGGACAAGTGGTTCGTGCCGCGATTTGCCTGCTGGCTGCATGACGGTCATAAAGTACTATGGGACATTCATTTGTCAGCTTGTGTAGGACGACTGGGGTTAATTTCAACCCTATAGAATCCGGAATATTCACGGCTTGTAATAGGTCATCGCGTCTCTAAAACGTAACACATGTATAATGTATAGACAATTCTGGTAAGATTTAAATATATTTTCTAACACGGCCCTACATTATCAACCTTTAATAAAGAACATTGGCGACTCTCAAAGAAATGCAATTTTATGGAATTATTCATTAAGATTTAATAAATATAAAACATATATAAGCTGGGTAATTATTACAACTAATACACCAGCCATTTGCTAATCAGTAGCCCCTATATTACAATAAAGGAAGCATTGAATGCGTGTGGATTTATATGCAAATATTAAGTTATTTATGAAAGTAAATATTAATGAAAATTTGACACGCATCCACAGTTTCAAGCGATCATAGATTTGTACTTAGAAAATTATGAGCATGCGATAATTATATGATAAAATGTAGATTTTAGAAATACACACCCAAGAAAGATAGAATGAGGTAAGCTAGATTATTAGAGAAATTTACATAATAAATTAATTATTAAATTTTAGTTTTACAAATGATAATTTTACATTTTATAAGTTATATAAGTAGTATGAAGAATGAGCTATAGCATATTATTAGAGTACTCTAGAGAATTTGAACACAGGTACCTGTTTTATGAGAAGTTTTCCGATTCCATTGGTTAGTAGCAAATTGTTCATGATTAGCAGTTCTTTCCTGTGTTTAGGTGGTTCATTTAATTTAACAGCAGCAGCAGCTTTCTCATTATTTTAGGCAGCAGATCTTCGTGGTTGAATTTATGAAGGGCAATGGAAGGTTTGGCATCCGATAGGCCATCTCCCGGGTGGAGAATAGTCTGGGTGCTTTTACTCGGTCATATCGTGGCAGGAACAATTTAATTAATATTTTGGACTCTCAACTGATCGAGAGCAGAGCTAAAGTTAAAGTGCCTGTTTCTAGCAAGTCTAAGATGGCCTCTCTTCTTAGATCTTATCTTTACATTTTTGTTAGTGTATTTTTAGATTCCACTTAATCTGCCCTGAGGATAATCAATGCATTTTTGTTAATTCTAATTAGAGAAAACTGTCGTTCTATTGTTTATGTTTAGATTTTACATTTAGTTTTTGCAATTAGATTTTAGGGAATTTTTCTTTTTAATTAATCTATTATCTCTCACCGACCTATTCTTTTTAAAATTTCAAAGACAAAAAGGGAACATAGGATTACTTTTACTTTTAATTAAATATTACATCTGATTTCTAAAATTATTATTAAATGAAATTTAAACAAAGCAATAAATAACGGATTTTACAATTTAAAATAAATGGTTAAAATTATATATTTTTATATAACTAAAAGAAGAAATATAAATTATATTTATTGCCTTAAATTTGAGATCGAAATGTGTGCGTGTTTATGTTGAATTCTACATATATCTATACAATTTTAATATTGCTACACACACAGTTCGATACCAAAAAGTTTAAATTTGGGTAGGATAGACCGGTGAGTGAGAGGCTATAGAAAAAGGTGAAACTTAAGATTCGAATACGAATCTTACTGTTTCAATATTTAGAGTCAAATCAAATATTTTTTATGGATATTGTGGAAGGTAGTTAGCATATCTACTTTCCCAACCATAACCTGAAGTTCAATAAAATAAACTTCAAAAATTTTGTCAGATCATAATTACTTAGCATCTTTTTAGATTGCTACTCTAAAACAGGCAAAACTCACTATACATATTGCCACACACAGCAAGCTAGAATAATCAACGGATGGCAGAAGGCTTGTGCATAAAATCCCCATCTAGTGTCTTCTCATCCAATATCTCCAGACTAGTTTCTGGCTTGTGGCCTTTGCCTGTTTTAAAACAGTTATAAGCAAGCATAAGAAGTGGTGGTTGTGTGATGTTTATTAGATTGGTATTCCAAAATCAATTCAGTTAGCCACCCAAGATTAGTCAGTAAATAAGTATCTGACTGTTCTTAACTAGAGAGTAAAGATCTCAAAGTAATCTGAATTTATCACTTGAGTATTGATGTGCTGACAATAAAAATGAACTTATAATTACAAGATGATGCAACCTTTATTCTTGGTAGGAAGGAGGAGTAACATATTCCTATGAATTCTAAGCTCATGAGTTTTGGATAAATTGTTAAATATCAAATTGAGAAAGTAATATAAGTTTTATATCATAATTCTTTATTTGAAGGGGCAAAAAACCCGACGTTTATGATTGAATCAAAATTTAAAGATTATATTAAGAGCCCACATATTTTTTATAAAACTGATTTGATATAGCTCTCTGCAATTTAGTTTAGTGATTGATTTTGGATATCAAGGCTCATGGATCATAGCTTTGCTTCGTCACATCCAATGATCAAATTTCTTATGACTTGCTAAGCAATAAACCATTTGTTATTCAATATTATCCTGTATGATTTGGTGCAATGGTGGAATAGTGAACTCTGAAGCTTAAGTTCCATGGATCACAGTTCAGCTCTATCACTTTTGGTACTCAGACTTCTTATAAACTCCTTAGCAATAATCCATTTAATTATTTTCTTATTGGAAATACCCTTTGAAAATGGTCATTAAACAGTTAAAATATTGATAAAAGTATAATACACAAAATCTTTCATAGCATAAACAATATTCATAAAGAAAATGTAAATAATAAGTATGTGGGAAATAATTTTTGTATTGATCAGTTTTTTTAAAAAAAAAAAATTAAATAATTTCTTTTTTAACTAAATAAATATTTACTTAATTTTTTCTTCCCGCAACAACCGTCTGCAACCAACTGCTTGCTTGCAAGGTGGCTGTGCTGACCTCTTGGCTAACAATGCTTGATAATATATTTAATTAATTATATCACTACCAATCAATCACTGGTTGTAAGAATAAGTAATATTATATATCAATTAACCTAAGATCTTTAAAATTTAAACATCCTTTTAATTAATCTGTGAAAGATACATGTTGAATATGTGATTATTTATAATAGAATATTGGATGATGTCATTTGAGTTTTGATTGAATAAAATTGCATAATAGAATAATTCACTAAGATATATTTATGATTGCACCTCATCTTAAGGCACTGATTTTCATTATTACACTTAGAGAACACTATTCCATAGTTATGCTTTTCTATCTTTATATGCCATTTTACATTTTCCAAGTAAAAGAATAATAAAAAATAAACAAAATTACAAAATACAGTAAATATATTTATTTGTAGAAACACAAACAAAAAATATATACTTTTATTTAAAGTATGTACTTCTTAAGTCAATCAAGTTGTCAAGTTATGAATTGTATTTACTTGCAAAGCACAAATTAAAAAAAAAATTGTTTTATGCTATCCATGCATAGAATACCAAATGGGTCAATTGGTAAAAAAGGATACCTTTTTCTATTAGGCTACTTTACATTTTAAACAATATCCTGTATAGTTTCGTGAATTTAACCTGCAGTGCCTACATGGCTTAGTGACATTCAGGCTACAAGAGGTATGTAATACCACTCTCTTAACATATGTATTTATTTTATATGATTATTGCTTCAAATTTTATTTTTATAAACATTATTTATAATAGATATTAAATTATTATTTTAAAAAATTAAAAAATATAGCCAAAAAATTAAATAAATTTATTTTTGTTTAACAGGATTCAACTGACAGCTTTTTAATAATAGTTATTTGCTTTCTTATAATCAGTGATTTTAATGAAATGAATTTTCTACTTATTATTGTTGTCATAAGTTACATGTTTTGTTTCTTTTATAAAAGTAACAAAAAAGATGTCATTTAAAAAAGATGGAAAAAATTGAGAGCCAAGTCTAGATTAAAAGCAGTATGTGATATCACTAAAACAGAAATAGGGCTATAAAATTAAAATGAGCTAAATTCAAACTAATTTTATTTTTGAAAAATAGAGATACCTAGGAAAATATTGAAAGGGACACCTGTTCAATTAAAAAAAATTATATAAAATTAAGGCATTTGAAAATTGATAGCAGTATCACATATTGATTGTAGCCATTGCAGTTTAAGATCCATGGATTATCCCCAGCTGTTACTTTCAGGATTGAAACTTCTGATGAACTTCCAAGCAATAAAAGCCATTCAATTATTTTTTTTAAATCAAATTAATTGTAAGCTGAGGGTATTAAGTAGTAAATTTAAGTAAAAAAAAAAGTTGTAATATTTAATAAAGTAAATAAACTAGATATAAAGATGCTATGAGAATTAATAAAATGAATGAAATAAGTAAGTATAGTAATTCACATTCACTAGGTCTAATTTAAATTCTTACTGATTATTCTTTAATTTGCAAAATGTAATGGAGCAGTCAGACTACAATAGTGTAAGTGAAACTAATTATGTGTTATATATATAAGTAAAAGGAGAGATTTGCATTATATTCTAAATAGACTATTATAAGCTTATAAGCTTGTATATAAATAATTTAAACACATGCATATATCAATATAATAAATGTAATGTTACCCAAATCTTCATGCTAGTTTTTAATCAAATGATCATATTAATTGGGAATTCATAAGTTTGAGCATTGGAAATGACAGTGCTGGGTCATGATTATTGTACTCTGAGCTTGAGAATCTGACATTCTACCACTGCACCAAATCATGCATGCATTTCTGATATCAGTGTTCAATACCCACAGATCTTTATTGAGTAATGATTCCTGGTGGCCTGAAGATAATTGATTTACAGTTAAAGTTAGTGTGGATAATTTGAATATGTATATAACATACATAGGTGGGTCAGCAATATGAGATGGCATGGAGAGTTGAAGGTCGTGTGAAAGTCTGAGTTCGAATCCCTTATATATTATCTTATATATGTGCAGGTGTGTGTAAGCCTGTAAGTTTATTAATATATCTTAAGCTAATTAAAAATTATTAAAACATAATTACTAGAAATGGCATCTTATTAAAATGTGAGAGCAGAGAAAATATAATATATATATATCGAAATTTAAAAAAATAAAGTATTCGAACTTGACAGTAAATATATGAGCAAATAAGCCGAAGGCGATCAAATGTAGAAAAATAGAAATGATATATAATAATCGGTGTTAAGAAAAGCAATTGTAAGCTGAAATTTATCATGTTCAAATGCCTTTTTCTCTTAGTCTTAATAACCTTCCGATGATAAAACAAATCTAATTTTAGGTAATAAAAAGCATACATATATACTGTCATCCGCACTATTACTACATTATTTTAATATTGATTTACATTTATTAATAAATACATGTTTATCTTTTTCTGTTTTAAATGGTACAAATCAATAAATATATGTAATTATCATTCTTCTAGGATGTGTTTAAATATTTGTTTTCCTTTGTTAACTATTACTTAAGAAAAGATTTTTCCCTTTCTCCCCATTATCTTTAACTGTAGCTAAATAAACTACATCTCTGGTATAAAATAAAAAAAATTGCTATTCACATGTTGTTGGGTTTTTTCTAGTTACTATGACAATCGGAGTGTTTATTTCAAAGGGATATTTTACAGGTCTATACTATAATGTGGTGATGGGTAATATGAAGTTAAGTGGAGTTTCTCTGGAAATTTAATTATTACAACCACTAATTATTTAAATATTTCTTAAATGTTTATTCTATTAATAGATTTATTGTAATTAATCTTGCGAAAATATTACATAAGAAACATCACCGATGATTAGGAATAAATAGATGCTTATAATTATAATGCAACTTCTTTTATCTTATTTTTCACGTTTATTTTATTTACAATGTTATCATTTTTACGGTATATTAAGTTATTATTTGAGTGCTATTATTATTATTTTTTTGTATAAGTTACTATAGTAACGCTAGGGACAATTTTTTTTCCAAATGCTTCCTTTAATGAAGACGTGAACAATTGATTAGCCATATGATTAATTATAATTTACATTAGAATAAATATATAAATGTAATTTTTTTTTATTTGTATAAATTTTAAAACAATTTATAAATTATGAATAAAAAGTTCTTTATATATAAACGATTAATTAAATATTATGAATGCAATACTAAAATTGAAATGTGGCCTCAATGGCAAATCATCACGAATACTATCGTATATACGTTTCATTTTTCTTTCAATAAAAAAAAGAAAACTGTAGTCGGGCGGTAAGATTTCACTTATATATTATTAGTCCACCAATATTTATTTTGAAAAATGACGACCTATAATTTTATTTACTGGCAATAATATAAACGTCTACTAACATGCAATTACGTTTTTTTGTGACGAATTATCTTCCACCATCTAAACTTATAAAGATTTTTTAATTTGAAAAATGGCCACCTACAACTTTATTTAATGGAAATGAAACAAACACGCACTTACGTATTTTTGCGAGAAATGATCTTCCAACAAGTAAACTTTTAACAATCTAAATTTTTTATAAGTAGTAAGCAAACAAAAAAAAAAAGCAACGGTATTAAGCAAACAAAAAAAAAAAAAGCAACGGTATTATACATATATTTAACCGTGCAATTGCTGTCCGTTTACAAAATGTTTCTTAACATCACTGCTGTGGTCTGAACTTTCTTAACCTCGAACCACGTTCCATTACGAATGACCACTTTCTTTCGACAATCCGTAGCAAACCAACGTTTTGATCAATAACTTTTATCTCATCGGAATATTATCTAAAATTCTCTTATAAAATTTAATTCATTTTCTTTTTGGAAGATTGTAAGTGCATTTAATTCGGTCTTTATATACACATTTGTTTGTGCCGGCGACTTTCATACCGGTCTAATATGTCTATACCATTTCATCAGTTCTTCTAACGATGTTTTCCTATGATCTTCTCATTCAACATGATGTTATTTGAACACAAATGATTTATTATAGAATGATGAAGGTTTTTACTACACCGTGAAATATGTATTATATTTTCTATACTTAATATTAGAATGATTAGTTATATGGTGGGTCATGTGTCATTCAAGACTAGAAGGGACAAATTAAGCTTTGATTTTCTATTATTATGCTACGTTGCGCATGATGATGATATTATCTTCCATTAAAGAGATTGTGGTCCATATATCTTAATATTTATCAATGTTTTGCTCTGATTTTCATTGATCATATATTTTCATTTATAATTGGTTTTATATGATCATAAATGAGTAATTGCAGTAATATTTTATTTTATGGCATTATTAAACAGAAGTCTCAAGAACAGAAACCTCACAAACAAAATTTATCGAAAATGTGCAGGCAATAAAAAAAATGTGTGTGATTTAAAAATACATCCATCTTCAGAATTATCATATTGTATATTTATATATAGATATCATATTTTATCTTATATATAGTTTTATTATGTCCTCAATAGTCTGTAAATATAAAAGAAAAAGCTATGCAGTTATGTTATTGATCCTCTTAAACTAAATAATAAGGTAGTTCATCAGAAGTCAGAGGGCTGGGAACATCATAATTGGAATTGATTCAAAGTCCTTATGTTTCAAATTCTAACACTACATTAATCATGCAGGGCAAATTAGTGGAATTAATGTAAATAAAATGCTATATTTGCAATTTGAATGTGAAATTAGAAGTTGACAAAGATAAATAAAATGCTCACAGTGTCTATGTTAAAAAAAAACATGTACTACATTAAACTGCAATTAGCACTTAAGAAATTGTTAAGATCAACTGAAAGATAAGACTATACTTTAACTTCTGTGCTTATTTGACCTACATATTTATGTTCTATATATATATGGTATCATTGTATTTCAAAATGAAGTGTAATGGAGATTTCAGTATTCCACATTTTACAAATTAAAAGGTAGAGTGTTTTCCTGAAGGTTTGGTATTTTAGTTGTATTTATATATTGGTCTGTTTCCTTCACCTCATATAAGTATAAGTATTGAATGTCTTTAGAAAAATTTAACTTTATTTAAATATTCCAAATATATTCAACTATTAGTAATGGCCCACAATTTAGTATATGCACAATGTTTCGAGAGGTATTATTCTCCCCTCTTCTTCAGGTATTACTGGCCTGACCAGTGATAGTACTAGCATGGGAATCATACCTGGACCCCTAGATTCTTAAATATTGAATTTTAAGGTAGTGCTGTAATATGCTCAGTTGGTTACAGCATTACTTTAAAATCTAATATTTAAGAATCTAAGGATCCAGGTTCGATTCCCTTGCTAGTACTGTCACTGGTCAGGCTAGCATTCATTTTCCCAATATATTATATGAATGTGAAGCCTGATTCTTTGCATTGTTAAAAATGTATTGGTGTGATCATAAAACCAATCGGTATTCAGTTTGTTAGATGTATATATTATTGGATCTACAATTCTAAAATCATATCTTCATTGAATGAGCATATGAAGTGAATGTGAATATTAACAGATTATCTATATTAAGTATTTTATGATAAACTTGAACATTCTCCAATCTACGTGAATAAGACTATAATATCAAATCCAACAAGGGCTTTGAGCATTTTATTGTCAGAGTTTCAATGAAATGGATGGTTGAATAATTGTTTGAAGCCTTACCATTAAAGTTTGAGGAATTGCTATCTTAATATAAACCTGAGCATTGATTGTATAATGTGTATGGGATTATGATCCGGTCCAACTGATGAGTGCTGGTTCTACATGAAATATATATACTGGGGATCATGTATCTTTTTTGCATACGTGTGGTCACATGTATCAGTTGCTTGAGATAGAGCGGGTGGATGAATAGACTGAAAAATTCTGACTTCGAATCCCTCTATTTACATTTAAAATTATTTCAAAGAACCTATCTTGGGAAGATGTGATTGGTGATAAAATACAAATGAAAGCTATAATTTAATAAAGCATTGAAGTATTTCAAAAATTAGTTTTGGATGAAAATGATTAAAAGACAGTATTGCAAGATATCAAATAAATAGATTCGGAGCCAGCATATGATTTGTATAAATGTCATTGTAATTCAAAAATTAGTTTCAATAAACACTACAAAACTCAATCCTAGTGTTTTATTTATTTCATTCAATATCCCCCAACCCCTAAAAATAGAATGGCATATTCAATCGGGTAATGCTGTTGGTAGTGATACTATATATTCTATTATTAATAATCATACATCTATTAAAGGTATTTATACATGAATATATAAAAATAAGTAGTGCAGTTTATCATGGTAAAGTCATGATTAAATATGGTTTGCTAACTTTAGTTTTGTCATTCGTAAGATTGGTGCATAAAACCATATCCATCAACTATTTTTGTTTACTTCTATTTTCTATTTCTTTATTATAAAGGAAATAATTATTCATCTTTTTAAGACTATTCAATCATTTCTTTTTTATATAAATTCATTTATCATTTTATTTTTTTGGAACCAGATTATCAGAAAATCATGTGTCAGTTCTCTGCAATTATGTTTTGTTTATGTTTTTTATGGTTTTGAGTTTTACTAATGATAGACTTTGATAGCTCCAGTGTTTAAATTGTGAATCCATTATTTTGGCTTTTAAGTTTTATTTTCTCTCTTGGGTGACTTATTAATGTTATGAGACCTTACATGCTTGGAAGACATTGATAGTGTCCCAGTATAGTTCTCATGTTCTGTGTAGTTCTATAGACCTTACATGCTTGGAAGACACTGTTAGTGTCCCAGTATAGTTCTCATGTTCTGTGTAGTTCAATATCCATAGATCATAACCAGTCCTGTTATTATGAATATCCAAGCAATAGATCTGCAATTTCTAATATCTTTATCACTTTTTAAAATATTAATATTAATACTGCATTCTTCCAATCATCTGGTACATTTTTATCATTTAGACATTTAGTATATAACTTTGCTAAAAAAAATTATATTTCTTCACCTGCTTCTTTTAATATATCAATTATAATTCCATCATTACCTGGAGTCTTTCCTTTCTTTACAAATTTAATTGCATGTCTCACTTCTTCATTTAAAATTTATGGGCAATTCACAAGATATAATAGATATAGAAGGTACTTTTTCTTCATTACTATATAATTCTTGATAGAAGTCTTCTACCATTTCATGATGTCATCTCTCTTTTTTAGTAATAATTCTATCTTTTTTCTTATTGCAGATATAAATTTCCTACCAATACCAAAATGTTGTTTTATACTCTTGAGACTTTTATTCTCTTATACAGCTTTCCTTGCTAGTTCACAGTTATACTTTCTTGTATCATTTTCAACTCTTTTCTGCACTATTTTACAAAATTTTGAGATATTCAATCCTTTTTAATGCATCATTTTTGGATAACTTCATATTTTTCCTTTTCCTCATAAATTCTCTAGTCTCAGTAGAAATTTTATTGGTCAATTGCTGCTTTTTTCTACCAGCTATCTTTAATGCAGTTATTAAAAGTGTATCAGTGATTTTCATAATAATTTTATTCAAATCTGAATCATGTTCAAAATCTACTAATACTTGAAACCGATTTGCAAGTTCTAATTTAAATTCATTAGAATGTTTCTGAAGATTAGGAATATCAACTGTAAATATTGTTTTTCTTAATAATTTTTGTCTCTCTAGTTTCACATTAACATGTATCTTACATTAACACAGGCAAAACTCTCCATACAGTAGTGCCACCTAGAGTAATCAATGGATTCCAGAAGGCTTGTGCATAAAATCCCCATCTAGTGCTTACTCATCCAATATCCCCAGACTAGTTTCTGGCTTGTGACCTTCGTCAGTGAGGAGTCTTGGATCTGAGAGAACTGCACATAGATCTTAGGATCTAATGCAATCCTCCAGCAGCCACCTTTTATCTCTACTTAACAACAAAACTATGAGAATAAAATTGAAAACACAATATTTTTAATCTAAGCTCAATAGCTTATATAGTCATATGGGTCTGAACTCAGTTCAGTAGTCATACATTTTGGTGTCTTTGACTCTTTAACAACCATAGCCACCACTATCCTATTAGGCAGGATTGGTGTTAAACCACTAAACATCACATGATCTCCATTTCTAATGCTTGCAAATAACTGTTATTAACACAGGCAAAACTCTCCATACAGTAGTGCCACTCAGTGCCAGCCAGAGTAATCTGTGTGGAAAATTTTGCCTGTGTTAATAACAGTTAAATGGTGATCATATGATGTTGAGTGGTTAAACACCAATTCTGCCTAATAGGATAGTGATGTCTATGGTTGTTAAAGAGCCAAAGGCACCAAAATGTATGGGTACTGAACTGAGTTCAAACCCATATGACTATATAAGCTATTGAGCTTAGATTGAAAATATTATTGTGTTTTCAAATTTTATTCTTATAGTTTTGTAGTTAAGTAGAGATAAAAGGTGGCTGTTGGAGGGTTGCATTAGATCCTAAGATTGAGGTGCAGTGCTTTCAGATTCAAGGCTCCTCACTGATGAAGGCCACAAGCCAGAAACTAGTCTGGGGATATTGGATAAGTAGGCACTAGATGGGGATTATATGTATAAGCCTTCTGGCATCCATTGATTACTCTGGCTGGCATTGAGTGGCATTACTGTATGGAGAGTTTGCCTGTGTTAATAACAGTTATGTGCAAGCATAATAAATGGTGATCATGTGATGTTTAATGGTTTAATGTATCTTCATTTTACTAATCGATGATCACTTCCTGTGTTAAATTTATTAAGAACATTTCAATCTTGAAATATGTATTTTCTGTTAGTCAATATATAATCCAATTCTGCTGTACCTTCATTTGGATGCTTCCATGTCTATTTCCTTTTAATATTTTTCTCAAAAAAAGAATTCATAATATAATGTTTTTCTTTTTCTGCAAACTCCACAAGTCTATGTCCTCTATCATTTCTATTACCATAACCAAAATTACCTACAGCATGTTCATCTTTCATTTGTTAACCAATTCTAGCATTAAAGTCTCCCATAACAATTTTTAAAATGTTGTTTACTCTGATCAAAAACTTTTTGTACATCCATATAAAAATCTTCTACTAGTTCATCACTATGAGAACTTGCTGGGGCATAAACCTGAATTATACGCATTTGATATCTGCTATTAAGTTGTATAACTAATTTTGCCACTCTGTCCAATACACCATCAATCTCCATAATGTTGTTCTTCTCTATACTTGTATTTCCAATATTTGTGCCTTTATAGTAGAGTACATGTCCACTTTTTAAATCAATTGTCTTTTCACCTTTTCTTCTAACTTCACAAAGTCCAATATCTTCTAACTTCACAAAGTCCAATAATGTCCCATTTAATATAAGACAGTTCTTTTAATTCTTGTCATCTTCCTTCACTTGAAAGTGATCTGCAGTTGTAAGTACCTAAATAAAAAGTTGTCATCAAATGGCAGCCTGGGTCCACAATCAAGGGATTCTTAGCACCCTCCACCTTTGGCTATCAACCATTGCCTTGGTTGGTGATTTTACAGACTACTGGGAATAAGGACCATGATTTATTTTTGTCTGTCATGATTGTATATATCTATTAGAAAAATATCATTTACACATACATTCATTCTGTCTGATCAGGCAACTGAGAAGAAAGACCATGGTGTTTCTTGATCTTAAACTCAGAGGTTTTTAAAAAGCCAATAAACTTATTATGCTGGCTAATGCATGTTGGTGAGCAGCCCATCTGCGTTCGTATACTATATGAATAATCACATAGTAATAACAGCTGCAATGACAAGAACGTGTGGAGTTGACATTAGGAATTTGCCCTGCTCGGTTCCTTTATGGCCTCCAAGAGGAATCAAAGGGTTTCCTTTCAGTTAATAGCAAACTCCTTTCTGCAGCCAACATATATATACATACCTATTATATAATTTAATTTTTAGAACGAACACATTAACATATCAACAAAAATAATTAACAACAAAAAATAACACTATTATGAAAGAGATGGCATAGAAATAAACTAAGAGATAGGAGAAGGGATTGTAAACACGTGAATAACTGAGTGAGCAAGATGAGAAAATGTCTGAAATGATTTGTAATTTATGAATGCGAATTTGTGAATTTTTATCTTTTTTATTTAATATTTTTTTCAAACCTTGGTGGTGAATAAGGGGGAAGTACTTTATTCCCAATTTTAAAAAAGGTAAAAATAGAAGGAAATAGAAATGTTTGACGGCTACGATTGTTAGAAAGAGGACTTGCGAATGGCGAAAATAAGTATAATAAAACATGTTTAATATTATTTGACAGAAAACCTGTCAGCAATATATATTTAACAAAAAATAAGAAACTTTAAGCAGTAAACTTAGTTCATTTTTTAGATAAGTTTACAACTTTTTTGACTTGTTTAGTAATTCAACTTAGAATATATGTATGATGAAACATCTACTTACCCTAAAACTATAAATCTTTTTTTCCATTCATCACTTCATTCATTAAGCTAATTTATGTACATTTTTTTAACTTTTCCTCACTTAGTACATCATATTTCCTGACACCATTATTTCCTTCTTTTTTTTTCCTGCATTTTATTTCGATTATTTATGTTTAGAAATAATTTATTGCTATTTAAATTCTAACAAATTTCTGAAGCTGTTTGTGAGGTCTTTGGCCAGATGATTAGCGGGCTTTAGGTCGGCCATTTTCATTCTTGCTGTTTTTATGATTAAAAAAATATTTTTCTTTTTATTAAAATTTTCAAATCAAAATCTTTTTTGTAGCACAGGATATTAAAATTTAAATAGTTTATACTGGTGTTACTAAATAAAAATAATAGTTTAATATTAGAAATCATTTAAAATATTTCAATATCATTATATAGATTACATTACAAATATAAATCAATAGTTCGTACATGTAAGTATACATATAATAGATAAAACAGCTTTTAATAAATCATTCTAAGCCAAAGACTTTTGTAGTATGTCTCTCTGAGACATCACAAAGGAGAAAATTAATCAAATGGCAAATGATGAGGGTAATGCTTTTTTCCCCTCTTGTTTTACCATTTAAGTTAAATAATATTTACTAAGGCTATAACCTCAAGAATATGTGCATAAAAATGCGATAGTAGGGACCTCTACAGGTCTTAACCACAAGCTTATGTTTTGGAAGAAAAGAGGGGAACCCTTCTTTACTTCAACCTACTTTCTATATAAATAGGTGAAGCTGAAGCGGTTAGATCTGAGAGCATGAAGCTATTTAATACTTCACTGATTAAGTCCACATTTCTTATTACACATTAATACTCCGAAATCTTTCGATTTACAACGAGTCAATGGAAAGATCTTATAGTTAGAAATCTATTACGATAACTTAAAAAAAATCTAAATATCAACTAATGATGCAATAACTATCTGGGTTGGCTATAAGCTAATTATCTGAATTTTTTTTCATATTTTGATAAAACCAGTACATGAATTTGACAGATAAAAGTACTAATCATAACATGAATAAATCCTGATTTAAAAAAAATTAAATTAGATAATGAATTAACTTTAGATGTTTGCTCTTATTCTTAATTGCACTCAAAATGTGATTCCCTTACTGCAATAATCATGCATTGAAATAATTAATAATTTTTTTGTTTATTGCATACATACATATTATATTTTAAATGAACTGGTAATAATTTCATTACTATATTAATTTCTTAGCTTCATCATTTTTTTCCACAACCAATATTCAAAGACATTGATACAACGTAATTTCGCTTCACAACTAATTGTTTTAAAATGGTTGTTACATAAACTTTGACTTTCAACGCATTCCAAACATTTTGACTAATGTTAGAAACAAACATGTTGAAAATATTTTTAATTAACATTTGATTTACAAGTGTCAAAATTTCTGCACTCATACCTTTGGCACCAACCACTCCACACAAAAACATTAATGATTATTGCTAATTATTTTTTAAACTAGAGATTATATTCCTAACCCATATACTTTTTTTTCGCATTTTTTTTTATTTAATTGTAATTGATCAATTAATTTTTTGACATTTAATTCTAAAAATGATTTATTGCTAAAATAATAAATGTCCAAACAAAAATTTAAGAATTTGTATGTGTGCGTATGCGAGTCTTTTTAATAATAATTAAATTTTAGTCATTTGAGATATCATATGATATTCTATCACGGGAAATAACAGGTTGAGATTTAACTCAATAACATTTAGCACTCAAGTCTTTTACTCAACCACTATATTAAACCATACAGAATTTTTTTTTTTTTTTAAATCATTGTAGCTAATAAAATATTTTTGGTTCTCTGAGAAAGGGAAAAAACTATCACTATAATTTCTTGTCATTTTACAACCTATGAAACCTGATTAAACATTGAACAATATGCTAAATCAATATGGAACAAGACAAAGTATACAACAGCTAACAGATTTTACACACACACACAGACAACCCTTACAGCATGAGCAGCAACAATCTTTGGACTTTATGCATTTTGATGCATACGATGTATATTCAGTCTGGAAAATAATACTAGATGGTATCCAGCTTATAACAAGCTACAACAAATAAGGAACAAAGATGCAAAGATTGCACATCTGAATATCTATGCAGCCACCTGGTCACTATTAAAATTACAAGCTAATTTATAAGAGCATGCAAAACTAGTCATTTTATAAGTCCAGCCTATTCAAACAAAACTGGCAATGAACAAGAAACTAAAAGGACAATATAAAATATGAATTCTCGCACAGCTGAACAAATGAATAAAACTTTTGACCAATGAACAAAGACAATAACAGAATATTAATGAGAAATGGAAGCAGGGACACTAACTAACAACAAGATCAGAAATGAATAGTAAAATTAAACAATAATAGTAATAACAAAAATATCATAATGTGAAAAAATCTACTATGGAAACCCAGGGCTTCTAAAGTATTGTAATTGAATAGGTTAACTGATGTAGACCCCTATTCAACACATCCATCCCTATGTAATTAGCAATGAAAATCTCAATCAAACCAAATCTGTAAAAAATCATCATACCACTGTAGCTAAGGCATAAGTATGTAAATATCATATAACCTTTGCTGATAATAAATTATATTATTGAAACATAATGATAATGATGATGATGATAAAAAAGAAAGAATTTCACCTTTTCACATATGTTGCCTTAATAATTTATATAATAGTTCAACAATGTCATGTTGAGTACAGGCACATATGTGAAACGATGAAGTTCTTTCTCTTTAATTACATACATCCTATGTGCTTAATAAATAAATTTGAATGTTAAATAATAATAGCAATAATAAACATTGAATGAGTTACTAAGAAAGTTCATTGAATATCATTTTTAACAATAAATTTCTGAAGCAATAATCTAGAATCACTGATGAAGGCCACAAGCCAGAAACTAGTCTGGGGATATTGGATGAGTAGGCACTAGATAGGGATTTTATGCACAAGCCTTCTGGCATCCATTGATTTCTCTTGTTAGCACAAGATGGCACTACTATATGGAGAGTTTTGCTTTGTTTTGAATTGTTTAATTACAATATAATCCATAAATCAAACTCTTAATATCTGTTGTACCAGTCACATTGTATCCTGTATTACATGTCAAACTGTTCCAAATTAAATATATGTCTATACAGTATATATAATAATCATATTAAAATTATCAAATATTTATATACATAATATAAATTCTTAAACAGCAGCTAATAACAATAATTAAAAGTTTATAAAATCAATAAATATTTCAAAACTAGAGACAATTTTCAGTTGCATAGTACTTTCAATATTTTATCAAACTAAATAATTATAGTTGCAAGTTTTTTTATATATTTAATCATAATGTCAATTAGTTTGAATTCATGTAATATTCTACAAATGTTCAATTTTATCACAAATAAGCTGGTGGTTAATCAATTGCCTATGCATAATGTTGTATTCGGCCTCTAATTTTCTATTTTTTATAAGCTCTTTTTTGTTGAAATGTTTTTATATTTTTAAAATCAAATTTATCAGAGCTACAAATTAAATTTCTATTTTCTGATCATAAAAAATCTTGTAGCTTCTGATAAATTTGATTTTAATAATGCTAAAAAAAAAAAAAAACATTCCACCAGGAAAGACATCTTGAGAAATGAAACATTAAAACAACAATCAATATATATCAATAAGGATAGAAAATTGATTAAATGTCAGTTTAACAGCATTAAAATTAATCAGACATTATGGTATCTAATTTACATTAATCAACATTAGGTTTTAATATATGTAATTGCAAATAATCATTTTACTTGCAAACTCTGAAGACAGTTTTGATAAGCAATACAAAGGTAACCCTAGTTTAAAAAGATTTACAGGTTTTTTTATATATGTGAAAACGTTGACCTGGAAGCGAACCGGGGCCAACTGCCTAACCGCTAGGCCACCAACGCTTGACACATTTACAGTTTTAATCACTTTTAAATAATTATCAGCCACTTGTTTAATTGTATATATATATACGATCCTTTCTTTAAAAAAAAAGTTTTTATCTTGTGCTTTGGACTGAAAGTATTTCATTTATGTAATAGATCAGTTTTGGAGTATTAATCTCGATATAATATATATGTTAACAAACATTAATATATATAATTAAATACAGCATTTTCTCAACATTATATGTGATTTCTGATTTATTAATTAATTAATTGAAAGCTTTTTTTCACCATGTAAATTAGAGCAGCATATTTAGAAAATGTTTCTAGATAAGCCAGCCATATGGGATTGTTAATATAAATACTCAATTTCCATTGGTGTAACAATATAATAAATACAAAAATGCTCAAAGGATATTAACAGCACTTGCTTGATTAGTTAATAAACTTGATTTTGCTAAAAGCTAGATGGCTTTGTGAATGTAATCACGAGATAACAGCCACAAGCTTATCTAACCACGAATCTTTAATCTCTTAAGCAACATTCATTTTTTATTTATAATTGTTGTTTTGAAAATGAATTGTGGTTTTAGTTAAACTTATGGCAGTTATCAGGTGATTACATTTATAAAACCACCTAGCTTTCACTAAAATCAGAACAGTAATTTATTCTATTTTTGAGCTATCTATTATAAGTTTGAATGATTAATAAAATAATAATAACTGATATTGTGATTCATGAATTTTGAGTTCCAGAGTTTGCAACCTCTGTGCTAAAACAGACAAGACTAATTAATTAATGGACAGTGCATGACCATGCCATATCCAAATCCTAGAATATGATTGTAAATAAACAATGATTTAATATTAAAACAATTTATTCACTTTTTTGTTTATATGTGGTTACATTTCTAAAAATATTGTCAAGCTATCCCCTCATATTGTTGTAATGTCTACATGGGTATAATTACAATATTAAATCAAACAAGAGCTTTGAGTGTTTCATCATTGGTTTTTCAATCAAATGGATGGTAGAATATTTGGAAGAATGAGAAGATTAAAGCCTGTCCATTAAAGTTTAAGGAATTGCTGTCTTAATATGCACTGAACATTGATTGTTTATATGTGCGAGAGATTATGATTTGGCCCAACTGATGAGTGCTGCTTCTGCGTGAAATACCTATATTGGGGATCATCTATATTTTTTGCATGTATATGATCATGTGTATCAGTTATTTGAGATGGAGTGAAGGATGAATATAAACTGAAAAATCCTAAGTTCAAATCCCTCTACTTACATATATAAGAAAGATTCAGTACACTGAATAAATAATCTAATTTGGAAATAGAAACATCAGTATAAGTCAGCCCATCCCTCTCCTATTAATATATATTTCTAAAAATAATGAAAACAAAAAGATAATATTGTTGCCTTTTTTTACTAATGATATGCATAGTAAAATATTTGTTATACTTATGTATCATTCCTTTCCTCTCTTCACCAGCCATTTTTTGGTAATTATCCCTTTTCAGGGGCATCATGTATTGAACAATATGGCTGTTGTTGTTTTTTAAAGATGATTATAAAAATACAATAGATCACACAAAACTCTAAATGATTGTAATTAAATAAAATTTAATATAACTGTAATAAAAAAAATAAAAAACATGATAAAAGAATACTCACTTAAAATACATTTTGAGATTACACTCCATTATCTCCATTCACACATGGTTTCATATCATGCCCATTAGCACACTTCACACATTCACTATTCTGTAATTTTGAAAATACTCCACTGTGTCTTCTTCTGTCACTAGTAGATTCCCAAATTTTAATCATTTTTATAAAAGATTAGGAAAAATAATTAACCAACAGCTTGAATAATGCTACAGTAAACATAAAAAAGCCACTTCAATATGTTAATGGTTTGTACATTATAATATATGTTAAAAAAATAATTCATTAAATGTTACAAATGGTGTTTATAAAAAAAATATTTTTTAATGTTAACACGAATTTATATTTGATTTCTTAATATTTTTTAATCTTAACAAATAGCTCATGTTCGATAAAATAATTTTGAGGAAAAATATTTTAACAAATACTTTGATGCTCCTGAAAATGGATAATTAACCAAAAAAATGTTCATCAAAGAGAACAAGGAATGATACACAAGTACTTTTCTTGTTTATTTCTTCTTATCAATTCATGATTAATTACTGATTATCAAATAATAAATCTCAAATGCTCACTGATAAAGTCAAAAGACAGAAACTAGTCTAAAGATATGAATTAATAAATTGCACTATTCTGTGATAATCATGGTTTATTCATACAACAGATGGCACTAAAATAATGGATAAAGAAACCAGTTCATTTTATTTCTTTCTGATACTAATTATACTTAACTGTAATAATTTGATAGTAAAATACAGTTTACCTCTTTAAAAAATGAATAAAAATTTGAAATGTTATTTAAATTTGTATAATTGTTATTGTCTGCCAAAGATAAGGCAACAACACTTGATCATCATCAATGATAAATTATTATTACTTCCAGATTTCTTAGATTTATTCAAAATTTGAAACTGCATGTTTTCATAGCAACAAAAAGTGGACAAAAAGGAGGTTGCCTTGACAACAGTTTGAAATTGTTAATTATTATTGATAGTGGGATTGTCTAAGTGTTGGCTGATTTTTAAAATATTCCTAATAAGTTACTTCTTTTAATTTTATAATCAAAATATTTATATGTTTGCTCACTTTTAATTTTTTTCATTTATATAATTTGCTTTTATTTAAAATTCAAATTTTACAAAACATGTATAACATATTTTATTTATTTTTATCTGCCATTTGAAATTTCAAAAAAGGACAGAAGCTGTGAAACGTTGTGGAAAATAATTTGTCCCATTGTGGGAGATTTTTTATTTTACTGGAAACATTAATTATTTTTCAAATAATGAGAGAAATGACTTTCAGTTTTTAAAAAAATTTAACCTACCATTAGAAAGATAGAAAAATGGGCAACTATTTATCAAAGCAATTTTTATAGTTTAAAGAATAATTAAATACAAATAATATAAATGTTATCTTTTGACCAGTCATAGTAGTTTTTTACCTAATGATTCAAACCATCTTCAAGTTTCAAAATTTAACATGTAAGCCCTCTTGTACATTAAGTTATTTATCTAAAGGCAGGTTTGATGATTCAAAATAGTTTCTTGGCAATACAATAATATTATAAAATGAACATAATTGTTATCAGTAACCATGATCTATTGATGTTATGGTTTGATACAATTTATTTCACTATATTTATTACTTGTGTAAGAATGTCAGTTTTGTAATGTATTGCTAAACATAAAAGATTATTTTTAAAATTCATGATACAACTTTAAGCTGATAAAATAAATTATGTTTTAAGAACAACAAACAATGGTAAACTCATAACAAAATATGTTGTTTTGATCATATTATTCTAACAAAATAACTATATATCGAATATAATTCACAATGGCAGATTATTAGACTTGAGATAATGAATGTGGTTTGAATCTCAATCTCTTGCTTCTGGTGCCTACACACCACATAACATTGTGAGCAATAAACAACTTACTTGTTTTTTTTATCATAAATATGAAATTCTAAAATATATGGTATTAAGAAGAGGACTAGATATGGTAATCTACTCTCATTGATATTGATGTCTGTCTGTGACTTTTAGTACTTTATGACTTTGATATCAAAATAAACTATAGCAAGAATAACATACATAGGATATTATCTTTAAATTTATGTTACTAAGATGGATAACTAAGCAAGTGTAAATATGAAATAATTATTGAATTATAAAAATGTTTTTTTTTTAAAATGCTATTGAAGATTTGTTTTTCAAAGAAGCATCTAGAATAATATGAAACAAAAAAAATATTTTAAAAAAATCATAGAATAAAAGACTATAATTGAAAAAAACAACGCATCCCAATCTTTGCCACTACAACCCTCAACAATCCTCCTAACATAATTATCCTACCCTTTGTACAAGTATACCGACATGAAGTCTTTATCCAAATCTTCATATTGTACTACCTTTCTCACCTATCTTGCTGCCTGTTCTTTATTCGTAACCCAATTAAATACTATTTTGGCTATTCTCTTACTATCCATAATTTACCAAACATTTTCATTTTATTTTTTGCATTCTCATATAAAAACTTGACCATCCCATTTCTCCTTGAATTGCCTCTTTTGCCATCTATAGATCTGCATCTGATGCATGTCTTCCTAATTCTCTTTGTACTTTTTAAGTAATCTAATACCTCTTTACTAACATATAATGTATCATTAACATAAGTTAACTCTACTAATGCCACTCCCTTCCATACAATTCTTGCTACATCATATTTATTATATGAAAAGACTGTTAATTTCTTTATCAGTCCCTTTCTTTTCTATGCTTCATTTATCAATTTTTTTCCATTCCTCTAAGCAATTCTTCTGATTACTTAAGACAGTACCCAAATAGTTATATCAATTCACCACACTTAATTTTATATCCCCTAAGAAAAATTATTTCTCTTCTTTTCCACCAGCATTTACCATCATTAGTTTTTTTTTTCATTAAATTTGATTCCCATTTCTTTACTTAACCCCTACACAAATCTTCAGCACAACTTCCATATCTTCCCTACTTTCTGTGTATAAGAAAATATTATCAGCAAATAAAAGACCTAACAATGTATACACTCCCTTCTCATCTACTAATAGTATCTTTATCCCTCTTCCTAATCTTTCTATTGCCCTTTCCATTTCTCTCAAATATAACAAAGACAAAATAGATGTCATAGGGCATCCCTGCCTTAGTCCCACTTCATTTTTAACTCTAACTGATTCTATTTTCCTAATTAATATGTATAATAATCTATTTTCATTCAATCTCTTAATAAGATTCACTAAAGCCCCATTCATTCCAAATTTACTAAACTTACCCATAATCTATGTCTATTCACTCTATCATATGCCTTAACTATATCTATAAAGACCATATATAATTCCTACTCATTTTTATAAGTTGTTTGGCGACAAATAAACTATCTCCTATAAATCTACCCATTCTAAAATCTCCTTGCATTTCTACCATGATATTATTTTTTTCATCTGTTTTGCCACTCTTCCAGCGACCATATATATAAAAACTTAATACAACTCTAACATTACCATTATGATCTCTAATGTTTATCCTTCTATGGTCTTTACCCTTTCCTTTAAATAATAGTTTCACTCTTGTATCAGAATTCTGTCTTCTGTGATATCTTATTAAAACATGATAATAGATTTAATTTTGTCCTATTTCCTAAATTCATCACCATCTCTGCTGGTCATCCATCTAAATCTTTTCCCATCCTATTTTTCCAACTTCTTCTTTATCTCATTCAATTCATTTTCTGTAAAACCAATATTTCCATTACTATGTGTTTTTATGGTTGTTATCATTCTGTCCTTCATATCAAACATCTTTTCTATATCAATTACATACTTATTTAAGATTGACTCCAATTGTTTTCTAAAATTATACTCTTTCTCCTCATCATTAAGTCATACTATTTGTCTCTAGCCTACATTCCTTTTTTTAATAAATTTTCAAATTTTTTTTATGCCCATCTCTTACACTTTTAATAATATCTTCCAATAATTTACTATTTCATTCTCTCTATATAATTATCTATTTTAGCCAACTTCCTTTTATGTAAATAATTTTCCTATTTAGTATTAACACCTTTTTCACTTACTTTGCTCTTAGAAGCACATTTATATTCTCTGCATGCTTTTGTCCTCTCTTTTATACTTTTACTAATTCTCACTTTTCTATTACTTTTTATTCTTATGTATACTCTCACCTAAAACCCTATTTGCCACTTTTTCTTCTTCACCATACCAATTCTTATACTCATTCCCAACAAACTCTTCCATAACTTCTGCTTTTGTTTTATATTCTTCTAACTTCCCTCCATTCATATTTCCACTATCCTGTCTACTTTTATTATTATTTTCCATCACATTATTAACCATTTCTATTATAAAGAAATTATGATCACTATTACATACTCTCTCTTCATTATCAAAAACTTTAATTTTTTGTACTTTATTTATTCCATCTTTGTCTACTAATACATAATGTATTGTGTGAAATATGTTATTTCTAGACCAAGGGTATTGAACTTCATAAATATCTGATAAATTTTCAATGGTCAAATTTGCTCTCTGACAAAAACTGCCCATTCTTGTTATCCAAGTCATCAATTTCTTCCATATACTCATTCATATCCCCTATAACCATAATTTTCTTCCCCGTTTTTTTGAAACTTGCATCCTTAAATAGGCATTCATATATGCTATTGTTCCACTTCATTATAGTTTGACTATCTTCAGTGGTCATATACTCTATATTCACCATCCATGTCTTTTCTTTCTAACCTTATCCCAAACCACAAATGGTCTTGATACTTTATAGTATTTAAATATTTTTTGGCATTTACTTTTTTTTTCTTTCTTTTCTATTTATAGCCTGCCATATCAAATTTTCCAGTATATGTTCTTCTTCTCTTAGATGTGTTTCCACTATTGCTAATACCTCAAATTCCTCATTTTTAATTGCTTTGTTTAATTCCAACCACTTTTCTGATATCCTATCACCTTGCATATTCAAATATTCAATTTTTACAATTTCCTTCCTTTTTTCTGCCCTTTTATAAATTTTGTTTGACTCTTTCTTTGCTATTATATTTGTAGTTAGTTTGTTTATCATTAGTTTTACAGATCCAGTCTCTCCCCACATTTACATTTACATCTAGATAAGCTAATCTTTGTTTACTTCTTAATCCCATCCATCCTTAACCTTTTTTGCTAACAGTATAAGTTAAAATTCTACCCCTCTTTATAAGTTTCCCAAAATATTAATATTTTTCACATATCAAGCCCTCTAATGCTTCACTTCCTTGTTTTTCTAAGTGCAATATATCTTCCTATATAACTCCCTCTTATTAATAAAAAAATCCCACACATCCACAAACATAACATTATTTCTATCGCATAGCTTTTTCAATCTCTCATTTATAGAATATGCCCTTTCTAACATATGCCTATTGTCTAATCTTGGTAGTAATCCAACTATTTCTACTCTTCCTTTAATCTTATTCAAACTACTAATCAATTCTTTGTATTCGTCCATTACTCTCTCTGATGGCTCTGACAAATTATTTGTCCCCGCCACAGCACAAACATCTCTACTCCCCTGTTTCTTTATCTTATATGTAAATCCTTAATTCTAGCTCCAGGTAAACATATTCTTACATTCCTGTTTCTGTTTTTCCTTGCAATTACATCTTCACATCCTCTAATTAGTGGATCCCTATCAAGAGTGTCTCATAATTGACTTTCTCTATTTCATATGTGACTTTTTCTTCAATCTTTGGAACTTCCTTATCTATTTCTTTCTTATTGTTTCTATTCATTAATTCCTTGATCTGCTCACACTTCCTATCTAATTCTTTTAAGTTTATTTATTATATCCATTACTTCTTCCTCTATCTTCTTTATTTGGTGGCTAACTATCTCCATGACACTATTTATTTTGTCAGCTATATCTCTTGTCAGTCTACTAAACATATATTACATTCTGTCATCCTTATCTACATTTTCTTCAATTTTGTCTGACTTTCTCTTTAAACTAACTAAGCTTAAAAACATTTATTTCATCTCTTTTATCCTTCCCAGTCTTATTTAAGCACTTCAGGAAAATCTTATCACATACTGTTCACGCTACCAAATCATGCCTAATTTCCTTCTGACTATCATACATACATTGTGATATACATATGTAGTCCACATTTCCTTATTTTTCCAATTCTCCTAGTCTATATTTAAATTTATGTTTTTTCTACCATTCTCCGAACTTCTTTATACAAAACTTTTTTTTTTCTTTTTTATAATGGAAAATGAGAAACATATAATTCCCTAAAACTCATACCTCAATGTTACCCTTCTTTTTCAGAATGAATCACTCACTTAAATTTTTAAAAAAATTTACTAGCAAGCATCCTAAAATCCAACTAATCTTATGTGTGCCTTGCGTTTTTAAGGCCTCATTACAATAAACACAATATATATTTATATATTTAAAATGTTGGCATCTCAAATCGCTCTCCAAACATTAGCAATATTTTTCCTCAATCTCTCCAAATTCAATCAAATCTATCTCTCTTCTCTCAAACTCTCTTTTCTCATCCACTCTCTAAATAAATATTACCCAGTAACAGAAATTTTTATGTAGATGTTATTAAAATAAATAAAACCTTAACTTATCTTGCAGAGCAAAAATCAGCCACATCAACGTATTCGTATAGACAAGAAGTGATGTGATGTGATGTGATGTATTATGGCTTCTCCTTAAACGAAGGCAAGAATATCTCAGCAATTATGCCCAGATAAAGCTGTTAGCCACTTTATTTTACATTCCCCACTCTAAATTTACCCATAATCTGCTCTATCCCATTTCCACAACATAATTTTTGTTAACTCTATAACCTTTATATCTAAATCCCCCTTATCTTTTCCCAAACCCAGCATAAAAACCAATAATTCACTTTCTGTAGAATCACTCTTTTCATATTTATTTTTCCATCTACTGTAAACTTGAATAATCAGTAGATACCAGATAGAAGTGCTTATTTTGTGTTATTCGATCCACATCTTCAAACTAATTTTTGGCTTAAGATCTTTACTAGTGAGAAGTTTTGATTTGGATTTTGGATGATGTAATATATCTTTTATACAACAAGCGCTTCCTACCTTTTTTTTAAACTATGAAATTGTCACTTTGAAATTCAAATCATCTTATTGTTTTGAATCCAAGCCAACTAACTTGCTTGCATAGTTGTATAGATCTGATGCCAATTGAGTAATTATGTTTTGATGTCCGCATTCTATAATAACTGTATATACTTTTATCCTTTGGCTTGGTCTTGATATAAAGCAAAAAGTCAAATGATCACAGTTTACACCCTATTTTCAGAAGAAATATTGTTCATTTCGTTCTACTGCTGACATTTATTATAACTTTGAATGAGCACTACTATCTAGTATGTATTGATTATTCAAGCTTACAATAGATGTCAGCACTGTAGGAATGGGATAAAAGAATAAATTTATTAATAAAGACTAGGGAGTTAGAGAGATGGAAAAATAGTATGGAGAGTAAAAAGAGTTTAAATATATATAGAAATAAACAGAATATTAGGTGTGAGTTAATATATGATAATAGTAAGGAAAGTAGTTTATTGTTTAAGGCTCGAACGGGATCTTTAGCTAAAAAAGAATATACATGTAAATGGAAAAATATGGGTGATTTATTTTGTAAATCATGTAAGGAAGGAATTGAAAATATTAGGCATTTGTTAATTTAATGTAAATGTTTGAAAACAGAAAGGGTACATATAATGGTTGTGGAAAAATAAATATGAAAAGAGTGATTATACAGAAAGTGAATTATTGGTTTTTATGCTGGGTTTGGGAAAAGATAAGGGGGATTTAGATATAAAGGTTATAGAGTTGACAAAAATTATGTTGTGGAAATGGGATAGAGCAGATTATGGGTAAATTTAGAGTGGGGAATGTAAAAGAAAGTGGCTAGCAGGTTTATCTGGGCATAATTGCTGAGATATTCTTGACTTCGTTTAAGGAGAAGCCATAATACATCACATCACATCACATCAGCAATGTGCTTGAAGAGCGCATTCATTTAACAATGTATGATGAATACTTGATCAGAAATTAAATTTAACATTTTTAGTGTCACCTAATGCGTAAGTAAGACTCAATTTGCATAATTTTAATAGTGTGAAAACAATGTATACCAGCTTTAAGAACCAGCACAGATAATACTGAAAATTGTGTGGGGGGGGGGGGACGTTTTTCGCGCATGCCAAACCCGAGATTTTTCTATAGTGATGATGATGAATTATAAATACATTTTTGCGGAAATATCTATCAAATTTGGATTTGATATTCTATTTATTTATTTTTGTAAACTAATACTGAGATTTATTATTCTTTATTATTCAACTTTAAAATACTTTTTTTATTGTTCAAATTTAATTAATCTACTTATCTTTTCAATTAGTTATATTTAAATGCAAAAATAATTTTGAGTTCAAATAATGAAAATTCTTTTTGTTTTGTCAATCTGATTGTTTAATACGATAGAAGCATCGGATTCTCTTTTTGTGAGCCAGTCTCTTCTCCTTTGTTGCTTGCTTGATACTTTGTGATTTATATTAAAATGTTTAAATTTATATGAAAAAAAAGAATTTCATAAATTAAAATATTACATAAACATATTAAATATACTATAAGTTGCAATATTTACTTCGTTTATTAAAATAAAACACACACATATCAATATATGCCGTGTATACATTACTAGAACACATATGATCTTTTCACTTTTTTTATATAAAAAATACGTCAAGCGTTGTTAGCCGAGAGGTCATCGCATCCGCCTTGCAAGCAAGTAGTTGGTTGCAGACGGTTGTGGGTTCGCCCCCCGGCCGATGCTATGACATATGGAAAAAAATCATCGTGTGATGTTCGGTTCTAAAATTGAGGGCTTGAGCCTAGGACCAAAATCCTTTAGCTCTTTAATTGATGCTAAGTCATATAGAGATAAAAAGCAAATGGTTTAATATTCCAAGTAATATGGTGTTGATTTTATACTTATTAAATAATTTAACATATTATATAGTGGATGAAATTAATCATAGACTTGGAGTATTTTGGTAAAAAATAATTTAATATTAAAAAGAAATATGTCTATATATATTTGAAAAGGAAGATCTTTAATAGATGTATTTTACCAATTCTTACTTATGAATCTGAGATTTGGCTACTTAACAGAAGAATACTTTAGGTCACTCATCCTATGGAGAATGAGAGAACAAACAGATTTGATTAATATCATTGAAGGAATTAAGAGACTGAAATAGATCTGTGTTGGACATAGATGGGCAGTTGAAATTATAATGGAATTCAAAGAGATATAAAGACATAGAAATAGATCACATATGAGATAGATGGATAAAATAAGAAAATGTATTGGTATATTATAGTGAAGAAAAGCTAAAGATTAGAGAAACTGGATTTAACATAGAAAAAACTTCATCCTATAGGGTTTTGATATGTTTGAAAATAGTGTATATTCAATGAATTAGTACTTATATTAATAGTTTAAATCTATTTTTAATTTATAACACAACAAAAGTATATTGCATTTCATTTTGTTTTATAATCTTTTCATTAATTTTTCTTAATATAAAAAATACTAAATGTATCATGTGATTTTCTATTTTTTTTAATTTTGGACTACTGCAAAATAATTGATTTTTTTTTTTTTTTAATAATCAAAGAAATTTGCTTTTAAAATAAGTTTTTTTTTTAAAAAAAAAAAATGTTTTTTTTTTCTAAAAAAAAAAAACAATTTTATTTTGTTTTTGGTGTAACTGGTGTGAAATTTTGCTATGTATGCCAAATTTTGTTATTTCAGGGGAGAATGCATAGTTTTTTGGTCTAAAAAATTAGTTAATCCTGTGATTTTTTGTTCAAGAAAGACTTTAGATATAGAATAAATAAATCACTTTTTTTAATGATTTTTGTGTAATCTATTTTTTTACATTGGGTATAATCATGTATAAATATTTAATCAAATTCCTATAATCCATTTAATAATAACAACTTTATGCAATATCACCATTAATAACAAACCTATATAGATTTTACACAATGATAAAGTAATTGATTCTGAGCTAAAGCTTTCAGGATCAGTTTTCAGCTGAATACCATACAAATATATTGGATCAGACTAACTAAATAAAATTGTTAAATGTTCAATTTATCACTAAGAAAGCAATGTCACATGACTTTCTGAACAATTAAATTGTTGGATCATTTGCACCCAATGCAGTTTCATACAGTAATAGAAAGATGGAATCAAGAATTGGAAATTCCTGGACTAAAATTTCTTCAATGTCAGATAACCTTCTGAATAGTGAACTACTTTGTTATTTTTTTATTAATAACTAAATATTTTTTAACCGTAAAATTATTAAAAATATATACATAGTTTTACAGAGAACATACCCATAGCTAAAACAAAGCTCTTAATTGATAAGAGAAAATATTTAAAATCTTTATCCAAAATAGATAAGTGTGGTAAGAGAAAATATTTAAAATCTCTATCCGAAATACTCTTATTCCCAGACCAATTGGTTTTGAGCTTATGGCTCATCTCAGTGAGGAGCAGTATCTGAATATTCTAGCTCCTGACTGAGGTGACCATAAGCTGGAAAACAATTAGTCTGGAGATAAGACTATTTTGGATAGAGATTTTAAATATTTTCTCCTACTTCACTTATCAATTAAGAGCTTGTTTGAGCTATTGGTATGCTCTCTGTGTTTCATTTTTGTAAATACAAGCTTATAAAAGCAATGTCACATTATATATGACTTGCTTTATTGATAGATAGTTTTATTATATATCCTTTAAAATAATGATTATATGCTTAAATGAAAACAATTTTAAATTTAAAAAATAGTAATTAATTAATCTTTGTATAAAAATAATTTATAGAAAGATTTATAGAAAGTTATATTTGAAATTTAAAGACTTATCAAAAAATGTAAATATCAAAAATAATTAAACTGAAATACTTTGTACTGATTCACTTAAAATTGCAAACAATAAATTTTTTATTATTTTAAAATCTGTAATGAAATTTAATTTATAAATGTCAAGCTTCTTGAACTCAATTATTTGCCAATAATGTCTTCCAATAAAAATGTTAATGACTACTACAAAGAATTTATTAGATCAAAGGTAGTTCTCATAGACATTAGCCTTGCAATAATATTGTGGTTAGAGTGCGCAGTTTTACCATGCGTAGCGTGGGGAAACAGTGCCATGTAATGGGCTAGAATCTTGGTAGTGCTGGTAGCAGATGATGTAAGCTAAATGGGCTTATGCATAACAACCAGCGCCACAAAGTGGGCAGCTTAGGTGCCAGCTAGCTGGTGGAATGTTTCTGTGCTTACGCAAGGTGAACAGTGCCACCTCATGGCTGGAACAAGCATTGCTGCTTTTGGCCCCTACTGTGGATAATTCTGCATGTTTATGCAGAAACAGCACCTCTAGTGGTGGAAGTACACTATTTCCAGAACCACCAGATCAAAAATTATAATATAATTTTTGATCCAAATGTAAACTTTAAACTTAATTAACTGTTTTATGTTTCAGTGTTTGTTGTATTATCTCTTAGTAGCAGTTTGGATTATAGTATTAAAATCTTTAATCTATAAGTCAATAAATTGTATTTGATTTATTAGAAATATAAGTTTACAAAGAAAAACAACTACAAACTCATTATAAATGAGTGTTAAGAAAATGTAAAATAATTTAAATTTAGTGCTAAGGATGCAACTTTTTAACTTCCAAATATAATAGCGTTATGATTTTGGCAGTCATCTGCTGAAAGCATGCTTAGCATTATGTAAATTTTAAATTTAAATTAGTCTACCTTTTCTTAACACTTATTTATAATGACTTTATAAATATTACAATAAGTAAAGAAACGCAAAAAAATACCATTTAGAATTAAAGAAAAGCATCTTAAGAAATCATATTTGAACTTTGCAAATATAGAAAAAAAAAAGTGAAATCATAATGAGAATGGAAGTTTTTCTTACTGGGCAATTTCAGAAAATCCAGCAAAATAAAATAAAGAAATCTTGGGTAATTAGGTTTCATTTCCAAAACTAAAATGAATTATTGTTAAACCATCATAGAGTTGTGAAAAATTTTTCTAACATTTAAAATTGCATTTACAATTATTAAAATATCACAAATGTTTTATAATGCAATGTTTGACAGAATGTTATCAATCGTAGTTTCATTTTTACTATTACTATAAATTTTTTAACTTTGTATTTTTAAAAATAAAACATATTCAAATAAAATGTAATTGTAATCATAAAATTTAGGTCTATTTTTATAATTACTATCCAAATGTTTTTGTATAAATAACTCTAAGTATTTAAATAAATCATAGAAGCTATACTTTTTTTTGCACATTGCTAGCTACAATAAAGAGGCATTTATAGATAAATTCACAATTGCTCCCTCAAAAAAATCTACCAATCAGTAGCATTGTTGTTTTGCAATACTTTCTCTGTAAAATACTGACATCTTCAGATTGTTTTGTACTAATAAATCAATATTTGGTTTAGTTCAATTTTTTACCATCAAATAAATGTATAACTGCTAAAATAGTGTTATAAAAAGTTGCAAGAGAATAAAAAAGCCAAAAGCAATAGTAATACTATTAAATAGTCTAATATCATACATCTAGAATCATAGGTCTAAATGTTAGAATATCAAATACAATAAAACTAAGTGAATGATTTTATTGCCCAGGTGTTCATAAAAAGTTTGAACATTGGAAGTGGCAGAGCTGGAGCCATAGACCTATGGACCTTGGATTTCAGAATACCTCACTCAATATTGCATTAAATGTCATTAATGTTTTCATTACATTCCTCCATTTTAGGCATCTTTCAAGTATGCTCACAGAATGCAAAACATCTTGCATGCCACAGAATCTAAATTTAAAAACATTTTCAACAATTAGATAAATAACAAAAGAAATGGGCTTACTAAATTGAATTAGTCATTAAAAATTCATTGAATAAAAAAAAATTACTTACGTTTAAGTTTACATATTTTTAAAAAAATCTATATTCGAATTAAATTAGACTTGAGAAAAATAAATTTAAGATTTTTGATTTGAATGTGAGGCTTTGAGATTACGACTTATAAGTGAACAAAAATATATATATGGAGCCCATTTGAGGTATTAAGATTTCAAAAATAAAACTGATGATAGAGATAGTACTGGAATAGGTGAATCAAATTAAAAGTTCATAACCAAAGAAACATCACATTATTTAGCTTACTACAGTATTATGTAGAAAAGGGAATATCTCTACACTAATATCATTGGCCAATTAATGATTTCTTAAACTTACACTAGATGGCGCTTGTTTATACAAAAGTTTACTATTGAAAAATCATAATGAAATGAAAACTTGTATATTTAGAGGTTATCAAAATTTTCTAGAAAGTGCTGTTAAAATCAGTAAATATAGTTTTATAATAAATAAATCTCTAAATGATTGACTCCTTTGCACTTTTTATAATGCTTTATTGAATCACTTATCTGATTTCAACTATCTAGCAGTCTTTTTCAGAACTGATCCCCCCCCTCCTTCTTATTTACATAATAATATTTCTTTTTTATGACAATGTTTTATTATTTAGTCATTTTTTGTTCATTAGTTTGTAACAAAATTAATTAAATGAATATTCTCTGAAGGAAGTTGCCATGACAACAGATTGAAATTGTTGATTGTTATTGATACTGGGATTGTTTAAGGGTTGTCTGACTTTAATGATTACTTATAAACCCATTTAGCCTTGAACATTGTTATACTTATTATTTACATTGGGTGCAATTTGAAAATTATAATTACAGTTTGAATGTTATAATTGACTTTTTATTAGCTTGCATTTAGAACAGATTATGTTTACCTGTTTAAGGGAGTGGGGTATTTAAACTTCTTTGTATCAATAATTTCAGTCTCTGTGGTCATGTTGTAATCTTTAGTGGTTATATAAGTATACTGAACCATAAATAAAGATGGGATTCCACCTTTATTGTTAAAAGGTTGCCTTGACAACAGATTGAGAGTGTTGATTGTTATTGAGATTGAGATTGCCTAAGTAGCAACTGATTTTAATAATTATTTATATGCAATGAATAAATATTGTTTATACAAAATAGGTTAAAAAAAGTGAAACAGCATTTGAATAGCTTACTGGAGGCAAAGACCTCTTTGGCAGTCCTTCTTAAAAAACAATGAAATAAAAAACATTATTCATTAGGCTTGCTGATTACCAGGTTGTAAATGTTTGAAATTTTTCCATTCTTATTTTACCCTCTAGTTAAAATAAGTGAATAACTACTTTCTGACCATTCTTAGATGGTTGATAGCTATGGTTATACTATAAAAAAGTCTAAATAGAATGTGTTTGGGGAGAGGGAGAGTTTTAACTGTCCTGTATTTAATAAATTCAGGTCATAATTATAACAATTAGACATACTAGTATCCTTATACCTCAAGATATCAGCAGATACAAACAAATATGGGCACTCTTTTTCCAAGAAAAGATAGACAAAATAACAATAGTATATTAGAGATCAGTTTTGCAATGATTAAGCAAACTAATCTATAAACCACGTGCATGTGGACATCGAGATGTAATTAATGATTATTTGAATAAATATAAATGGTAGATATTTTCAATTTCATTCTCATAGTTTTGTAGTTAAATAGAGTTAAAAGGTGGGTGCTGGAGGGTTGCCTTAGATCCTAAGATCTAGGTGCAGTGCTCTCAGATCCAAGGCTCCTCACTGATGAAGGCCACAAGCCAGAAACTAGTCTGGGGATATTGGATGAGTATGCACTAGATAGGGATTTTATGCACAAGCCTTCTGGCATCCATTGATTGCTCTTGTTAGCACAAAATGGCACTACTATATGGAGAGTTTTGCTTTGTTTTGAATTGTTTAATAACAATTATGTGCTAGTATGAGATGGTGATCATGTGATGTTTAGTTATAAATATAAGTAGGTAGATAGGTATATAAATGATGTCTGAATGACTGGGAAGATGAATCCATGAATGTGTAAACTAATAATGGAGTTATCTCATTTATGATAATAACAGTTAAAGATTGTGATATATAGAAAAAAGAATAAAGATTAATAATAGAAATTTTTTAATAATGGTTAAAAATTATTTATATTATTTTTATATCACATCAAATGTTTTAAAATAGTTAATGTTTCAAAAGTTTTCTACTATAATGATTAATTGTTAAAATTTTTATTGATCTTTGAAATTATTGTCTTTTCATTCTATTGTCTTATATTATAATTGGATTTTTTTATTATTTATATGAACGTATTATATAAAATAACCCTCACCACTGCTGTTATGTAACCTTGTCCGCTGTGAGTAAAAGCTAAACTATTTTATAAAATCAGATAACGTTACGAATGCATACGGATTTATATTTAAATATTCTTTGGGTATTTTTCACTTAAAAGAATATAAAATATTACTATTAATAAAACAAATATTTATTTTGTAATAATTATCTATGTTATGAAAATGTATTTTATGGTGACCTTCAGTAGTAAATTTTAATAAAAAGAAAGAAAATCTATAATAAAAGACTGATCAAAATTATAAAGGTAAGAAGGTAGTACAGGCTTTTGCCATTGTAGATTCAAAACCTCTCCAATGGCCTCTCTTAGAGGCACAATAAAGAAGAAGACGGTTTCACTAGGCTGCCAATTGCTAGATTTCAAGGGTTGAATAGTTTTCTATACTTATTTAATTCCCCTAATCAAAAATAGTAGATAACCATTTACCGATCAATATTGGATTATTAGCTGAGTTGTGTATAGGCTATCTACCTGAGTAAAAAATTCCAGACTTTTTGAAAAGAATTTCACTTGGCCTTGATTTAAACTCTGATTTAGATATATAGACAGATGCACTTTCTCTTTGCCATGAGGTACTTTCTTACTTGTGCATACGTTTTTATATATACAATTTTCTAACTGATCAAAAGTTAAAAGAATACATAAGCTCATAATAATGTCTTTGCAAAAGATTCCTTCTCTTTGTTATTAGCCCCTGCCTCATTTAACTTTCAAGAGAATGAGACTTTAGTGTAGTATTATTTTTAATTTTATCCCATAGACAACACTTCATGTTGCTCCTTGTCTACATAAATTGTCATCATATTCAACCACTATTGATTACTATAGGTAATGGTTTCTTTGATTCCAAGTTTATTCCAGAACTTCTAATCACTTCACAGCATCCCAGAAAACTTTTAAATTTATTCATCTATTTCACATGAAAAATATTTTTTGGTCTATCTTGTGAAATATAGATAAATACTTGTTGTCCATTTATGGACATTCCTTCTTGCTACAATTTCAGCTCACTTATGCTGCACTAAATCATATAGGGCAGATTAATAATTTGTATAATTATATTTATGATTTCTAACTTTTTAATTTATTACACTCAATATTTATTTCTTGAGTAATTGCTTTCTTTAGACTTCTTTTTATATTTTTTTTTTTTACTTTTAGTCAAAAAAAACCTATTATCTTCAAATATAGATGACAATTACCCATTTATTTTTGCTCTCTATTTTGACTCACAAAGAGTTCCTGAAAAACTGTTGTAATAAGTTATGGAAAGATAGAATTATTCTGCTAAACTTCCATTTTAAATGTGAATCTTTATATGTTTGCAATATAATCTAATAATTGCTGTTGCATTTTGATAGATATTCTTCTGAAATTTGATATTCTCTTCAGTTTATAACATATTGTTACAAAGTTTTGCTTATAGAAGATATACTGTTAGAGTCAACACCTTTTAATCATCTACAAATATAATGCAAAATAGTAATTCATGCTTATTGATATTTCTTATGATCTACTTTAATAATCAGATAGGATCTATTGTATTACAAAACTTTTAATTCTAGTTTGTTTTTTGGGAGACTCAAATTCAAACTTGTTTAAAAGTAATTTATAATAATATAATAAAATTACTTGAAGTGATATTAAATCTTCAATATATTATCTGTCACATTTTCTATTTACATTTATACATTACCACATGATAAAAAAATTAACCAATCACTAAAAAGATATATGTTTCAAACATTAATAGCTTTTATTGATTGCCTTTGAAGCAGTCCTATATTTCATCAATATGACAATGTTATTCTTATTTATACACACTATGTCTGTGAGACAAATGTAGAGATTCATTGATCTTTTCATCATGTGGCAACATATAAATAGAAACAGAAGATATAGTAGTTGGCACATGGGAGATTTAATATTACTCAGTTATTTTTATCAATAAATTATTTATTAATAATTTAAATAACTTATTTATGACTGTTATAAGATTGATAAATCAGTAATCAGTAATATCTTCATTTTCTGATGTTTTAGATATTATTATTTAATTTTTCTAATCATCAATATTTTTTTTTGCCTCATTCCTTAAAATATCATTTTCTAGAACTTTCCATTTTTCATAAAGTAATTGGCATGTCTGACTTCTTCATTTAAAATATTGAATTTGATAGTTGGTGTTACTGTGCAGGCTACTTTGTTTTTCTTCCATTGTTACTAAAAAGTTCTTTAATTGCAATAGCAAAGTGCAAGTAAATATCTTCCATGGAATTATGTAGCACGAAGATTTAAGTAACATCAAAACCCAATAAAAATATGGAATGATACGATTCTACCTTGGGCTGTATTGTTATATAAGCTTAGTTTTTGTCTTGGTTTTTAAATTATGTGGTGTTTTATCAATTGTTTTAATTTACATACAGACTAAATATTCTGCAATTACCACTGATATATTCAAAGGATGAAGAACGAGTCTTACTTTTAACAACCTTTGAACATTAAGTGAAATATTAGTTTTAATAATTGTAATAATAAATAAATAATCATAACTTCTAAATATCTGTAATTGCAAAGCAGAAGTAACTACTTCCTGTGAAGTTATATGGCATCACAATTTATAGCATCAAAAACCAATGAAGAGTTAGTATAAACAGTTCTTTGCAGATTTCTTTTACAAATGTAGGAACTGCGCTATATTGATATCTTGTCTCTTACAGCTAAAATAACTCTTTTCCCAATATTGATAAGATATATCTTTGAAACTTTTATATTTTTTGCCATCAAATACATAGATCACAGTTCTCCTCTGTCAATATTGATGCTCAAGTGTCTTACGAATCCTTCAATTTTTAACTCAAGTATTTGGTTCTTTTAGTTTAGACATTCAAATTATTTTCACATTTTTCTTCCTTGCTAACATCATTTTGTATCAATAGAAAATGTATTGATAAATTACTGCTTTTTGATTATTATTATTATCTGCAAAGTTATTTTTAATAATTTATCTGCTACCCTTTTTATTAATAATACGCTGATGCATTATGGTGAAACTTTTCTATATAATAATTTATGTAGGCTTAGCACTTTCAGAGTTTTGTTACTCCATAATCATAGCCTCTTTATTGAGTTTTTTTAATATTTTAAATATAATTTTAACCTGCTTTACATCTAATTAATTACTTCCTATGCTGAATCTATTAAAGCATATTATTATCATAAAATTCATATTTTCAGTTTATGAAAATGTAAACGGACTCTCCTGTATTAACATTTGCATTTCTACGTAAGAAATGCATTTCTATTAACTTTTTCACAAAAGATTAAATGAGATGAGGCTTAAAGGGAGTATCTGTAGCCTTCAGTTTGATTTTAATTTGTAAGAAAATTAAACCATCTTTATATTTAATATTTTAACAGTAAATATATTTAAAATTTATTATGATTTAATTTATATTGAGAAATGAAAAAAAAAACATATGCGTAAGTCTCTAATTTATGTTAATTCAACACATGAGTTGTTTTAATTCTTAAAAAAATATTTGAACATATAACAAATTAAATATATATTATTTATTATTAATAAAAATATTAAAATAAATGAAAATATGTTTGAAATGTAAAAATAAGCT